>OY856410.1:1525665055-1526147555 GCA_963693085.1 Alisma plantago-aquatica
CTCCCTCAGGACGCGAGGCTCACCTCCAATATTGCAACTTGCAGATGGGAACGACCCAAAACCTCCGCAATCGCCCATCGCCAAGGCATCCTTCTCCGTCTGCAAGTTCTGGTTTGTGATTGATTGGCGCTGAAATATGCCTCTGAACTTCTAGGTTTGTATCGTAGACGATGGTTCTACAGTAATGTGAATGTCGCATTGACTCTCTCTTTTTTTCTTTTTTTCTTTTTTAATCAAGCGAATGTAGTATTAACTTCGGAAAAGAAAAAGAAGGCATCTACGTAGTCCGCTTACGTGATATCTGTTCATGTCGTTTGATAGAGGGGTTCTCATTAACGACAACATATCGATAATATTAAGAGACATTTTACTGCTTTTGGGACCATCATGTTGATAGGGTTCTTACATTCTTGTTTCTTATGTTGACGCTCGTGGTGAACCAATATGCATTCCCTTTTGCTCAGTTAATTTGTCATAAGCAGGACTCTTTTTCCTGCTGGTATACCGCCTTTTTACAGCAAGAGCAATTTGGGCTGACTGGGCTGCGGGTGGACCAGGTTGGTGGTGGGCCTGTTCTCACCTCCAGTGTTGCAACTTGGGGCTGGGAATGGCCCTAAACCTCCGCAATCGCCCATCACCAAGGCATCCCTCTCCATTGATTGGCGCTGACGTATCGTTTTGGAAAATCCTAGCATGACACCGGAGGTGATCTATTCCAACGTGGGTACATATCATCATCAGCGATCTCAAAGTACAGGCCTAGTCTCAATTTCGTTGGAGAAGCATGTTTTACTGAATAACCATCGTACGTCTGCACTGTTCTCGTTGGAGAAGCATGTTTTACTGGATAGCAGTTCTCCATTAGCATCATGCATGTATCGGTTGTCTGCAGATTTAAATTGACCATGCAGTAGTATTAGGGGAAAGAAAAGGTAGAAAACAGATTCAAACCATGAACAGAATGATTTCTGTCTCTCTCATTGAAGACATAGAGTATATGTTGTTTGGGTAACAACGCCTCTTGTGCCCGAGGGGAATGGATGTGCTTTAGATTCAGACAACCCTTCTAGAAGGGAAACTTCAATACTCCACTTCTTTTTTTCCCCGCTGTACTATTCTGCGAATTGCCGACGCTATCCTCTTCCTCACAAATTTCTTTCAACAAAATGGTTGACAACTTGGCATATATCCAAACCAAGCCGTCATCTTCCAAATGAGAGCGCCACTGCGCTCCTTATCTCACATTGTCCCGTCGATCGTTGTCACCTGGACACTAACGCAGGAGGAGGGTGGGCATCATGGCAAAGTAAAATCCCGCAGTCACGGTAGTGGAAGTTGGCGCGCGCCTCCTCGGCGTGTCGCGGTTTTAGTTTGCCACATCATGCATAGTAGCCAGCTATTAGTCATCGCCTCAGTATCTGGAACTCATGATTTTACTTCATAGTCCAACATATCAACTGTTCGAATTAAATAGTCATACATGTAATAGCATGCAGTTACAATGATATTCACAGAACTTGTCTGTCATATTAATAAATCGACCCAAATTAGGATTTAGCATGAACATACAAATTAACATAGTTAGAAACAAAATCCGATAACCGCAAATCGAAGATGCAGAGAACTTTTAGTTAAATCGGCTCTTCCTTATCGGACAGGTTGCACACTCTTCTTCCAGTAGATTTGGGGGTGAGCCTGCAGAAGATAGTTGACTCGTGCACGAGATGATGACAGCCAGATGCAGCCCAGCAAGCACTAGTAGAAAGTGGTTCGCATTGGACGGTGGTGCAAAAGCAGATTCAACGCCCGACGGATCCACCCATCCTCAATAAGGCCTCCCAAACTCGGTTTGGATTATTTCTTCAGACCACGACCGAGTCCTAAATATCTCTCTAGTATAAGCAACAAATACTCTCATGTCTAGGGATAACAATTCCATCTATCCACCCCCTCTTGTTCTGCTCTCCACCCATCCCCGCCGCACCTGGTCCCCAGTTCGGGCGCATCCACCACCAATGCAAGCCCTCCCTACCTCTGCCGACTGCAGACATTACCTTTTGCTCTCGCTTCCGGCTGCATCCACCCCCAGCGAAGTCTTCCCTACATGCGGTGATTGCAGATGTTGCCTCTAGATAGGGCTTCAAGATCTCTACAGATGCGAGCAAAAAGAGAAACAAAGGTTTAAAAAGAAGGCACTGTCTCTCCCTCTTTCTAGAGGATCTTGAGCAGGATTGCCAATGTTTGTGATTTTTTATTTCTGCCAACCCCATCCTGCTGCCGCATCCCAGCAGCAATGTATGTGACCCAATAATTTTGGCCACTGATCGATACCTATCCTCTGGGTTTTGGGTCCAAATCTACCTATGTGCCGCATATATTGTCCTCTCTCCAATGCTGCCTTAATGCCTGTCTATTATTAGCTATTGTCTGTTTGTATACAGAGGAGGTACTGCTTTTGCCTCTTTGAATTCACACTCATAGTTTTGCGTATGCTACTAAAAATTTGCCTCCACGCTAGGCTAGCTATTTTCTTAAAGGGAAAAAAAAGCTAGATAACAACATTAACGCGCCTCTCCCCTGTTTATTGCTCATCTGCCTCAAATCAGATTAGTTATCAACTTCTATATTAGTTGTAGCATACTATAGAGGCTAACTTGGCCACTGCCTCAAATCAGATTAGTTATCAACTTCTATATTAGTTCTAGCATACTATAGAGGCTAACTTGGCCACTGCCTCAAATCAGATTAGTTATCAACTTCTATATTAGTTCTAGCATACTATAGAGGCTAACTTGGCCACTGCCTCAAATCAGATTAGTTATCAACTTCTATATTAGTTCTAGCATACTATAGAGGCTAACTTGGCCACTGCCTCAAATCAGATTAGTTATCAACTTCTATATTAGTTCTAGCATACTATAGAGGCTAACTTGGCCACTGCCTCAAATCAGATTAGTTATCAACTTCTATATTAGTTCTAGCATACTATAGAGGCTAACTTGGCCACTGCCTCAAATCAGATTAGTTATCAACTTCTATATTAGTTGTAGCATACTATAGAGGCTAACTTGGCCACTGCCTCAAATCAGATTAGTTATCAACTTCTATATTAGTTCTAGCATACTATAGAGGCTAACTTGGCCACTGCCTCAAATCAGATTAGTTATCAACTTCTATATTAGTTGTAGCATACTATAGAGGCTAACTTGGCCACTGCCTCAAATCAGATTAGTTATCAACTTCTATATTAGTTCTAGCATACTATAGAGGCTAACTTGGCCACTGCCTCAAATCAGATTAGTTATCAACTTCTATATTAGTTGTAGCATACTATAGAGGCTAACTTGGCCACTGCCTCAAATCAGATTAGTTATCAACTTCTATATTAGTTGTAGCATACTATAGAGGCTAACTTGGCCACTGCCTCAAATCAGATTAGTTATCAACTTCTATATTAGTTCTAGCATACTATAGAGGCTAACTTGGCCACTGCCTCAAATCAGATTAGTTATCAACTTCTATATTAGTTCTAGCATACTATAGAGGCTAACTTGGCCACTGCCTCAAATCAGATTAGTTATCAACTTCTATATTAGTTCTAGCATACTATAGAGGCTAACTTGGCCACTGCCTCAAATCAGATTAGTTATCAACTTCTATATTAGTTCTAGCATACTATAGAGGCTAACTTGGCCACTGCCTCAAATCAGATTAGTTATCAACTTCTATATTAGTTCTAGCATACTATAGAGGCTAACTTGGCCACTGCCTCAAATCAGATTAGTTATCAACTTCTATATTAGTTCTAGCATACTATAGAGGCTAACTTGGCCACTGCCTCAAATCAGATTAGTTATCAACTTCTATATTAGTTGTAGCATACTATAGAGGCTAACTTGGCCACTGCCTCAAATCAGATTAGTTATCAACTTCTATATTAGTTGTAGCATACTATAGAGGCTAACTTGGCCACTGCCTCAAATCAGATTAGTTATCAACTTCTATATTAGTTCTAGCATACTATAGAGGCTAACTTGGCCACTGCCTCAAATCAGATTAGTTATCAACTTCTATATTAGTTGTAGCATACTATAGAGGCTAACTTGGCCACTGCCTCAAATCAGATTAGTTATCAACTTCTATATTAGTTGTAGCATACTATAGAGGCTAACTTGGCCACTGCCTCAAATCAGATTAGTTATCAACTTCTATATTAGTTCTAGCATACTATAGAGGCTAACTTGGCCACTGCCTCAAATCAGATTAGTTATCAACTTCTATATTAGTTCTAGCATACTATAGAGGCTAACTTGGCCACTGCCTCAAATCAGATTAGTTATCAACTTCTATATTAGTTCTAGCATACTATAGAGGCTAACTTGGCCACTGCCTCAAATCAGATTAGTTATCAACTTCTATATTAGTTCTAGCATACTATAGAGGCTAACTTGGCCACTGCCTCAAATCAGATTAGTTATCAACTTCTATATTAGTTCTAGCATACTATAGAGGCTAACTTGGCCACTGCCTCAAATCAGATTAGTTATCAACTTCTATATTAGTTGTAGCATACTATAGAGGCTAACTTGGCCACTGCCTCAAATCAGATTAGTTATCAACTTCTATATTAGTTGTAGCATACTATAGAGGCTAACTTGGCCACTGCCTCAAATCAGATTAGTTATCAACTTCTATATTAGTTCTAGCATACTATAGAGGCTAACTTGGCCACTGCCTCAAATCAGATTAGTTATCAACTTCTATATTAGTTGTAGCATACTATAGAGGCTAACTTGGCCACTGCCTCAAATCAGATTAGTTATCAACTTCTATATTAGTTCTAGCATACTATAGAGGCTAACTTGGCCACTGCCTCAAATCAGATTAGTTATCAACTTCTATATTAGTTCTAGCATACTATAGAGGCTAACTTGGCCACTGCCTCAAATCAGATTAGTTATCAACTTCTATATTAGTTGTAGCATACTATAGAGGCTAACTTGGCCACTGCCTCAAATCAGATTAGTTATCAACTTCTATATTAGTTCTAGCATACTATAGAGGCTAACTTGGCCACTGCCTCAAATCAGATTAGTTATCAACTTCTATATTAGTTCTAGCATACTATAGAGGCTAACTTGGCCACTGCCTCAAATCAGATTAGTTATCAACTTCTATATTAGTTGTAGCATACTATAGAGGCTAACTTGGCAACTCAATTAGCTAGGATCGCAGGAAACTTCTCATCTTTGGTCTTTTTCAATAGTTATTTATATATTGAGTTAATTGTAACAAAAAATAGAGATCATCTAGAATGAGCACGTATTATACTTAGTATATATATTTGGTATGATGGAAGCATATAGTTATTTATCGTTCAATCTTGCATGAGTAACCTAATTCTTCTTTACCAGGTAAAGAGAGCAACACATTTCCATCTTTTCCTGGTAACATTCACGGTGTTAATTTCTTTTTTAGAGTAAGAATATGATTTCATCCTCTACCTTAAAGGATTCTCGTAATTCCTAGGCTCCCCATGTCACGATTGCATTTCTATATTGGGCTAATCCTTCAATAATGCGTACATGCATTCTCATACATTCATATATGCTAGTTTACAGTGAGGTTCAAGGTTCATATACTAAATGTAACATCACTATTAATTAGTTTCTCATGTCCTTTGTTTTGTGTTTCCAACGACTACTAAACACACACATGCAAATGCACATGAAAGTAATAACATACACTTTTAGTGATTTTTTGAAATTTCACGCTTAAATATATTTATATTAATATTTTTAAGTAGCTAAGATCACTAGTATGTGTTATAGAGTCTGCTATGAAATAGTACACAGTATTGATTTTTTTTCTTTTCAATTTCTACTCAGTAAAGTATGAATCCATAAGGATAGTTAGTTATTAAGTGTTCGTATATAACATTTATATGTCATTTCTTGTGTAATATAAGAAAGGATACATTCTCCATTTTCATGATTAATCAACACTAAGTACAATTTTCTTATAATCAACATATATGCAAACAAATTATGCCACTTTATAGGATCACTATATTAGTAATCATATTTGTGTTGACTGTCCAACAAAACTAAGATGTTTACAATATTCAAATCTAAAAAACAACCCCTTCTCTAGAACAGTTTGACTATTTGCCTTTCAATGTTCCTCTTTCTATCTCACCTGATTTTCATATCTAACCAATCTGCCTCATGACCTCTAATGTGAAGCATATAAAAATATTTGAGTTGATAGATTATCAGATGTGATCCCATATGTTGGTCTATATATAACATCAACCCATGTACAAAGTCAAATACTTGAATGCAAAGATAAATATAATATTTTCTAGTTACTAAGCATGGGGCTTCATAGTGCCAAACATGAACCATGAATAAAATTTGTGTACACAACACGTTAATTAAGAATTTAGCAAACTCAATTAGCACTAGATTGGCACAAGAATTACATTTTCTATGAACATAGAGTCAATGTGTTTTCCCTATTATATGAACATCATGATTATTGTTGTATCATAATTTCGATGCCATTACAAGGAGTCATGATGTACATTGGATTGTACTCCAGTCCAAACCTGGACTGGACCGAAACCCAACTAAAGAGAAATTTTATAAATGAGGGTCGGCTTGGATAAGACTCGGTTTGGTCCGGTCAGGATCAGAAAAACCAAAATTGGATCGCGATTAGATCGAAATTGGACCGAATCACTTTAATTTTTTACTTCATTGTTTCTATATATGTAACTAAAATCATTATTATACAACATTGAGCGGTCTTAATGAAACATATTTCTCCCTCTCCTCCAATGACAATGGAGTAGTACTGTTGATGACGTGCAACCACATCAGTCATGATGATTCCTCTTTCAGTTTAGCATTTTAAGCTTGACGTAATAAAGCAACATTGTGTGTTAGAAACACATGTATATAAATTGAGGAAAATAATAACAAATGAATATTCTACAAATTCTAGAATAATACTAAAGTCAAGTCCCTTATAACCCTTCATATACAATAGATTCAATTAGAGTTATTATATTACTTGATCTAATCCATCTAGATTGGGTTATCTATTTTGGTGTGAATAGACTGGACTGGTGACTGCATTCCAGAAGATAGAGGATCGTGGACCCAACTAAAATTCAATTCCAGACTGGTGCGTTATGAGGCGTGCGCCTCACCCTCAATCAACGAGGCTGGAGGCCTCAATTTTGCAAGGCATAAAAAAAGCACGAGGTGCCGAGATGTTGAAGAGGCATAAGCCTCTTCAAAGAAGGGAGAGGAGAAGCAAAAGGAGGAAGGGGGTCGAAGGCCTACCAGTGGTGGAGGGGGTTTGTGGCGGCTTCCGTTGCTGCGTCTCTACTTTGCAGTAGTTGTGGGCTGTTGCAGCTCCTTGCAACAACTGCTGCTGCTACTCCAACTCTTCACGCTAGTGGCAGGCGCTATTGTTGGTGTCGACGACAACACTTGTTGGCTACAACTTCCTCTCTGTTCTCTCTTGTAAAGCTAGGGTTTTGGATCCTTCTCTGATATCATGTTGAGGGTTTTTGTAAACCCTCAACATGGGTAAATTGCAACTTGGTCCAAAACAAGCATAACTAGCTCAAACATCGACCAAACAAGACCAAACTGAAAACATAAACTTGTCACATCTTATTAAGGCATCTCAAGAGATTATAATAAGGTGTAAGCATCTTATTAAGTAAAGAAAGTACAAACAAGCACTGATCTGGGTCATTGGTCTTACACTTTATTTATCATAGACTCTTAATCTTCACCATTCTTTTTCGGGTGGTAAACTCTTGATAGTAGGTTTTTACAAGCGTTCATTGTAAGGATGACTATATCTATCCCATGGATTCTCCACACGTTTGATAAACTTTGCATTTGGATGCAATGTTGTCTTCAATTAGCTTCTTTTATTTAAAAACAAATTGATTTCTTCTTATCCAAATATGCCAACAAATCATATGAAACATGCACCAGAACAAAGAATCTCTATGGCTCCATGGTTGAAGGTTTCTACATGTCAGTGCTATCTGTAATGAAATGGGGCTTAAATCCCTGATTTATCCTCTTACATGACTGCAATGACGAAGTGAACGATAGGGAAGGGGGTTATCCTCCCCCAAAACCATCTTTCTTTTGTTATGACACCAAAAGATGCACAAAGGTTCTGGAATATCTGTTCCACTCCCTACCATGACGTACAAGCCTAGGATCTGCATTTCGAACTTCGCCTTCTTATCTGAATGTGTGGAGTTGGTTGAGCCACTGAAACTGTTCTACAACTCCTATTGGCCATCCCAAGAGATCGCTCTAGGTTTGTGAATGGATCTCTACTACTTATCAAATTGCTTCTTAGCCTTGGCTTCCAATTTCACCCTCCCTTCTTTATTCCGGTTTACAACTTCTATGACTGATTGAGGTGTGAGGGCTCTCACCAAGCTTAGGGTAACTAAGCAAGGGTACAAGCCCTCTAAAAAGGGAAATGTCGCATGGTAAGGTAAATAAACCCACTACCAAAGTCATATCTTGATCCAAATATACATCTTATTCAATCAAATAAATTATTAAAGTCAAATATACAAACCTCAATATCTCTCAAGTGGTTAACTTAAATTTCACACTCCCTTTGTTATTCCGGCTTACAACTTCTATGACTGATGGAGGTGTGAGGGCTCTCACCAAGCTGAGCGTAACTAAGGAAGGGTACAAGCCCACTAAAAAGGGGAATGTTGTGTGGCAAGGTAAATAAACTCACTACCAAAGTCATATCATGATCCAAATATACATATTATTCAATCAAAATTAATTTATTAAAGTCCAATATGAAAACCTCAGTATCTGTCAAGTGGTAAATCTAAATGCCAAGAAATTTTAACTTTTAGTTCATCAACATATTATATAGATTTGCCAAGTTTGATACAACAAATTCAACATTTGATCATGAAACTTACTTCCTCAGATACCCTCATAAGTGTACAAACTTTTGAACGCAAATCAATTAATCATCAAATCTTGATGAAACATGCACTTTTTATTATCATATAATCCATGTGTTTCTATGCAACCATTTAGATTTGCATATTGCTAAACATACTTTGAATCTCATAAAGTCTCAAATTATTTAACATAAGACATACATCCTAATTGAACTCATGTAGGTGTCATGTCATCAATTGTATCTCTAATCACACCTCATTGATGGTACAAATCCACAATTGAATAACTTGTTCATCAATTTGGGGTCAACCATCTACAGAACATTCATGGTCCTCAAATTCTTAGATTGGGTATCAAAACCCTGTAAATTAGGTACCTAAATATGCGTCCACACTTTTATATTCGAACCACTTAGAATTACACAGTTGCTATGTTTCTCTAGTTTTGATTGAAGATCTTCTGATGTTTTTGGGAATGACATCATATGTTGTCATACTTGTCAAGGTGGCTAGGCGGTTGGTCCCAACCAATGGGTGCCTGGACCACCTAGGTTCCTAGGCTTTCGTGGGCATTTTTTGTAGTTTTTTAGTTACATATTTGTATATTTATACATATGATACTACATGTGATTTGCAACTATATGTTCAATAATCATGTTATATGCTTGATTTACAATGATCAAATATTGACCTAAATGAAACCCAAGTTTGGCCAAATCTTCAGTAATTTCCCCAAATCAAACGTATTTTCCACAAACCAGACCTAATCATCCCAAATTTTAGTTGATTTGGCATAAATTAGACTTAATTTTCATACCATGACCTAATAAGACCTACCTCCCCTTCTTGATCCTATACAGACTTAAATGAGACCCAATTTGACTAAATCAGACCTAGTTTCCCCAAATCAGAAGTATATCCCCGAATTCTGACCCATTCCCTACAAATCAGAACATAATTTTCCAATATTTGACTTGATTTGCCTAAATCATACCTATTTCAACTATAAAATGACTCAAAGTGACATACTTTGACAAAATCCAGACTCGATTCATGCTTATTTAGCCTTAAATTGATTAATTTGGGCCTAAAAGGCCTTACACGCCCACTTGGGGCATGTTTGATTTGCCGTATTCGGCTGTATTGGATTGTAATTATGAATCCTTTAGAAGAAAGTTTGAGTTTGGTTCATGGGAGTTGTAAAACGAGGAGAATCCAGTATTGTTGAAATATACAGTGGCTACGGAATTGCCTTTCCCTTCTCAAAAACGTCGGACGTCGCGCTACAACAACTTTTGCGTGAACAACCATGTTAAGGACTACTGCCAGCTGTGTGTTCTGCCACACGAAGACTGGTCCCCACCTGTAAATACAGAGACGTCATCCAGGTGAAACAAACGTAGCGCACTTTAGCTCTGGATTTCTGATAGTCCGAAAATTAGTGAAATCGAGACTGACAGTGTTCAGGATTCCTCCTTATCCGGCTAGATCCCACAAAGCAAACGTGCCCTTAATTCTCTTAATAGGCTAGGCACCTAGTTTGAGGTGCCTTGCCTAGCGTCTAGGACACCTGGATAACTAAGTATGTTTCCCGCATTTATGTTTATAGGGTATGTATATTCCTGATCTTGTGACACCATGTCACTTGTCTCCAGCTTTAACCTCCCATGCCCTTCACATTATCAATGCTTGATTCCATTCCTGCATTGCCAAAATTCCCAACCCTCGTCAAATCAGTAGTAGTGATCTGATCCTAAGTGAACGAGGTTGGATTGTACACCTTTCCACCACCCATAAGGAATCTCCTAGTCACTTAATCAATTCAAGAGCACACACTTGTTGGGATATATTATCACCCCTCATGCCATGTAAGGATGTAAGTGAGAGCCAAACTATTTATATTATTTCACCCATGATTATGATTGTCTCACCACATCAGATTAAAGACATTCTTAAATAGCTTATACACATATTGTCCACAATATAACTACTACATTATATTCATGCTTGATTAAAGTAAATAATTTATTTTGTGTAGATGGTTACAAATTGAAAATGGTTTTCCAGAAGAAGAAATGATCACGTGATGAACAATCACTGGAATTCATATACAAAGAAAGGAGTTCTAGAGAAAAGTACCCAACTGAAATCAACTTCTCAAGGATCCGAAATCTCACTTCAAGGTACTCAACATCGAAGGAATTCCTTTGTTTAATGGTTAGTCCAATTTGAGTCATCAGTAGAAGTAAAATCTAGTTCAAGCTGATTAAATTCTGTTAATATATGCAGCAATATCTGTAGGAATTCATGATTTGTTCTGAGCAAAAAGGGCCAACGGTTTAGTTGCAGTAGCGTGCCAAAGGTGATCCTGGGCTGGTGTAAGGACATCACCACCCAGATCCACCACAAGGTCACAGAGAACTGGATCACTGCCACTCTCCTCACCTAGCTTGTTGGCATCTACTCATATGTGCCTTGGGTTCAAGGAGAATGGACTGGAGTAGAGATATTGACATCAGCATCTTCAGAAGTTGAGGATGCAATTTGTTGTTATGTGTCTTCATATGTCCTCACATTGATGTTAATTGCAATAAATTTCATGTCTTTGTTTTGTGGTTTATAGTTTTAGATGTAAAATCCTTTGACCTGTTGAGATGGATCATTCAATAAATGCAATCCTGTGCTTCAGACTTTGTTAATCTTATATTATTATATAAAAGAATATTACAGACACAATCTTGTTCTGTTTCACAACATTTGTACCGTTGTAAACCCAGAATTATAAAAACTTGCAAACAAGCAGACCGCTTGATGATAAAGCGGTCTCTTTACTTTTTTTTATTTGGTTTTATTCAGTCAGCTTCTACGGTTGCTGACGTGAGTAGTTGTTTTGTATTATATTATTATTTGATCATGCAAAGTGGACGATAGGTACCGTTGATTCCAAGACAACCCGTTGTTTCTGCATTTAAGATTAACGGACTTGGAGAGGACAGACTGCAACTGACGGTTGTCTTAGAATTTGCTATCTTACCCGTTGAGCCTGCTGCTGATTGCACAGCAGCTGTCGTCGTATCTGGATATCTTTGTACTAGTGAAGTGTTATTGTGTTAGGTATACTAATAGACATGACGATGGTGACCGCAGTATATATGAGTACGTTGTCACTCGCTCTATGCATAATTTCTCTGCAGGGTACAACGTGCAGTCAGGGACAACGACAACATGCTATGGTTAAGCAACAATGCCTAAAGTTGATTACGGGAATGAGTGCTCAGTGATCAACCTCAATCGCCCAATCGACCATATTTTTTATATAGCACACACGAAATATCTCACATTCATGAGAAAGTGATCCAAATAGTCATATTCACACACATTTGCTCTTGTCCATTGTGAAAATGATTATGCTCATAGTTAGAATGCAACTAGGAGTTTTCCTTTTGTGCAGAAAAGATAAATACCAATTCCCACTATCCATCAAGCACGAGCCACATGTTTGGCCCGGCTCGGTGAGGGAGGCAGGCTTGTATATATGTGTTGTGGTCACTACACTTATCCAAGGGTGAGCATAGCCTTGTCTAGATCTTACGGACAACAAGGTCACATAAGGTCCCACATAAACGGTAGTGATCTATTTTAGAGTTGGGCAATATGAGACTAATCTTCTCTTCCAATGCTCCAAGGACAAAACTCACCTTTCCTCCTACTTATAAGTATTAGATGCAACTATGTTAGTGTGAACTTATGCTAGACTTAATTAGCTATCATTTGATAAATTTCTCAACCGCCTACAAAGATCCAAGTGTAGAGTGATCTACCACTCAACCCTTTATATTGTGCTTTCAGCAATGTTGCCTTTCATACTGAACTATCCATAAGCTATCTAACTTTAATCTTACAAGAATAGTTGAACATACATCTTGAAACAAAGAATTGGGTTTAAGACTGTCCATCATCAACAGAACAATAAAGACAATGCAGACAAAGCTTCTGATGTACTAAAGGTTGAGCATTTATACCAAGTATCGTGATTGATATCACGAACATCCCAACTCCCATGTTGTGGTCGCACAATATCAATCACTTAGTTAGATTTTCTAAAAATATAGAACTAACATCTTGTCCTAGACATGAAACCATTTAGAGACTGGTCTCTAACTAACTTGCACTCATGACACTTACAAGATTCCAAGATACAATGACACAGATACAAAGAGCATCATGTTGATTCCATATCATGTAATATACTTGACAACTTGATATTACCACATTGAATCTAATTTGTGAGATTTCCACTCATTTATGTTGGGTTACTACTACTGACAAAATATTAAGGGGTTTCACTCCAATCCCCAACCTGGATTTATCAACTAAGGACAAGCATAGACTTTAGTCAAATAATCGATTGTATTATTTTGGTGTCTATGTAGCCTGCAATGACAACCCCTCTAAACACCAACTCCCTTACATACTTGAGTTTGAGTTGGATGTGTCTACGTTGTTTTCTTATAGTACTTGGAACTCCTTATATTAGCAATAGTTCTTGTTCTATCATAATGATCCCAAATCACAAGAAGATTTTGCCATAGGTAAAGTAGACATAAGTCCACGTCACCATTTATCTTAAAATCATATTTCATTTGAAGTACACAACTCAGCCTCAGAGGTGGGCTTTGACATTATGATATGTTTCTAAGAACTCCAGTAATATAACCTCCTCCCAAAAGGATACATATCCTAAGACCCTAATACTCCCAAATTTCACGATGATCCAACACCTATCATTGTATCCTTCCACTACAAAAACCTAAGAGAATTAATTCTCTTGATGTACCTCAATACTCTATCAAGAGATTCCAAATGGGTCCAATCGGGACAGCTTTAGTATCTACATAATTTTCTCACATCAAACACAATGTATGGTCATGTGCAATTCATATTATACATCAAACTTCTAATAATATGGGAGTATTGAACTAAAACACAGAAATAGTACTTTTATTTTTGAAAAAGCCTTTGGAGGAATCATGTGGAGTCTTAACATATGTGCTAGACTTGTACTCAAATCTCTTTAGTGCCTTTTCATCGTGGTGAGTCTGAGAGAGGATAATACCATATGTAGACATAATAATTTTAAGCATGTATATTAACGACACTCCTATGTTTTGTCTCAAACTTTCTACACATATGTGACTCATCTCCATTACTACTTTCATATCACAACTAAAAGGCAGAACATCATCCACATACAAGAATACGGTAATGAATATGTCTTTCATGATTTTGTATCAAACAAGCTTATCAAAAGCATTAGATGAAGACAATAAATGATATCATACAAATAATAATTTCAAAGCCATTTCTCAGGGGCTTGTTTCAAGAAATACAATGACTTAACAAGTTTGTGTTCCTTGGACTCATTCCAATGACCTACAAAATCCTAAATGTATTGAATATGCATTTCCTCTAAAATATCACTATGTAAGAACATGCTCTTCACATCCACGTGATTGATAGAAATACAATAAGTGGAATCCAACAGTGCAATAAGCACATGACTTTTGGTCATCGAGAAAAATAGGAACATGTATCCAAGTGATATCTTCTATGCCTATGTGTGTAATCCTTGGAAACTGATGCACACATTTTTATTTCAAGTTTTGTGAATGGATATATATTGTTTTCATAATTTGGGTATCATATGTAGAAATAGCATGTGAAGCTCTTGTGCATCCATTTTATCTATTTTTAATGCATTTGCATAGAAATTATGTATTTCACAAATATCATGATGCATTGCTTATGTCATTGCAAGAAACAAAGCATAATTGAAGGATGACGGTTGATGTGGATATCATCGGCAAAGTCACTAGGGGTGAAATCCCTAGAGTTTACCTAAACAAATACAATAATCACCACCTATAAGAAGACAAATCTTATTGTAGTATATTTCAGGATCAAACCCAAAGGATAACATTTTTTGAAACTAATCTGATCAATTTAACCTTGGAAGAATTGGTATTTATCACAAGATTTAGATTTGTTTGGTTAAACTAAACATGTAAATAGTAAAGGATGAATTAAAAGGGTTGATAAATCAATGGATGTCAACACTAGGGTGAAACTGGTTTCACCATCACCGATTATTCACTCTCTCACTGCATCATATTAAGCATGAAATACATATATCGAGTCTAGGAAATTCCTCCTTTTAGCGTGGAAATCAACCGCTTAGTAGTTTTTCATGTTTCCATGTCTCCTATTATTAATTCTCATTGACCACACCCTATAGGAACTAGGCTATCCACTACTTTTAAGCCAATTTGCATTGGTTCGTGCATAGATCGATGCTCAATAATACCAAGGGCTTTCACTTGGAGCATCTTTGTTCGTGATTGCTTAGAGAACATTTGGCATCAATGGGTAACCCCAAAGCATTGACCACATGACCTAACAAGCATTTTCCTGCAAGAATATCCACAATAGACCCAGTGCGCTTCATTAGATCTCCTTCTTTAAGATTCAAGTTTATAGAATCAATCATGTGATATGAAAGATAATAGTCCAACAGGCTTATTTCAAAGAGTAATGGGTTGTTGAGAATGCTTAGATATTAGATTGAGATGGGGACTGAGCAATGGATTCCAAGTTTGACTAGCCAAGCGCGGAGATGAGGGTGGTTCTCTTGTTGAAGAAAAATGAAAACTTGTTTGACCTTCTTCTCTCTAAATATCATCGAAGCAAACAAACTAGGAAATCCTGATTTGAACTCCATCTACAAATATCAATCTAAGCTTAACATCCCATTACCTAGAAATCATGCTTCTATCACCCCAGAAAAAACCTATCCAAAATTCTCATCAAGGGTTTAACATGAATCAATCGATATCCTAGATCTTGGGTTCAAATTTCTCTACACCCTAGTTCTGATTTACATATAAAATTGATCATCATGCGATAATATAAGCATAAAAATGATTAATTCAAAGAAAATATTGGTCTATACAATAGTAGGCGTAGTACGAAAAGCAAAATCGAGTAGTGGGGCTACGCCCCGCACCCTAGGGAGAGGACTAATCACTCATGGAAGTGGTAGTAAAAACAACAAGGTAAGAGAGAAAAGAGGGCATGGTCTTAAGAGAATAAGAAATTGTAGCTGTGGTTTGTGGAGGTAGTTCTCCATACTCTGAAATGAAAGCTTCAGTAGACAATAGAGACACCCCTAGACGTTTATCAGGGATGGGTTAGAATCTTTGTCTTCTTTCCTTATGAACTAGATCAAACACTACGTAGAGGAAGCAATAGATCGACGGAGGCAGAGGCTATTAATCAACAAATGAAGGTACCAAAGAACATGCCTCTGTTAAGGTTGGGTCCTTGGAGACTTGAAGGAGTGGAGTTGTGGGCTCCTTCGCATGACATTTGTCAATTGATGGTGATGGTCGATGGTGGATGGAGGTTGAAGGTCTCAAGAAGAAGCAATAACCTTGTGGCATAGAATGTTGGGTCCCTTTTTTATAGGTCTTTGTCTTCTTTTTATAGTCATAGGGTAGATTTTAGAACCCTCCTAGCTTCCATGGAGTTGATTGTTGGCCGCCATGGATGTGAATAGTCAATAGCGGTGTGAGGAAGATAGAAGGTTCATGATATGCAATTATACTATTGGTAAACGAGGGTCTCGTGATGTTTAGTGTATTCATCAGTAGGCAAATAGTCACGGAGAAGCCATTAAAAGGCTATGCAATATAGCCATCCGTTATAAGTGTAGAGATGCCATCAGAAGGTGGAGTTAGGAAGACCATAAGAAGGTAGGCACAACATTTCCTTCGGTTGTTGATGTAGGTCAACCATCAGTAGGTGATGTTAGAGGGTCCATCAGAAGGCACGTGTAAGTCACCCATCAGTAGGTGAGGCACATACAGAACTACCTTTAGAAGGTGGATCTAGTACGGCCATCTAAAGGTGAAGTTGGGTTGATAGCTGAAGGAATGCTAGAGTGGTGCAAATCGGTGGTTAGGCAGAAATACTGCAAATTGATGGATTAGCATAATTAAGTTCACCTAGAGGGGCTATTGGCATGAGGCCGAATACCTACATTGATGGAGCATCTTTCGATGGAAGTATAGAATGAAGAAAACCAATGACTTGGCAGGTGTAATATGATCCAATGGTTTCAACATTTGAGGAAGGAATGGGTCATCAAAAATATGGTATGTTTCTTCAAAAGTTCCTTGTGCCCGCACCATGAAATAAAGATCATACCTACCATGGAAACCAAGAATTTGTATAAAACCTTATAACCATGTAATGAAGGATACCTTAATACAAGCTAGTTATAGGCTAAAACTATGGAGATGAGTGTAAAACTAACCTAAAAATGTGACTAAAACTAGGATGAATGTGCATTCATCAATGGTACCAGCAACTCGTATGTCGACCCCACCAACATGGGGAAAATAGGAGGCAAATTCATAGAGGTATCTTAGCAGCACCAAATTAAGCCTCGATACACCAAGACATAGAGTCAGAACTATCAACGGCTAGCTCAATGATCCCAACTTTAAGGATTATAATGCCTCAGTGGAATCTCGATATCACTAAATATTAGTTTGGTCGCACTGAGACAACCCTTTCCATGTCAAGAAAAGAGCCAAGTCGAGCGCCAAATTCCAGGTCTTTAACACCAAGTTTTCCGTGACGACTTCTATTACAAGAAACAACATCCAACCATTTGCTGGATAAGTGAATTTTGTTGTCTTTCTAAGAGGATTCTATAAAGGAGGGTATCAATCATTTTACAAGGGATCAGTGACAAAGGAGATTAGACTTGGAGCATGGATCATCTTGTCACCTACAAGGAGTAATTTGATGATTAAAACCCTATCTGGTTGCAAAAATCTTCATAGGGGATCATTCTCACGTCTGTATTCAGGGTTTTTTTAGTCTTTATGTTATTATTCTTCTCTAAATCTTCTTTTTATCTCAAGTGGAGAATGAGGAGTGAATCCCGTTATTCTCTATGATGTGGGAGTAGCCCACTGTAAACTTTGTGCATGGCTGACTTTGTTTAATAGAGTTCTTTGCCTTGGATTTTGACAATGGAGGTTCATTCAATTCTACGTGTTTGTGCTGGTTCACCATGAATATGCATCATATTATTAATCACTAGAAGAGTGGTATTAATATTTCAAAATACATTATCAAAAAAATCGATGGCACACTATAAAAGTGGGCTAAGAAATTTGAGGTTGAACGTCCTGAGGAAGATCTTATCTTTTAATCTCATATAGTAACACTATAAAAGAGGGTTAGTAATTAGGTTTAATAGTGTAATGAAATGTGAGAGTGGGTAGTACAATCTAGAGATGATTGATATGAGGAAGAAGAGATTGCTATGTTAAATGAAGAGAACTCATATATGTATCGCAACGATGGTGAAAGTTGAATCATAGAGATTTCATTTTTTTTATTTGAAAACCATTTTAATTATTTCTCTATTCTTGTTTATTAGTTTAATTATGTTTCATGACCTTTTCCTTAGGTCTACTTGATCAAGTTCAGTTACTAATAGTCGACAACAGTCTCGGTTCATTGAGATTGACAATTAGAGCATGTTCAAGTTTCTTACTACTTTGGAGAATACACTTGTGTATTACACACACAGTTAAGTTCTGTCAAGTTTTTAACATTGATTCAGGGAATTGGTAGTGCTAGATAGCACTACGAGTGCAAATCAACCGCTCTAGGCCATTATTTTTATTTTTATTTTTGAATTTCCTTTTCAATTAGAAACAATTGTGAAATCTTACTCAACAACTAGTATTATGTGTTATATAGTGAGTTTTCTACTTTACATGTACTAGTTTGTGGTTCAAACTCAGATCGATGACTACTAAGATTTGACTCCACCTTTTATAGATCATTCAAAGCTTTTGCAACATGCTCATAAATATATAGCCTCATATGTAGGTCTGATTTTAGGTACACCACCAATAACACCAGAAGTTACAATGATGGACAAAAAGAAGAAGGCCATTATTCCATAGGATCTTGAGGTTGAAGAAGAATAGGAAGACATGTCTTATCATGTGTAAGAAAACAATGATGTGGTAGTTTCATATGACAAGAAGACCATCTAGGAGAAAATAAAAGAATTTTCAGCTACAACTCAATTGAGTATTATTATCCCATATGCAATCAATTTGAAAAGCTATGAAACTGATTAGGGACTATTTTCTATTAGTTGTGTGCACAAAATCTTAAACGTATAAGCTTGATAACTATACCACAAGTATACATGTGCGTGTAGTATATTCAATATCATCCAAGGAGTAAGGTTGTGAATGCAAGTGTGTTGATGTTCAAAATATAATTTGATTTCAAAAGGGATAGTTTGGTTTAGATTGAATTAATTTACTGACTAAGAGAAAATAGTAAACTAATTACTTCAAAAGAAATGAAGATTAGATTAAAGGAATATTGTGATTGGGATTTCACATCCACATCATAACAAGAAGAAAAACATAGATCAATAATGCTAGAAATAACATAAGGGATGTATGTATCCTACATATGCCTCTTGGTAGTGTAGAACATCCCTAACTTTGTGTACCACTCCTATGGATATACTCCGATTTGGTCTATGAACCTTTGTTCCTCAGCACATCCCTGCCACTGTCGTGGTCAAGGTAGTGCAGCTAATGTACATCTCCTTAATTGTGACATACTGAAACTCATTTATTTGTAGTTTAAACCAATTCAATCTTTTTATCTCCTTCATATTCTTTTTGGCTTTTTTCCAAAATTTTCTTATGTTTTCTATCCTCTTTGTCCTCAATGTTGAAATTGAGCAATACTTAATGGTTTGAACTATATTTGACTCTTATTTATTCCAACACATGGATTTGTGCACAAATATCTCAATTAGTGTGTTACTTAGAGTCTAATAATGCAAAATGGCCATTAGTGCGAGATAATTAGTGGATTATATTCATTTGGAGTTTTATGGCTTTTTTGGGACAAGAAATGAGAAATAATATGGTATTGAGTTAGTTAATAAGAGAACAATCCTCTTCCTTTTCTCTCTCCTTCTATGTGGGAAGAAAACATTAAAAGAGCATAATGTGGTGAGATATGCATCTTGAAATCAATATATGATGCCTATCTCAAATTTCGCTCAAGGATTTCATTAGAAAAGGTTTTTTTAAAGTTAATTCACCCTTTAAAGGCATTAATATTAGGATAAATAAACAATATATGAGTTATTAGCCATTTTGCGTATAAAATGAGATTTAATTGCATAGAATTAATCTAGGCATTAATATTAGTCAGTGGTCCAAATTTTGAGGTCATTTGACCGATGTTTGACCCTCCAAATCAATTTTATAAG
Source organism: Alisma plantago-aquatica (assembly GCA_963693085.1). Taxonomy (NCBI): domain Eukaryota; kingdom Viridiplantae; phylum Streptophyta; class Magnoliopsida; order Alismatales; family Alismataceae; genus Alisma; species Alisma plantago-aquatica. The sequence continues at coordinate 1,525,685,428 of OY856410.1, forward strand.
AATTGATTATAGAGTAACCAATGTTTGCAATCGATTTCATTAATGTAATGCATTAAATCTATAGTCTTGGTTTTAATTTCTCATCACGCGTTATGTTTCCTCCTCGCATGACATACGATGGTTTTCATTAAACTACACATGATCAGACGGCCTAGATTCTTTTCCCTTACAATCTAACGACCTGTTGACCTTCTCCTTCCTCCAACTATTTTGAGAAGTAGAAATATTTTCATGGTGTTACCATCTCTACTCCTCTCTCTCATTTTTGCTCAGTTTTGTGATATTTCTTCTCCGCTGATTTTGCCTCTTCCTCCCATTTTGAACTAACCATTACTCATCCTCTATCTCACCCATTTAACAAAATGCCCAAATCGGGTTCTCTATGGTCGCGCCACCCCAAGTTACATAGGGTGCTCTTATCCCCCTCTTATGTATATAACAAGTTGTTGAGCACCAAGGAGCCTCAGGCTTCCCTCCTCTTTCAATTTGTGCTCAAATGTCCCGAAGGACCCTGACTTATTCAAAGTAGATCTTCGACGGTGGCGGCCCATATCACACTACCCTGGTCGTCTCAACCTAATCACAACTGCGATGAGCACCACCAACTGCTACCCTTCACTTTCCCATTGTTAATTTACACTATGGATGTCTCATATGTTGTACCCTATAGACCTCCATCAATGCCCTCACTGGCATCCTTGTTTTTCACTACTTCAATGCAACTCCACCCGCAGCAATGCCTGCATTGGCCTCTCCCAACCTCTAGGATGGTTTTCCAGCCTTCGCTTGAAGTTGTGTGGTAATGAAGTTGGCACAAAGGAACTTGTAACTGGGCCCCCTACAATTAGAGAAAGCAAGGGAACATGTTCCCTATCTTATTTTGTTGTGATCTTCCCAGGGTTGCAATATGGATTCCTGAAATTCCAACCTCAGTCTGCTCATCGAGCACCATGATCCCAGTGGAACAAACTAGGTAATGAAATGACCTGGATAGTTGTGCCCTTTCAATCAATTGATTTGTCTTGTTAGGGTATTTTCTAGATTTCACGCACGCCTTTAATCTATCAACTGTGAGCTTCATTTTGTATCTAAATGAAACTTTTTCCCCTGGTTGTTTAATCGAATAATCAATCATGTATGGGTATTTTTGAGATTTCACTCTTTATTTTCATTTATCACCGATCTGCTAGGGTGAGCCCCATTTTGCTATCTATCAGGTTTCGATTGGCCGAGATCCATCATTCGCTGACTAGGATTATGGATATACACACATGACTTTTCCTCAGTTTACCATTGGTCAAATTTTTGGAAATTCTTAATAAATCGATGCTTTATCAGAAAAATATAATTAAGTACTCATTTGAAATGATTTTCACAAGGAATATGATTTTATAGTTTCTAATTATTTTTTTGCATCCCTAATTTTGATGTTTATTATAAACTCCTTTTTATTTATATAAAAAGCCCTAAAATTTATAACAAATTCATTTTAACTCCAAATAGGGTAATAAAATATGTTTTATTAATTAGAAAAATCTAATTGATTGACTGGTACAAGTTTTGAACCCTAAATTGATGATTTTCATAAAAAATCCAAAATTAGGGTTTCTCACATAATATTCTTTATAAATCCTAATACATGTGTATAAATTTGTAACTAGGATAAAGTTGTCTTGGATACAAGCTAGTTTGGTGAAAGTGATGACTAGGACTCTAAAATAAGGTATGTGCAATCCTATTTATGTATGAGCGTGTACACTTATCCTTCAAATGGCTATTTCATAATCCAAACCTAATATTCCTAATGAGGCATATGCTAGCCTTTGATTCTTTCTATTGCCTTCTTTTGGCACATTTACTTTAATTATTTTGTGGGTTTTAAACCCCACTACTATGTTGCTTTTAGTTCCACTCTAACAATTTAATTACTCTACATGATGAATTATTGACTAAATAACTAATGTAGTGTACATGTGTATAACCACTCATAGTTGGGCATGTGTTATTTTTCCCAGGGGAATGTGATTACTCTCCCCACATTTATATATATATATATATATATATATATATATATATAGGTGTTTGGGAATGTGTTACTCTCCCTCACCTATTGATTGAGGTCGGGTAGGTTCCTCATTCCTATATTAGTTTTTGTAGTCATAATGTTATTCATGCATGCAAGTGATTATTGTTTACCATGGCAAAATTCTTATTTATCACTTGCCTCATACTTTTAACCCACTTAGAATAGTAATTCTTTATCATTCCATACTTTAGTTTATATTTGTCCTCATTCCTTTGATTGACACATACTTTTCTCTCCTCTTGTTGGGTAATCCCAACCACCCATGTTTAGGGTCAGAGTGTGCAACAGGAGCATGGTAAACCAGCCTAAGACTAGGAGAAGGTGTTCATCCGTCCATCAGGGACTTATCTGTTAAGTTATTTTTTTGGAGACATATCAATGTGGTTTAGTTTCCCTCTACCTTAGATCCTTTATTTGTATAAAGCTTGTACACCCTTATTGGGAAAATTTTGATGTTCTCTTATTTTGAATATTGTCAAAGTTTTAAATTCCACTGCTATTCTTTGGACTTTTGCATACCATTATTATTAGTATAGAAGTGATTTCTCTTCTTTACATTAATCCTATGCATATCTTCCCACATTAAACAAACATCATATATCATACATACAAACTAGTCAGCAAAGCATGTAAGAAGAAATCAACACTGATAAACCATATAACAATGAAATAACTAGCATAATATATGAAATTCATATTCAAGATTCTTATGACATGAGAGTTACTCTCCCATGCCCAAGAAATGAAGGTCTACTAACTCATGATGGTGAAATGCAAGTACAATTGACATATTTCGAAGCTAAACATCAATAGAGAATAAAGGAGCAAGGAATGTCTAGTGAAAGAGGAAGAACAAGGAACAACTCTGGCTTTAAGACAAAATTATGTCCTTGCTGGTGTTTCTATTCCAACAACTTTTTCTCTAGAGCAGAGATAATGGAGTGGAGAAGATTCTGTTGTAGTCCCTAATGAAGAATGGAGTAGAGAAGAGGTCCTCTCTCAAGTAACCACCTCTTCTTCTTCAAAATCACCCCTCTTCTCTATTGTTCTGTTCTCTAGTCAAAAAGTGATTCGAATGACTAGTGATAACCTTCCCATATGTTTTCTCTCGTATTAAAAAATGAAGGATGGTTTCTTTGCTCGAATGCAACATGACGTGTTTAAGAAGACACATGACTTGTCACCTTGAGTAACTAACATCAAAACTACTTTGCTCGAAGGGTGCATGATGTATCATCTAAGAGACACACTGTGTAGTAGAGAATTGGTGAGTACTTTTGCATATCTAGATGGATTGAACACACCATTTTCTAATAAGCACACCATGTTTTTGGGCAGAACCTTTGGAGAGATCTTTTGACTGATCAGACACGACATGTGGTTTGAGGGACACATCATGTTGCTTATCATCAGGAGGAAGAAATCCATCTATAGATTAACATGTTGTGTGCTAAAACATATACATCATGTTCCCTTCAGAAACTTCAAGAAATTCCATGTGATATGTTTATTCTCATGGGTAATCTAACTAAGGTCGGATTTTGGCTTGATTAACCCAATTTCCTAGTCATTATTGTGTACCTATGATAAAGAACATGAAATGAGTAAAAAAACTAAATAGTGGAAAATCTAGCATGATTAGGAATAGAATTATGATAAAAAAAGAGTGAATTGTGCACCCAAAAATGGTTCAAAAAGTGATATGATTTATGCACATCAAATCCCGCTAAGTTTGAACCATTGCTTGTCCTCAAGCAAAAAGAAATGGATACATGGCTAAAGATAAACAGATGGACACAACATCAGATCCTCATGAATATGAATTAATAAATCCAAGAGAGAAAGATTCATCATTTAGATAAGTAACTAATCATGAGATCAATTCTAACTCTCAAGATAGGAAATTAAGTTCAAGTATATATTCAAATTTCTTTGGATGAATGAACTAGAAAGCAATCAATAGAAATAAAATGATAGAGCTAAAGATATAATGTTGTGCTATATGATTCCATTAATAGTTAAAATGAAATCACACAAAAATCCCTTTCAAATATCCATCCATCTACAATGACATTATTAATCAAATCATAAATATTTTCAACCGACTTCTTTTGTATGGTACTCGACTGCTAATTTAGGTTTATGCGTACGTGGAATATCATTTGGAGATTTATTTCCCTCTTAAAAAATTCATCTCAAACCTTAATTGAGTTAATACAAAGTGTGGGCAACTTAGCCATATTTTGTGGGGTATAAAATTTTCAAATCAAATCAAATTACCCTTTTAATGTGATTCGGGTACCACTTTGGAACCATATGGTCCTATGCAAAATCACCTTACCATGCTATTCAGAAATTTCATGCCAAAAAAAGTGGAAAGTCGTTCATTTCTAAAAAAAATCTCAAGTGGATCAACGAAAAATACATTATCAAGTTGGTGATGTCATCAACTACTAATGAAAGCTATAAAGTTGAGGGATTCAAATCATTTGAATTATTACATGATTTAAGCATGAGTTAGAGAATTGTAATTCATGTTTATCCAAATACCTAAATGTAGAGATGAACAACCATGATTCAAAAAATTTCAATTAGGGTGAAGTGTTACCAACTATCTCTATGTAGACAATACCTTAATGTACGGTGCTTTCTCAATTCCATCAATCAAGCCTTCAAGTGTGTTGCTCTCCATCAGTGCTTTCACCTAAACTGAGAGAGATGAAGTTGGGCACATTTATTCCAGTAGGGAACATGTAGTTCTTAGGAATCTATTGTGGTGTTGTGTCACTATTTTCTTCTCCCTATCTGATGGTTGAAGACGCATAAGCCATTTCTTGAATAGGAAGCTTGGATACCACGATAGAAAGTGAATCAAGTGGAGAAGAAAATCTTACAATTCTTGAGAAGAAGGGAAGGTGATGAATAGACAAACAAGTAAGTCGGAGAGAGTGTGAGATAGAGAGAGAGAGAGTAGAACTACTGGGAAGAGAAGAATTGGGAAAAACAAAAATTGACCTCTATATTTCATTACTTGTAAAGTATGTTTACAAAGTCTATTTGTATACATCCTTTGAATGGATCCAACTAGAACAAGACAAATCCATTTACACAGATACACATGTATATATGAAGGAAATTAAAAGGTGCATCATGACATCTTTAAGACTCATCAAATAATGAGATATGAGAGAGTTTTGTCTTTGGAGTCCCTCCTCCCTTTATAGGGAGAAAGGAGGGGATAAAATCTTATAAAAGACTAGTGGTGATGGTTGGGCTGCTTGATCCAAAATTCTTGTTGACTGACTAGAAATCCAATCGGTCGACATGATTGGTTTTTTTTTGTTTCAGCCCAATGTCAAGTGGATCAACTTTGACTACAATAATGGATTTCTCATTTTAGAGTTTGTCTGAGTTTAGATGCAGAGTCAGTCGACTAGGAGTCCAGTCAATCGACTAGAAATCTTGCTTTCTTAGACCCGAAGGTGGGTTTGACTTGAATAATGAGACTTCTTGATTTAGAGTTCGAATGGCTCTTTCATGCGAGTTGGTAGAGTGGGATGTCATCTAATCAGTTGGCTTTAAATGTTTGCTTTGACTCGGTTGTTTCGTCTAAAGTAATGAGATTTCCTAAATTTGAGATTGACTGGGTCTTTACTAGTGAGTCAATCGACTGAGAATTTAGTCGATCGATTGGAGTTCTCAAAAGTCAATATCTAGTGCAGCTGAATCGACTAATCGGGTGAGCTAATAAACTAGGAGGCTAAAGATGAGAATTGAAGCCTCTAATTCTAGGACTTTTTGGGTTTTGAAGTGATTGGTCATTTATCATGTTAAAATCCCAAAAAATCTATTAAAATTCCTACTGAATAGAGAAAAGCTAAACTAATATAATTAAGTGTAAAAATAAAGTGATAATGAAATATTACTATCGATAGATCTAAACATACAAATAAAATGGATAGACATGCATTTATCACATCTCCCCTATGATTTCTTCTTCTGTACATGGTTGATAAAGCTTGTAAACTATCATTTATTTTTCCCTCTTCCTCAACTTATCTATTCTCTTCCATCCCTTAGCCTATTCCTTTCTTACCTTCCCTATACTTCTTCCTCAATCATTCCTCAACCCTATCCATCTTGTTTCCTTTCTCCCCTATGGAAACAACCTTGATAACAGGGCATCATTATCGTCAAGCTACGGGCCTTACTAACTCCTTTGGCACCAACATGACATGAGATTGCAACCTCCATTCACCTAGAAAACTCATCTCTGCATGTCAATGCTAAAACCAACATGCAACACTATGGATGATGACTACATGCCCAAATCACACAGCATCACTGGTAAACAACCAAAGCAGTCAATGTGCAACATATCAAAACTATGTTGCCTCCCACTTCTATGTAGGAAACCCTATTATGTAGATCCAACCACCAAGGCACCTTGCATCCCTATAAAGATCCCTTTCCCTAAGTCAATTTCCTTCTCCCTGCTTCCTCTCCTACGAACCTACTAGACCCAATGATGAATAGGAGTTTTGGTGGTCTCATAGTGAGAAACATGCACTCATTCCAACCTCCTCCAACGAGCCTCTATGGCTTTTTATTTAAGACTCTTCCTCCTCCCAATCTACAACCAAGTGTGGTCTGTAAATGTTCCTTCATATCCATCCACTTGGGGGTCAACTTTGTTTTGAATCTAGGAAACACCAAGACATGACCAGATCCTATCATGGTATGATTAATCCTTACCCTACTGTAGTTTTATTCATTAGACACAAAATCAAAGACCCTAGAAAGGTGAAGAGTGAACAAAGAATCTGAAACTTAGCAAAAAAGTTGGACAAATTAACTTGAACTAGAAATTCACATAATAATATACACTTAGTAGTAAATAAAAAGGTCTGAAAGTAAGTAATTGCTATTGAATATTCCCTACATGCAAAAAATAATCTTCTTACACATTTAAACCCTAAGTGTATATACATACACTTAATGATGATTAGAAACATAATAAGAATGCAATAGTGTATTCATGTAGAATTTTCCTACCTTGAATTTAACAGTACAAAAGAGAAAGATCATATAAAAGAAAGTACTTTTGTAAACATATGCATACAAATGGATAAGGGTAGGATACATGTTATCTTATACTATAAAAGAATCTACTTCCATGTAATCAACTAGTACATACTCGTATTCATGTGCATAATTGATATCTAAATTAAATTGTGTGTTTAGTATATATTTAGCTATGTTGGATTTAAATCTAGATATTTCAATTAAGGACACTTTGGTATATAATATGTACCTTACAATAAACATATTCAAATCTACTAACTAAGTAGAACTATATTATGTTAGAGAGAGATAATATTTGGGGATCTAATCTATAGAAAATGATCATATACCTATATATGTAACATTGATTGTATATGACCTAGTTGGATATCTAAGGAACTACAATGATAATAAAAAGATGAAATATTAAATCTAAGGAACTACAATGATAATAAAACGAATCCTAAATAAATTAATTTGAATAAGATTTGATTTCAAATCAAATGGTGATAAATATTCTTCTACTTTGTATCTCTTCCATCACCAATCCATGGAGAACATCAAATTTTGAATTCCACCTCTAGAAATAAGATTTGTCATTAAGATCAAGTATATGCAAATCCCTATTCAAGTTTTGGCATTTCATTGATTATAATTCTTGATCTCCTAAAATGAGGTACATTGTTGAACATTGCTCCTTTTTATATCTAAACTGAAGTTCTGGCTTACTCAACTGATATCATTTGAAGCAATGTGAATATTGAGCTATTGTTTTGTTATGGATCTTTTGACCCCTTATTCTATGACCTTAAAATATTGGAAGTGATTATTGATTGTAATGTTAATCTTTCCACTCTATTATGTATGCTAAATGTTTCAGCTAAAATATCTAAAGTAGTGATACTTATGTACAACTATAAATATATAAGGATGTGGATTCTTCCCAGGGTGTGTATTTTCATGCTTACCTTTCCCATTATCCAATGTGTTATGGCCCTATATTAGGTATATTTGGTGTAAATTATTTCCACTACCCGATTGTTTCCAACCAGGATTTTGAAGGAACTTATTTTATTACCTCACAAGGATGATACATAAAATACAATGACCTTCCTACACCCTTGAAGTAGCCTCAATTCCCCTAGAAGTAGCCTTCTAAAGTAACTCCAAGCCCACCCTTAAAGTCACCTTCACGTAAAGTAGCTTCACCTTGAGGTAGCCTTCTGAAGTAACTCCAAGTCACCGGGAGCAACCTTCACCACCTGAAGTAGCTTCACAAACCTCCTTTCAACAGCCTCCAACCTAGGAGTAGTCAAGGAGAACAATATACAATAAAAGGAACAAGATTGGAAGAAAGAAACAGTTACCAATGAGTACAACGATTTGATCCTATATCAAGTGTATTGATCTCCTATCCACTATAGATGAACGTGGTGGTGTGGTGGCTAGGAGATACTAGGCTATAGGATACTAATGAAGAGCTCAAGGAAACTGAATTGCAAGTGAAACTTTGCTTGTTTCTCACAAAGGATGATTCTCAAGTTGCAATTGTGTATGCTCAAGTGATGATATGGGTTTCCTAAGGCATGTTTTATTTATAGGAATGGCCTACTAGTGCTTAGGGACGTTCTAGACACTTTCTAGGGTGTTCTTAGTGCTCAACTAGCTGTTAGGTGTCCACTAATTACATTGCAACAACTAGGTGTTTATTGCTGAAAAGTGCAGTTCCAGAACTTCTCCCGGTCGAGAAGTTTGTCGACTAAGCTTGTCTTGGTCGAACTGTTCTTTGACTGAATAGGAGTGTGAGGTAAATGTTTTGTAACGTTTGATTCCAACTCCCAACTACTTTGCTAACTCAGTATAATGGTTAGGAGGGTCTATTCTCAGTTGAGGATTTGGTCCACTGAGAGTATCTCAGTCGAGAAGTTTGTCGACCAAGAGGGTCCCTATTTTAACATGTTAAATCATTTACTAAGTGTGTGTATGAATGTGTAATTATGATTCTATCTTAGGGAAAGTATCTTTCTAAGTGTTGTGAGTAGATAGGGAAGATCTAATGCTCGATTTACATGATATCTATGTACTTGTACATTATATACTTGTACAAGTTTTTACATTGAGTACAATCATGGAAATAAAAGTAATCTAAACAAGTTGATCTTCCAATTTCTTCAACTATCCACTTCTTTATATGTTTATCCCTGAAATACTCAAATAACAAGTTAGATCCAGAAGAATGAAGTGTTTATCATCATCAAAACAAAGGGTATAATAATGTCCAATTTGGCCAACAATCTCCCCCTTTTTGAAGATGACAAACATTTCTAAAATATAAATCAAGGGAATTTAAATGACATGAGTTTCATACCTGAGATATACCTAATGTAGTATTTCTCTTGTTTATTCATGGAGTGTGTGCTAGTTATTCCCAAAGAGATGTGGAACGTAGTATCCAACTCTTTAGGGAATATAGCAACATTTTATGTGTAACCAAGAGATTATGAAACTCATTTAATTTTGAGTTATAATTTTGTTTTTGATTTATATTAGTTCTCCCCCTTGTCATTTCTAAAAGATAGCCTAACATTATAATTTATACTATTATTATTATTACTCCCCCTAAATATGATGCTCCCCCTCAATATGATACTCAAATTGGAAAAATAAAGGTAATAGATGTCCAATGCAAGCCACAAAGTAATCACTTTTTATTATCATGATAAGAATAACAACAAGCTCAAGTACATAAAAGAAAGATAGTCCATTACAAAGTGATTACAATCATCTCACTACATGATTACACGTCACTAAAAAGATCTCAGAATGTCATCAAACTTGGGATCCTTTCCAAGGTAAGGAGCAACACCAAAGTACTTCACCAATGACTTCCAGTCAAGTGCACCTGTCTTGGTGAGGGTGTAAACTTCCAAGAAGGTGGGTACATGATCAAAATGAAAGTGGGCAGCAATATCTTGAAGTTGCATTGGTGAGAATTGGGTGTGGGAGAGGTCAAGTTATGGTGGAGGTAGAACTTGAGTGCAGTTGTGAGATGGATTGTAAGGGTAGAGAGGACCAAGATAATGGGAATAAGGATAGTTGTCAGTTTCATTTGGAGTGAATGTTTGCATTCTTTGGTTGGTGTAGGTCATGGCATGATGAGTGTAGTCCATTTGTCTTGATAAGTGATAGGTAGCTCCAGTCAAGTAGGTAATTTTATTGGATAAGTTATCAATGGGTTAGCTAGGAATAGTAGGAGGCAGAGGAATATCTTGAGTGGATGGCTCCCCTTCAATCCTAACCCTTTTATGTCCAAAATCAATACCCATTTTCTCAACTATATTTCTAGTAATTTTTTGAGGTTTCCAATCACATTTAAAACCTAGGTCCTTAAGGATTTTCTTAAGACAATGTTGGGTAATTTGGAAAACAAAGTCGGTATAGGGAGGATTTCCAGTAAATTCAACCATATTTATTAGAATAAGGTGAATGAAATTTATGGGTATGCTACTTAGAATGGCATTAATGAGATACATGTGAAAGGTAGGTACCTCTGATTTGTTAGCTCTAGGATAAATATTGGTGGAAACAATTAGATTTACTATCCTAGCTTCGGGTTTTAGGTTAATTGCATAGTAGGTACCCCGTTCTTCATGGAAAGATGTGTTGGGTAGAAAAATGGTTTTCTTAATATCACTCAAACTAATGGTAGTGTCATCCTGGGATAGCTTATTAAGAGGATTTCCAGTGGTTAGATCAATAAACCCCTTATATTCTTCTACATCAATATTTCGCATATTAAGAACATCCTCCATAGAAAAGTGAAAACCAAAGCCACTAACCATAGAAGAAAAAGAACGAGCATGGTCAGGATTTGTGGTTAGGATGGCATAGAATTCATTTACGGCTTGGGAGGAGTAGAAGCAGAAGGATGGAGTAAGGAATTCTGAAATATGTTGCACCTCAAAGATCTCACCTAAATTGACGATGGTGATGAAGTCGTTGATGTCCACCGACTGTTGAGGAAGAGGAGTCTTTGAGGATAGCTTGAGGTAGCGATCTCTAGAAGCAATGTCGTTGAATGGAATGTCGTTGATGACCGTCAGCGTCAGAGAGACCGTCCTTCCTTTCCTTGCCGCAACATGCTTCTTTCCATATGAAGAAGAGGAAGCCATCTTGAGAATATGAGATGGAAGAGAACCAAGGCTTGACTATGGTAGAGAATGGCTGAAAATTTGCACAAGAGAGCCCTAGAGGGGAGCTAAAGAAGTGAAAATGTGAATTGGTGAGAAGTGTGGCCGCTTTGGGCTCTATTTATAGCAAAATAGAGTCCTTCTCGGTCGATGAATTTGTTGACCGAGAGCCCCAATATTCGTTTTTGTATACACTCCTCAGTCGGGCCAATGGTCACTCGGTCGGGAATTTAAAAAATAGCCGTTGCGCATTTAAAAAAAATCAAAAGTTGCATCTAAAATCAGTCAAATGGGGGTCCACTAATTCTCGGTCGAACATTTTTTCGACTGGGGCTATTGCTAACTTAGAATACACAAAATACACTCTGTGGGTGTCGGTCAAGAAAGGGAACCAACCGAGTGATTCTCAGTCGACAAACTTGTCGACTGAGAAATTTCTCGGTCGAGGTTTTTGCAGACCAGCTGAACTACTGTGAATGGTCATTGTGAAGGATGTTTGAGATTTGTTTTAGTAATAGTCATGAAAAGCAAGTATGAGACTTTAGTAATTTATAAATTTTAAGAGTGTGGAGCACATATATCAAAGAAGACATCATCTAGGGGAGTAATAAGTAACTTCTTTCTAATATATTGAAATTGATTAAGTGAAATCTGTGAGTGTATCTCAAACCAAATACAAGGGATGTTAAACCCTGATCAGTGTAGAGAATTCATTTTAAGATCCCTTATAACCAAGATTGCTTTAATGGTATTTAGGTCATAACTATATTTGAAGTTCAATTTAATAAGTAATGAATCTATTGGTTTTAACATGCTGAGAAAATATACTAAGGTTAAGTGCAGTTGAATGATTTTCAAATAAGCATTTTGTTAGGCTTATTTTAGGTCGACCTTTACTTTGACCTTGGCACCCCTCAATTGAATTCTTTCTCAACCGAGAGGAATTTTTATGTGCATTTTCATAAGTTGTCCAATGGGCTACTTGATCTATTTGTGTATGATTATTAATTCTTAATTTTGCTCATATATGATAGTTTGAATGTTGAATATTCTAATATAAGACCTTTTTATGACTTAAGTTTGCCTTTAAGAACTTAATCCATGTAAGTAATATTTTGTAGAAGATATCTTGTCATAAATTCTTAGAAACCTTATATTTTCTAACAAACTTTCTAATGGATTTTTCATTAATACTTTTCTTGAATAAAACCAATCTTTTCTTGTAATCAAGCAAAGTATAAAGTTTTGATACCCACATACTCTTCCTTTTGATTAGGATCATTCAAAAGTTTAAAGCAATGTAATATATAAGGTTTATTATATACTTAAGTTAATTGCAATTGAAGTATCTTATTTTTATTGAACGATTCCATCAGAGTTTCCCTCGGTCGACAAAGTTCTTGACCGATTGTACTCGGTCGATGTATTTGTCAATCGGGTATTTTTCAGGTTTTTATAGGATTAAGATAGTGACTTACTTGTTCGACTATTTCTTCGATCGAAATGAGCTCGGTCGACAACTTTCTCGACCGATAATGTTACTGTTTCTCCAGAAAATGCAAGTTTAAGACAGAAACTTCTTTGGTCGACAAATTTCTCAACCGAAGAGTGTCTCGGTCGAACTTGTTGTCGATCGGGATTGTTTCTATTTTGTTTTTAGTAACCATTTGCAAGTAAAACACAAGGTACTTTCAAAACAATTTTTTCAAGAATATGAAAATTAAATCTTAGTTTAGTTGAGATAAGACATTTTGAATACCAAAGTAACGTTTTAGGTCAAATCTCAACTAATCATATCCAAATTTTCTAAGTTTTAGGAACCCAAAATAGATCAACATCCTGTTTCCTGAACGGACAAGAGAATGATTAATGTCCAAGACGTAAACAGTAATGACAACATATAGAATTAATTTCATTCCTCTTCTTAGCTAGATTTTTTTAAGGCACATATATAACTTTAGTCTTGGGTACTTGTGTCCTTCTCACTCTAGGTTTCTGATAGGATTTACCTTTGGGCTTATAACCTAATCCTCTCCTTCCAATCTGACTAGAATAATCTTTTAGGATCTAATCAAGAATGCCATTTTTTTTCAAGCTACTAATTTCCTTTTGTAACTTGGCAATTTCATCCATTTTCCATTTAATATCTAACTTTGCTTGATCTAGATCAGATAACAAACTATCTCTTTCTTTCATAATAGCATCATAATCTAAATGAGTACACAAGATAGGTTGAGTTTGAAGATCATTCAATTTTGCAAGTAGTTCAACCTTTTCTTCAGAAAGAAAATCATAGTTTGTTTTTAGAGTAAGCAACTTCATATTGCAATCATTGAAAGATGATTTAAAGGTAGAATTTTCAGAAATAATACTTTCCTTTTCAGAAGCAAGATCATTTAATTTAGCATACAATTCCTCATTAGTTTTAGTAACTCTTTTTAGTTTCTTTTTACAATCAATATATTTATCATGCAATTCATCAATACCAGCAACTAACTCTTCTTTAGATAAATCAAAAAGACTTACCTCATCTTCTTCTTCATTTGTTGTAGCAATAAAACACTCCACTTCTTCTTCTCTATCTTCACTATCATCACTTGAGTCATCCCATGCATCGTTTTAGACTTTTTCCTTCTTCTTGTGAGATGATTTCTTTCCTTTCTTTAGTTTGAGACAATCACCTTTTAAGTGTCCCTTTTTGCCACATTCAAAGCACCTGGAGGAAGAAGAAACACTATAAATTCGGTTAGATTTAAGTCTTCTATACTGCTTACCATTTACAATGAGAGCTTCTTCTTCACTATCTTCTTCACTTGTGTCATGCCTATTTTTGGTTGATGCCTTGAATGCAATATCCTTTCATTTCTCCTTTTTGTGTTCGGACGCCAATCTTTCTTCTTCTTCAAGGGTGACTTCATGAGTTTCTAAGTTGCCAATGAGTTGTTCCATCCTCAATCTAGTGAGATCATTGACTTCTTCAATGGTCATCACCTTTGGTTTGTATTTTGGAGGCAAACACCTGAGAATCTTGGATACTTGATCTTCTTCATTTATGGATTTTCCTAAAGCACTCAAATTGTTAATGATAGTAGAGAATCTTGCATACATTTCACTAATTAACTCATTTGGTTCCATATGAAATTTTCAAACTTTTGTTTAAGCATGGTAATCTTAGAATTTTTAACTTGTATTGTTCCTTCATGTGTAATAGAAATTCTATGCCAAATGTCATATGCAGTTTCACATGAAGAAATTCTATTCAATTCACTTACCGATATAGAACAATATAACATACTTACATCCTTGGCATTAAGTTAGCTTGTTTTACCGTATCGACATCCCATGTAACATACTCAGTTTTTGAAAGCTCATATAGAGTAGACACCATCCTCCAAAGCTCCCAACTGATGCCTTGAAAGTAAAATTGCATCCTTCTCATATAATAGTTGTAGTTGCTTCCATCGAACGGTGGTGGATGAGATACATAGGTTCCCTCCAAGTTGAGGTTGATGAGCACACCATCCCCCATGCTTCAAGACCTGTTAAGGCTCCTTGAAGACCTACTCTGATACCAATTGAAAGGTCTAGAGGGGGTGAATAGAGATTTTTGGAGTTTCAAAGTTATTTAAAAAATAATTAAACACTTGGACAAGAAGTAGGAGGAAACAAGGAAGACACAAGGATGTAGAGTGGTTCCTACCTTAGAAATCTAAGGTAGTCAGTCCACTACCCGATTGTTTCCAACTAGGATTTTAAAAGTGATTTATTTTATTACCTCGCAAGGATGTTACATAAAATACAATCACCTTCCTACACCCTTAAAGTAGCCTTCACCTGAAGTAGCCTCAATCCCCCTAGAAGCAGCCTTCTGAAGTAACTCCAAGCTCACCCTTGAAGTAGCCTTCACCTGAAGTAATTTCACCTTGAGGCAGCCTTCTGAAGTAACTCCAAATCACCAAGAGCAGCCTTCACCACCTAAAGTAGCTCCATGAATCTCCTTTCAACAGCCTCCAACCTAGGAGTAGTCAAGGAGAACAATATACAAGAAAAGGAACAAGATTGGAAGAAAGAAACAATGTTACCAATGAGTACAATGCTTTGATCCTATATCAAGCGTAGTGATCTTCTATCTACTATATATGAACGTGGTGGTATGGTGGCTAGGAGATACTAGGCTATAAGATACTAATGAAGAGCTCAAGGAAACTGAATTGCAAGTGAAACTTTGCTTGTTGCTCACAAAGGATGATTCTCAAGTTGCAATTGTGTATGCTCAAGTGATGTTATGGGTGTCCTAAGGCATGTCCTATTTATAGGAACGACCTACTAGTGCTGAGGTACGTTCTAGACACTTTCTAGGGTGTTCTTAGTGCTCAACTAGCCGTTAGGTGTCCACTAATTACATTGCAATGACTAGTGGTTTATTGCTGAAAAGTGTAGTTCCAGAACTTTTCTCGGTCGAGAAGTTCGTCGACTGAGTTTGTCTTGGTCGAACTATTCTTTGACTAAATAGGAGTGTGAGGTAAATGTTTTCTAACGTTCAATTTCATCTCCCAACTACTTTGCTAACTCAGTCTAACGGTTAGGAGGGTCTATTCTCGGTCAAGAATTTGGTCGCCCGAGAGTATCTCGGTCGATAAGTTTGTCGATCGAGAGGGTCCCTATTTCAACATGTTAAATCATTTACTAAGTGTGTGTATGCATGTGTAATTGTGATTCTATTTTAGGGAAAGTATCTTTCTAAGTGTTGTGAGTAGATAGGGAAGATCTAACGCTTAATTTACATGATATCTATGTACTTGTACATTATATACTTGTACACATTTTTACATTGAGTACAATCATAAAAATAAAAGTTGTCTAAGAAAGTTGATCTTCCAATTTCTTCAACTATCCACTTCCTTATATGTTTATCCCCGAAATACTCAAATAACAAGTTAGATCCCCAAGAATGAAATGTTTGACATCATCAAAACAAAGGGTATAACAATGTCCAATTTAGCCACCACTGTGAATGCTACATCAGGTACATGTGATTGAGGTGGTGGCCCTATCTCTGGTGCTCGCGGTGGATCTCATCCAACTGGGTATGGACCTCGTAGAAGTTGTAAGGGTTGGTGTTGTCGTCTGGTCTCCGCCTAGTGCGGCATCTGGAAGGTGGCGGCGGTGGTCCAGTATCCTCATCGTGGGCCTCCAAAGAGAGGCTCCTCCTATGGGGTTGTGGCTCGGGGACAATGGTTGGGTTTGGGTGTTTGAGATTGAATCTCTGTATATGTGCCTACAGGTTGGTCAGCTCATAGATGCAGTTTGCTATTGCAAACTGTGCATGTAAAGGTAGATGGAGGACCACCTGACTGTCCTTGAACAGAAGATAATAAATGCCCTTGGTACCCAAGTGGATGAACCTACTATTCTTCAAATAGTGGATGTGGATGAGGTGGTTTTTGGGCTCAAGTGGTGGAAAGGCGATGTGGGTGTAGCCCAAAAAGACGGCGAGATGGGTGACATAGTAGCCAATGTGGAAAAGAAGAGTAAGTAGCACGGTTGGCTTGGGTACTAAAGTGCTCAAGGATAGCATTGCCCAATTAAAGGGATCTTCATGTAAAAGACACCAGAGAGCGTAAAGTTCTACCTTTGTGATTGCTCCCTGAGTGCCTTCCCAGCTAAAGATGGTGCAGGCCAGGATGCGGTGAAGGTAACAGACCACCGGGTTGTGGTTACAGGAGGCCTTGGGCCCACTAGGAAGATGGGGTAGAAGCCTGGTGATATCAGCCCAGAACTTGTCTCTATCATAGTGGTCTGGTTAGGAGTCATGAGAACGCTCCATGCAGCATTCTAGCCAATAGTTATCTCTACCATCGAGGATGAAAGAAGTGAATTGTCTGGCAGAGATCTCCAGATTTTCCCCAAAAATCCAGATTTTGCAATTCGAGTTTTCGAAAGAATAGTGGAAACAGAGGAAGGTGCTCAAAAACTCGAGGGTGAGATCACAGTAAACGGAGATGACATGGTAGGGGGAGATAAGGATGTAGTTTCCTCAGAGGATGTTGTCAGTGGCTTCACAGATTCCTAATGCATTGAGGGTAGTGCCACACGCCCAACAGGGAAGGGAAATGTCGATCGCATACATATCCTCATAATTTTGGCAATGTTTGACACTGGTGAACTGGACGTAGCTACCCGGAACGGGGGCTATGCAGGGTGAACGGGAGGTGGTGGATTCTGGGTCATTGGTGGCCTTCTGAGTGTCCTCCATTTCGCGAAGAAGCTCATCTACCTCATCGATGTCATGGCGCATCTCTTTGGGCATGTCAGGTGCAGATTCACCGGTGGGGGAGGGTGTGCGGAAATGAACTCTAGCAAGAGAGATGGCACGGCGAGGAGGGTCCCTGGCGGAGGATGTGATGACCTTGCTCTTGTTCTTATGAAATCGGCCGAACATGTCTACTGATAGGGATGAGACGGTCGGTTGGCAAGCAAGTCGGTCATCTAGAGAGGCTGAGTCGAGCATCTCGTACCTGAGATTATTGGCTCGAGGTGACATGAGGCGGTTCTTGTGGTGGTCGGATCCAGAGGATGAGGGAGAGGCAGGATACTGGTGTTTGGTGGAGTCGAAAGTGGAAGGGGTGTCTATCAAGTGGCGGCAGGAGCTAGCCAAATGACAACGGAGGTGGTCGAGCAGCTGCTGCTCTAGACGAGCGGTCGGGGAAGGGTTGAGCGGTGGTCAAGCCGGCATAGACGAGAGCCTGATGCTCCAGCCGAACGAGGCAGAGAGCGGGTGGTGTTGAGGTGGGGGTGAGGCGAGCGGCGATCAGT
The DNA here is from genome assembly GCA_963693085.1 of Alisma plantago-aquatica. NCBI lineage: Eukaryota > Viridiplantae > Streptophyta > Magnoliopsida > Alismatales > Alismataceae > Alisma > Alisma plantago-aquatica. Next base: position 1,525,703,584 of record OY856410.1, read on the forward strand.
AGCACCAATCGTTGGTAGCAGCTAGGCGACCAGTGGATTTTGACGCCGATATGTGATGAGCGTGAGGGTACTAGCTTGAGCTCTCGTGAGGGTGAGGTGGCGGCTAGGTTTAGAGAATGAGTTGGGGGGGGGTCGGCTCACCTTAGAAGAAGTTTTATAGCAAAGTGACTTCTATAAACCAATCGGCTAGTGCTGAACCGATCGGCTCGCGCACCTTGTGCGCTGGCCACGGTGGAGTAAAGATGGGTTGCCTCAATCAAAGGGAGAAGAGAGGCGGCCGCATTATGGGAATTATGACAAGAAGGGGACCCAATCGAGTGGGTGGAGGTTGAGCTGTCGAGAAGGCTATGTAGTGATCGTTGGACCGATCAATTGGTGAACAGAACCGATCAGTTTGTTGCCCAGAAAGGAAAAGAAATAGAAACAATAACAAAATAAGGGAAAAGAATGAAAATGGAAGATAGTGTTGGGTTGCCTCCCAACTAGTGCCTTATTTTACGTCGTGGCCCGACAAGAGATGGATCAGTCTATTAGGATTTTGGGGAAGTTGTGAGGTCGGATAGGTTCAGGTCTTTCAAAGATGAACATTTGTTTGAATCTAAAGTGATAAGGTCTTCAGTGGTGATATATCTTTTTAGTCGGTGCCCATTAACTTTAAATTATCCTAGAACTTTATCCCAAAGAAGAAATGTACCATATGGATAGGCGCATTTGACAATGTAGGGGCCACACCATCTTGACTTGAGTTTTCTAGGAAAAAGTCATAATGTTGAATTAAAAACTAAAACCCCGTCCCCTTCTCTAATGTCCTTACGCTTGATGTGACCATCATGCCACATTTTGGTTCGGTCTTTGTAGATTCTAGCATTTTCATAGGAACTCATTCTAAGTTGATGAAGCTCATTCATTTAGAGAAGACGTTTTTCTCCTGCAGCAAAAAGGTCAAAATTTAAGCTTTTTATGGCCCAGTTGGCGTTGTGCTCTAATTCTATTGGAAATTGACATGACTTGTCGGAGATCAGTATGGAGAGGGTAGTACCAGCGGGTGTTTTGTAAGTAGTATGGTATGCCCACAGAGCGTCATTGATTTTCAACGCCCAATCTTTCCTAGTGTGCCCAACAGATTTCTCTAGAATGGATTTGATTTGTTTATTGGATACTTCAACCTGCCCACTGGTATGAGAATGGTAAGGAGTGGTGACTTTGTCGTAAACCCCATATCTTTTCAATAGAGCCTCAAAACTTTTCTCCAAAAAATGGGATCCCCCGTCGAAAATGATGGTGCGAGGGACTCCAAATCTAGGGAAGATAATGTATTTAAAGAGTTTCTTAATAGGTTTGGAGTCACAGGTTTTAGTGGGTATGGCTTCAACCCATTTTCACACGTAATTGACTATGACTAAAATGTAAGAAAACCCATAAAAATAAGGAAATGGACCCATGTAGTCAATCTCCCAGACGTCAAAAATCTCTAATTCCTACCAAGAGGTCAGGGGCATTTGGTCACGCTTGGAAATGTTACCCATCCTTTGACATTGGTCACATTAGAGGACATAATCATATGTGTCCTTGAAGATGGTGGGCTAATAGAATCCGCATTGCAGGAACTTTCTAACTATTTTTTTGGGAACTCATATGTCCATCATAGGGCCATAGTGACGATGTTCCAGAATGTCAATGCTTTCTTCTTGGGATACACAACGACGATACAAACCGTCGACACAAAGTCTGAAAAGATAAGGTTCATTCCAATAATAATTTTTGAAATCATGTAAAATTTAGCTTTAGAGTGTTCCTTATATTCGGAGTGCAATACACCTGCAGCTAAATAGTTCACAAAATTGGCAAACCAAGGGAATTGGGAGTCTACCTTGAGTAATTGGTCATTCAGTAAAGATTCATTTATGGCGCTTTCATCAATGGGGCTATAGCTAAGTCTACTTAGGTGTTCAGGCACGACATTTTCAGACCCCTTCTTGTCTAGAATTTCTAGATCAAACTCATGAAATAACAAAATCCATCTTATGAGTGTAGGCTTCACATCCTTCTTGATCATGAGATAGTGAATGGTTGCATGATCAGTGTAAACAATAACTTTTGAACTAACATGGAATGAGCAAAATTTATCAAATGCATAGACAATGGCTAGCATTTCTTTTTCAGTGATGGTGTAATTTCGTTGAGCCTCATCTAAGGTCTTGGATGCATAATAAATGCCATGGTGTTTCTTGTCAATTCTTTGTCCTAAATGGAACCTACAGTAAAGTCACTAGCATCGTACACGACTTCAAAGGGTAATTCTGAGTCGGGTGCACGAATGATTGGAGTAATGGTAAGAGCATCTTTCAAACACAGAAAGTGATCCATGAAAGCTTTGTCGAATTTGAAGGGGACCTCCTTTTGAAGAAGGCTGGTGAGAGGTTTGTAATTTTAGATAAGTCACGAATGAAACGACGATAGAAACCAACGTGTCCTAGAAAAGCCTGAATGTCTTTGACTAAGGTTGGGGGAGGAAGCTTGGTGATCACCTCAATCTTAGCTTTGTCCACTTCAATGCCTTGATTGCTCACCTTGTAGCCTAGAACAATACCCTCCTTAACCATTAAGTGACACTTCTCTCAATTAAGGACTAGGTGTGACTCAATACATCTATCAAGGACAAGGGAGAGGTTTTTAAGGCAAGAATCAAAACTATCTCCATAGACGGAGAAATCATCCATGAACACTTCCATGACTGTTTCGGTTAATCCTAAAAAAATGGCACATATACATTTTCGGAAAGCGACTGGTACATTTCACAAGCTAAAGGGCATTCGTCTAAAAGCCTATGTACCAAAGGGGCATATGAAAGTAGTTTTCTCTTGGTCTTCAGGATGAATGGGGATCTGGTAGAATCCTGAGTAGCCATCTAGATAACAAAAGTATTGTTGATGATCTAAACATTCAAAAACTTGATCTAGGAAGGGAAGTGGGAAGTGATCTTTCCTAGTTTCCTTGTTGAGTTTCCTATAGTCAATGCACATCCTCTACCCTATGATGGTGTAGGTGGGGATGAGCTCATTCTTTTCATTCCTAATGACAGTGGTCCGCCCTTTTTGGGGACGACTTGGACTGGGCTGACCCAAGGAGAGTCAGGGATGGGGTAGATGATTCATGCAATCAAAAGTTTAATCACCTCTAGACGGACAACTTCCTTCATGTTTGCGTTGAGTTTCCTTTGTGGGTCTCGGGAATGTTTTCTATTTTTGATCATTGGGATTTTGTGGATGCAATTGGATTGATCTTTCCCAACTAAATCTATCATTTTGTATCCTAAAGCCATTTTGATTTTTCTAAGTTCTCCCATAAGCATGTTTTCCTATTCAATGGTGAGGTCAGAGTTGATGATGACATGGCATAATTATTGTTCATCAAGAAAGACATATTTTAGCCCTATGGGGAGAGTCTTCATCTCTGGAGCCTTAGGTGCTTCAGGTTTTTCTTCTACTTTGGAGATCATCTTAAGGTCCTCAAATTCAGCATTAGGGATTTCCTCAAAACTATCTAGATGAGCATTGCATTGGTCTAATTGTTCGTTGCTAAAGTTGCATTCAAGAGGGTTAGTGAGAGTTGTGTGTAGAGGATCATCAATTAACTCCCATTCCTACCTTAGTTGAGATAGTTTGTCAATGCAGTCGAGGAGATACACCTCTTCTTGGAAACTAGATCCTTTCATGCTTTCAAAGACCCTAAAATCCAAAGTTTGCCTTCCCAATCCTAAGAGAATGGTTCCAGTCTCAACATCAATCACTGACCTGGCTGTGGCTAATAAAGGATGGCCAAAGATGAGTGGATAACATAAATCTTCCTTGATGTCCATGATCAAAAAATCACACGGAACATAAGCATCTTTCCCAACTTTGATTGGAATGTCTTCTATGATTCCCATAGGTTTGGTCATGGAGGAATCTACCAATTGGATGGTCATGGCTATTGGTAGCATGTCATGGAATCCTAATCTTTTGCATAAATTGTAAGGCATGATGGATATGATGGCTCCTAGATCGGCTAGGCCTTTCCAACAAACATTGTCACCTAAGTAACATCCCATTCCAAATGAACCAGGATCTTTTTGTTTTTTAGACATTTTGATTTGGATTATGTCTGAGGTGATCCTAGAAAGTTTTAAAATTTCATATTCTTTAGTGTCATACTTCCTAGTCAAAAGAGATTTCATGTATTTGGACCAGGCAGGCATTTTTGCTAAGGCATAAAGGAAAGGAATGTCAACATGTAGTTTTTTCATGGCATCCCTAAATTTCAAGAAACGGGTGTCTAGCCTTGTTTGCTAAAGGCAGACTGACACAATTTTACCGTGCGTATAACGCAAGTGCACGTATCAATGTAATATAGGCCTTGTGAGGCCTGAGTCAAACTCAGGGAAACATAAATTTCAGTAGACTACTACGAACTGGTCGCGATTAGCTAGACCGATGGGAAAATTGAGTTTGATTTTGAAAAAGAAAATAAAACTAAAAGAAAGTAAAAGCGAACGATGATTAAATGTTTAGTTTAATAAAATTAAATGGGAATCCTTAGTATTGCAGTTTCACCTGTGAGGTTTCCCTGCACGCAAATCTACACAATTAACATAATTCATTCTCTTTCCCTAATTATGGCCCGTAAGCAGAATTGCTCACTTCTGTGATACAATTCACTACCTAGTTCTAGTTCCGTTCCACGCCAGTAGTAACTTATACCCTAGATCTAGGTCCTTTAATTATTTCTTTGAGTATCCACCATTAATCATACATTACCTTGTCTAAGGAATTTATTGATTAATGTGTTTATCGTGCCTTTTCAACCACTCATTCTCCGTTAGAAGTAATTAACAGTATTAGAAATCGACTATGGTGATCAAGCATAGTAAATTGCAATGGAAACACGATAACATATCATGGGAAAAAAAGACAAATTATGATAATCAATATAACATTGTCATACAGAGATTCCCCGGGCTACTCCCGGTCCTAAGGATAGAGGGGATTAGCCCCACCTATTCATATCAACATTACACATGGAAAAGAAAGAGGAAAACATGGAGAAATGACTGAAAATATGGTGTAACCCCTGAGATGGAGAAGATTCAGATGATCCTCGGTACGAGACGCACATTCTACAGCCTTTCGGCGGAAGAATCGTCCTTATATGCCTCTGGAAACATCTGGGGTATAGCTCTGGGCTCTGTTCTTTGCTTTTTCTTCTCCATGACTCGTGCAATGGAATAGAACGTCCCCTATATGTCTGGCCATCTTTTTTTAGGTATAGGAATGACTTACGGCCACCAAAAGATTGCAGTCCTTCGATCATGGAAATTCTGGGCGCAACTCTAATCCGGCGGCGTCGATACCATCGACGGGGTGTCGATGGTATCGAAACCTTAGAGATCACTTTCGTCGCTAGAAACTAGGAACAAATTGGCTGCATTTTGATACCATCGACTGTTCCTGTCGATGGTATCAATGAGATGAATTTTGGCACGCTGATGCAATTTCGAGACCGTCGACAGTGGGTTGATGGTATCGACTGGTTCACTCTTCGTTTGTCTTTGTTGTTGTTTCCTTGTCGATGCTATCGACAGACCATCGATGGTATCGATGGGTCCAAGAATACAAGGCTCCTGAAATGAAGAGAGGAACACAAATCAAATCTGAGAAATTTGATCATTTATACAGAATAAGATAAAATAAGATAAATTTGATGAATACAATGATTATAGGCACAAGGAAATGAATCATGCTATTATAGTCACAAAATGACAAATAATTACACAAAACAAGTATAAAACTAGCCTATAAATGCGTCTCAAAATCACTGCATCAAACTCCCCTCAGCTTGAATCTTGCTTGTCCTCGAGTAACAAAACGTTAAAATCTAATTGAGAGGGTCAACTAAAGAACATTATCACATAATTGATACCTCAATATGATTCCCTACTGCATTTCACATACTGACACTTACCAACCATGGAATGATAACTACCCTTCATGCGACAATAATCATTCATAAGAAATGTCTACCCCAAGATCAACGAACACTATCAAATAAGGCAGTTAACATAATACAATCTTCAGGTTCAGGCTTGGGGCATCTTGTGATCTCCTATCTACGTTGCTCATTTCCTAACTACCATCTAAATGGAAGCAGATCTCCTGATATACATGAATGAGGAGAATATCATGGGTGGCCTACCACTTAGAGCAACGGGTGGATGGAATGGGTGGCTATGGAAGAAAAGGAAGCACAATTTAGTCGATCATGCAAAAACCAAAAATGAATGACCTATCATGATGCAAATGCAAATGAAAATATCCTAATGCTAAATTTTTGGTGAAATGATGCATGCACTATCATTCCATCTCAAAGTGATAAGGAATATCTAAGAAAACTACACCATGTGCTTATTCTTCTTAATATGCGGGTGAGAACATGTTCCTTTCTCCCTCTCATTCATACTTGCTTCTCAATCAATTTTTTTTAACAAGATCCATCTCCACAAACAAGAATGGAATATTTTTTGGGCCTCCTTCCTTTTACATTACTTGTACATTTGATGCATTCTTTTTGAGGGTATGGAACAAGTTCAACGCCTTTAATGTTTTTAGAAGAACATAAGACACATGATGTAAAACTATATGCTCAAAAGATGTGAATGCACTACAAAATGACAATTATGCAACTGAATGACATGCACTTGAGGAAAAAGTGCATGTATACTACTCTATACTTTTTTTTCTTCATTTTTCATGCAAAACATGCAAGATTAATTGTAATGCAAGACCTATCTACATGGAATGCAATCAAAGAGTGAACGACAATAATGTGCTCCAGTTCTTATGGTGGAGTATGAATGAAATTTCGGTGGATCGGATTACAAGATTAATTAACAGAATCTTCAAAAAAAAATTATATGTCCCTCCTTACTGACTTATGTACCAATTAATCAAGGGGTTTCTCTTTCTCACTTCAAATTAGAGTCACGTTAACGTTTGGTCCATTTAGGCTCAACATTCATATCAATCCTCTTATCATGAGCCATAAGGATATACAATTATGTTCAAATATTTTAAAGTTGACCTACCCAAAGAGTTCCACAAGAGATGTCCTCAAGTTTTTACAAGACAAGCTTAAAATTTCTTAAAGAATTTTTTATTCAAATTCATTTTCTCCCAAACCCCCACATGAAAATATTAAGATGACATGCAATTACATTTAAACTCCACTGATTATACTAGATAGATAGTGGATCCTAGAAAACAGTAAATCTAGAAATTAAGAAAGCTAACAAAAAAGATGAAAACTGCAAAAACAAATGAAAGATGAAATAAAATAAAGAAAAACTAGATAGAAGTTGTTCCAGCACCCCCCCCCGCAAGCTTGAATTCAAGTATGGCCTCATAGTTCAAATCCAGACTTAAGAGGTGGAACAGTGATACCCCTTTTATTGCTCTGGTGGTGGGTGTGGTGGGTACTGGTGGTCGCTGGGATCCCAAGTAGAAAAATGCCCCTAAAAAGACAAATCAGATGGGGGCATCGGTGGTGGTTGTGGGTAGCCTCCAAAGTAACCACGGCTCCAGTAATGGTCGTAGAAGGGTTGTTGCTCCAAGTCCATCCTATGCAACTGGTTGTGGATATTTTCTTAGTTGGCGAAGAGGAGGCACTCATTCTCGTATATTGCTTGTTGATTCTCGAACAACCGATTTTTTGTTTCTTGAATTCCTACAAAAGAGGTAGTATGTTGGTTCTGTGTTTGCTGAATATCCTACATCATTGTATACATCCCTTGCATTGAGTAGACATCCTTTCCACCTTGAGAGGGATGTGGTGGTGGTGGCTGAGAAGAAGAGGAGGCTCCATAGTGTCGTGGATGGTTTCGGAAAGCAACTCATCATCGAAGAGGAATGGTGGCTTCCTCCTCCTCTTCATCATCGTCGCCATCTTGAACTTCAACTTCTACAACTTGTTCTTCGTCATCCTCATCAACATCAATGATAGGCCACCTGTAGTTTTGTCCTGGCCTGATATTGAAAGCAGGGTCAGGCAATGCATGCCATTGAAAAACCTTTTCCACATGGCAGGTGGCGTAGGCGATGCCATGGCAGACTTCAATGAGGCCAGAGTTGACAAAGTGGGTCAGGCTGAGTGTATTTCTACTCTCTCTCTTTTGGAGCCTGGATAGATCAAGCCCCAGGTGCATGGCAATAAGAGAAATAAGGCCCCCAAAGTAGATTGGGACCCTGTGATAAATGTTCCTCTTAACCGCCACCACACACATGAGGAAGAAGGCTCCAAAATTGATGGGTGTCCTCTCCAGTAGACTATAGAGGAAGAAAAGGTCCATTTCCTGACATTTGCTCGGTGACAGTTTGGATCTTGTAAAGAATGATTTAGAAATAATCCGGTGAAGAATCCGAACAAATGGATGCTCAAAGTCAGCTACAGTAGTGTGATGCCAGCTCATAGAATATCCCTCAGGTATAGTGACCATCTTCACATACATAGCTTCATAGTCAGCATTCTATGGTGGCTGACGCAGATCACTATGGTTCCACCCATAAATTCTATTGAACACACGAAGGGTCATGTTGTAGTCCTTGTTGTAGAGACGGAAAGACACGCACCCCTCCTTCCATTCTATCCATGCTGGTTGTAGTTCATTGGGAACTACACAGATGTTGAGCGACACCAGAAACTCGATGATGATTTCCTTATATGTGGGCCATCCACTGAAGAATGGATGACCTTCCGCATGGTCGTGGTAGAGCATGGGGGATCCTCACAGTTGTCCCTGAAGAACATAGGCCATATTGTCCTCAAATCTCTGATGTTTGATAAGCTCCCAGTCACCATATTGGGTGGTCTCAATCAGACGCTTCCACAGTTCTTCAAATACCTTCTTTATATCCGTTAATGGGTGGACTACCCTCGGGCAAGGAACTAATCCTTATTGCGGGGTGGGTAGGGCAAGTGGTGCAGCCCTAGATGACGAAGCTCTAGATCTCACCACTGTTGTACGGGCAATGAGTGAGAGAGAAAAAGGAGAATGGAGCTCGAAGAAGACGGTCGCGGCACTCGGAGAAGATGGAGATCCACAGAGCTGAAGAAGATGCTCGGAGACGATCGTCGGTGGTGATCTCGGTTGCTCCTGGGCACTCGAAGATGCTTGGGCTCGGTTGTGGAGGATAGGCACTGAGGATGTGATGTTAGATTGACGAATTCCCTCCCTTTTTATAAGGGTCGACTGGGTCTACTGTCGGTGCGTTGATACCATCGACAGGCCCGTTGATGGTATGTATGACTTTTAAAATCTGCGGCTCACTACAATCGACGGTTATTGATGGCTTGATGTGGGGGCCTGGATCATCTACGTGTCGATGGTAGCGATAGAGTGTCGATACCATCGACACTATCCACGGATAGGCATTGTGGACTGCTCAATGAAGACTGTGGATCGTTGATGTGTCCGTCGATACTATCGATGTTGCGTCGATAGTAGCGATGACTGGTTGTTCATTTGATCATCTCAAGGTCTGGCCCATCCATCAATGTTGATGACGTGTCGATACCATTGACCAAGGCGTCGACGATATCGACATTATTGAGAACATATAGTCTGAATATCTCCAGACATTTTGCTACCATCGATGACTTGTCAATACCATCAACTCTCGACCATCTTTCTGCTTGTTCCTGTGTCGATACCATTGATGAGGCTGTCGATAGTATCGACGGGATGAAGTTTCAGTAGAAATTTTTTCTATTCTAAATTCGATACCATCAACCCAGGCATCGATGGTATCGACCGTTTCCCAGCTTGCACACTCAACAATCATATCAGGGTATCATTTTTAGAGACTAAGTGCTAAATTGATGAAAACTACCTAGAAATACAAAAACTTTAAAGAGATAACCATGTAATCTACCAAGGTTGGGTTGCCTACCAATAAGCACCTCATTTAACATCTAGGGCTAGATGTAATCATGCTCCTCATTCCTCTTTTAGTGCCATGAGTTTGATCCCATGCACTTTCCTTATGTAGTCTTCCCCATAGTATTGCTTCAGCCTTTGACCATTCACCAAGAATGTTCTCACACCATCTCTCACCATGATAGCACCATGGGGTCGCACCTCCTCAACCACAAGGGGTCCACTCCAGTGGGATTTCAATTTCCTGGGACGCAACTTTAATCTTGAATTGAACAATAGCACACTATCACCCTTCTTGAAAATTGGATATTGAATGTGGAGATCGTGTATTTTCTTTGTGTGCTCCTTGTAGATCCTCGAGTTCTCGTATGCATTCATCCTTAGCTTGTCTGACTCATTGAGCTCTAGCAACCACTTTCTCCCTGCATCATCAATGTTCATGTTTAGCTTCCTTAGCGCCCAGTGTGTCTTGTGCTCTAACTCCACCGGCAAGTGACAAGCCCACCCATAAGCCAACCAAAAAGGCGTGGTGCCTATAGGTGTCTTAAACGCGGTCCTATATGCCCATAGTGCATCCGGTAGTAGTGCACTCCAATTTTTCCTGGAAGAGGCCACCATGTGTTCCAAGATCTTCTTAATCTCCCTATTGGACACCACCACTTGGCCTTGTCTCTGTGGGTGGTATGGGGTACCTACTTTATGCTTGACCCCATATTTACTCAATAGTGCAGCGAATTTCTTGTTTGTGAAGTGGGTGCCTCTATCACTTATGATCATCCGTGGCACACCAAACCTACAAAATATATTCTCTTTCATAAACCTACACACTACTACAACGTTGTTAGTCCTGGTGGGTATTACCTCTACCCACTTCGACACATAATCAACAACAAGCAAGATATATAAATTAGAATTGGAGGACACAAAGGGTCACGTGAAATTAATGCCCCACAAATCAAATATATCCACTTCTTGTAACATGTTGAGGGGAATTTCTTGCCATTTTGAGACGTTACCTGCCCTTTGACATGAGTCACACATCCTCACATAATCATAGGCGTCTCAGAAAAGTGTGCACCAATAAAGGCCACTCTTTAATACCTTAGCCACCGTCCTCATGCTCGCATGATGATCGCCAGTGGGCAATGTATGACAGTGACTGAGCACACTATCATATTCTCTCTCAGGTACACACCTACGTAAAAATCCATCCCTACACTGTCTCAAAAGAATAGGGTCATCCCAAAAATAATATCTCAAAGAATGGAAAACCCTATTTTTCTCTTGGTAAGTCCAATCATCTGGGAGTTCTTTGCATGCAAGATAATTCATGATATGCGAAAACCATGGATCCTTAGATTGAATAGAAATGATTTGCTCATCCGGGAAGGTCTCGTTAATGGGTATGTCAGTATCTCTCTCATCTACCCACACTAACTAAGACAAGTGGTCCGCAACCACATTTTCAATGCCCACCTTGTCCTTAATCTCAATGTCAAATTCTTGCAAGAGTAGGATACACCTAATTAGTCTAGGCTTGGCATCTTTCTTTCCCATTAAGTACTTTATGGTGGCATGGTCCGTCCATACCACAACTTTAGACCCCACTAAATATGGCCTAAATTTTTCGAATGCAAAAACCACGGCAAGCAATTCTTTTTATGTGGTGGTGTAATTAAGTTGGGCATCATTCAAAGTCTTAGAAGCATAGAAAATAATTGTGGGTTTGTTCTCAAGGTGCTTCCCAAGAACGGCCCCCACAGAGAAATCGGATGCATCACAAATAAGCTCAAAGGGCTTACTGCAATTCGGCGTTTGAACAATCGGCACGGAAATCAACTTTTGGTTGAGAACCTCGAAGAGATGCATACATTTGTCATTGAAATCAAAAACTGCATCCTTCTCAAGCAATTCCGATAATGGCTTAGTGATTTTAGAAAAATCCTTGATAAATTGGCGATAAAACCCTGCATGACCAAGGAAGCTCCTCACCCCTTTCACCGATTTTGGTGGGGGTAGTTTGGAAATAACCTCAATCTTCACTAGATCTACCTCCAGTCCCTTGCTAGATACCTTGTATGCAAGCACTATGCCTTCACTAACCATCATGTGGCATTTTTCCAAATTGAGGACTAAATGTGTGTCCTCACATCTTTGTAGCACCTTGTCTAGATTATATAAGCACTCATCAAAAGACACACCGTAGGTGGAAAAGTCATCCATAAAAACCTCTAGACAACGCTCTACTATATCTGAAAAGATAGCAAGCATGCAGTGCTAAAAAGTAGTCGGTGTGTTGCACAAACCGAACGGCATACGGCAATATGCGAAAGTCCCAAAAGGGAAAGTGAAGGTAGACTTCTCTTGGTCCTTAGGGTCTATGGAAATCTGGTTATAGTTGGAATTTCCGTCTAAAAAGCAAAAGTGAGAGCGGCTAGCCAGCCGTTCTAAAATCTGATCAATGAATGGCAAGGGAAAATGATCTTTCAAAGTGGCAGAATTTAAACGACGGTAATCAATGCAAACACGCCACCCGGTTACCAATCGGGTGGTGACAGGCTCGTTCGAATGATTTTGAGTTATCATGATTCCCCCCTTTTTAGGGACTACTTGTGTTGGGATCACCCATGTAGAGTCTGAAATAGCATATGTGATGCCCGCAGAGAGAAGCTTGATCACCTCCTTTTTGACGACCTCCATCATGATGGGGTTGAGGCGACGTTGCGGCTGAATCACAGGTTTGGCTCCTTCATCGAGCCAGATCTTGTGTTGGCAGAGAGTAGGAGTGATCCCCTTGATGTCAGAAACCGACCACCTGAATGCACCATGGTGATTCTTCAACACAATCATCACTACTCTTCCTCAACGGCACTCAGATATGTCGAAATGATAACTGGTAGCTTTGCATCAACCGCTAAGAATGCATATTTCAAGTGAGGGGGCATCAACTTTAGCTCTAAATCTGGTGGGCTGACCAAAGAAGATTGAAGCGGTGGCAGCAGCGGTCCTAGTTCATCATAGTGCTTGGTATCGTAGCAAGGAAGCACTCGAAGCATCTTCACACATTCTTGCAATGACGTGCTTCTCATCCAATCATCCATGATGTTGAATAAGAAAGCATCAAGAGGTAATTGTGGGTACGAGTCAAGCATGGAGAATGCTATAGCATCATCCTTAGTAGACAGTGGGACTTCCTCTTCTTCATCATTGGGATAACCCACAGCTTTAACAAGAGAAACCACCTTTGTTTGTTCCATGATGTCCACAGAAAGTGTTCCCTTATCTACCTTTGTCATGACGTGAGCCATATCAAGAAATTATTTCCCTAGATAAATGGAAATGTTGTGATCAAAGTGTCTAATTTTTCTACACTATCCTTGCTCCTGTGATGATTGTGAGTCAACTGGCATATTTATTTCAAATATGTCATCTGCTATGCCCATGGTCAACTGACCTCTACCCATTTCTAGAATCATGTCAACTGTAGGCTGGAAGGGTCTACCTAGAAGCAACTCATTTCCTTGCTCATCTTGCATTTCCATTACCACGAAATCTGTCAAAAATACAAATATGTCCACTTTGACCAAAACATCCTCACAAATCCCATAAGGCCTTACAATGGAATTATCTACAAGCTGGATATCCATGTTACTCCTCCGGGATTCTTTAAGACCAAGTTTCTTGAAAGTGGAGAGAGGCATCAAATTGATGCTCGCTTCCGAGTCACATAGTGCTTCACCAAATTTCACCTTTCCAATGTAGCATGAAATATTGAAATAGCCTGGATCTTGTTGCTTTGGTGGTAATTTTCCCAGAATAAAGGTGTTGACCTGCTCCTTAAGCACTTCCACCTCTGTGTCAGGAATCTTCCTCTTCTTGGTAATTATATCCTTCAAGAACTTACCATAGAAGGGTATCTTCTCAATGGAATCTAGCAAAGGAATGTTGACCGAAAGTTTCCTAAAGCTATCCAGGAACTTCTTGAACTGTGCATCCACCTTCTTTACTTCCAGACTATTTAGATAAGGAACCGGGATGGTCTGTGCCCTCTAATGTGGTGGCACATAAGGCATCCTCTTCTCAGTCTCTTTCTCTGCAATGGGCTCCTCTGTGGCCTTCTCTGCTTCATCTTCCACTATCTCTGTGACTAGAACATCCTCTGCGGCCTCACCTATGGCTTCTGGCTATGGTGTGCTTGGTTCACCATCCTTGGAGTTTAAAATTTTCTTTCCACTCCTCAACAAAATTGTTTTATATTGGTGGTTTCCTCCTGGAACATCAGTATTCCCTAGAAAATCATGTTGTGATGGCCTCTTCAAACTTGCAATTTTAGCTACCATCTGTGCAATAGACATCTCAAGCATCCTCATCTGTGCCCCATGACTTTGCAAAGTCTGGCCGAATTGGTTCATAAATTCTCCTTGAGATTTAATTTGTTTTCCGGAAGTGCTCATCAACTCTTGATTTTGCTTTATCACCTGGTTGAGCAACTCATTACTCTTATCTTTTGCACTAGGTTGTGGCTTCTGATCCGGATCCTGCAAAAAGTTATTTGGATCCTTCCAAGAGAATTTCTTTCCCTTTCTCCATGAATAATCATTATTCATGTAGCCCTACTATTGACGCATGAACTTAGCCTGTGCCTCATCATAAGATCCTTCATCATCTTTTACTCGAAGTCTCTTTGCTATCAGGTCCATCTTCTCATTTAATTCTTTAATTGTCTTGGATTCCCCTACAATTTTGACCTGCTCTGGTGCATCTCTTTCACCCCAGGATTGCTTCTTAGCCATGTTCTTTAAAATTTCTCTACACTTTGAGCCTTTATTGTTTAGAAATAAACCTATCCCTACTGAGTCAAAATTACTCCTGTCATGTTCATTAAGGGCAAAATAGAAGATCTTTGCCTGAGTTTCTAAATCCATCCCATGATGTGGGCATTTCCGCAGCATGATGTTGAAACATTCCCATGTCTCTGAGTATGTTTCACCTGCCTACTGTTTGAAATTATGAATCCACCTCAAGAGATCATTTGTCTTATCAGACGGTAAATATCATTCAAGGAAAACTTCAGTCATCATGTCCCATGATTCCACTTACTCATCATCTAGGTTGTAGAGCCACTCCCTTGTGTTTCCTGCTAGAGAAGATGGAAACAATTTCAGATAAATTGCCTCCTATGGAAATATATCCACTTTCACCATATCATAGTGTTCCACAAAGGTGTTGATGTGGGCAACTGGGTCTTCATTCTTTAGCCCATGGAAAGCCTACGACTTGACCAACTGGATCATCCCTGGGTCAATCTTGTAACTAGGTATGTTGATAGCATGTTTCTTGATTGGCCCCTTCTACGCAGAGGAAGAAGAAGCTTTAATCTTTTCCCAAATGGTCTGCTCCTTGTCCATTGTGAAAGTCTCAAGTTCTTCTTCAACATCTTCGGGTGGTGTATTTATCTGCTCATCTTCAGATCCTGAAGGTGGAACCTCAGGTGTCGATTCTGTATAGTCCGTACTACGCGTCTTCACCATGTACTAGTACCTAAAATGTGGAAAATCGAGTAAGTACAATGCTAGAAGAATAAAGAATATGAAAGATAGACAATTAATCTCAATAATTAAAATTACAAATAAAAAGAAAAAGTGGCCTAGAGTGGCCGCTTGCAGCACTCGTAGTGCCAAAATTTACCGTTTCCCCGGCAACAGCGCCAAAAACTTGACTTGATTTTACCGTGCGTATAACACAAGTGTACATATCAATGTAATATAGGCCTTGTGAGGCCCGAGTCGAACTCAGGGAAATGTAAATATCAGTAGACTACAACTAACGGGTTGCCATCAGCTAGACTGATGGGAAAAATGAGTTTAATTTTGAAAAAGAAAATAAAAACAAAATAAAGCAAAAGCGAATGATGATTAAATGTTTAGTTTAATCAAATTAAATGGGAATCCTTAGGATTGTAGTTTCACCTGTGAGGTCTCACCGCACGCAAATCTACACAATTAACATAATTCGTTCTCTTTCCCTAATTATGGCCCGTAGTCAGAATTTCTCACTTTCATGATACAAATTCACTACCTAGTTCTAGGTCAGTTCCACGCCAGTAGTAACTTATACCCTAGATCTAGGTGCTTTAATTATTTCTCTAAGTATCCACCATTAATCGTACATTACCTTGTCTAAGGAATTTATTAATTAATGTGTTAATCGTGCCTTTTCAACCACTAATTCTCCGTCAGAAGTAATTAACGGTATTAGAAATCGACTAGGTGATCAAGCATAGTAAATTGCAATGGAAACACGATAACATATCAAGGGAAAGTAAGACAAATTATGATAGTCAATATAACATTTCATACAACGATTCCCCAGGCTACTCCCGGTCCTAAGGATAGAGGGGATTAGCCTTGCCAATTCATATCAACATTACACATGGAAAAGAAAGAGGGGAACATGGAGAAATAGCTGAAAATATGGTGTAACCCCTGAGACGGTGAAGATCTAATGATCCTCGGTGTGAGACGCACGTTCTATAGCCTTACGATGGAAGAATCATCTGTCTATGGCTCTAGAAACATCTGGGGCGTAGCTCTGGGCTCCGTTCTTCACTTTTTCTTCTCCGGGACTCGTGAAATAGAATAGAACATCCCCTTTAGGTCTGGCCATCTTTTTTTAGGTATAGGCATGACGTACAACCTCTAAAAGATCGTAGTCGTTTGATCATGGAAATTCTGGGAGCAACTCTAATCTGACGGCGTCGATACCGTCGACGGGGTGTCGATGGTATCGACACCTTAGAGATCATTTTCATCGCTAGAAACTAGGGACAAACTGGATGCATTTCGATACCATTGACCATTCCCATCGATGGTATCGACGATATGATTTTTGGCATGCTGATGCACTTTCACTATTGATGGTATCAACTGGTTCACTCTCCTTTCGGCTTTTTTATTGTTGCCTTGTCGATGCTATTGACGGGTCTAGGAATACAAGGCTCCTAAAATGAAGAGAGGAACACAAATCAAATCTGAAAAATTTGATAATTTATACAGAATAGGATAAAATAAGATAATTTTGATGCATACAATGATTATACGCACAAGGAAATGAATCATGCTATTATAGTCACAAAATGACAAATAATTACACAAAACAAGTATAAAACCAGCCTATAAATGTGAATCAAAATCACTACATCATGGGCTTGGTAGGGAGGTCGTGGTTTGTAGATTGGTTCCTCAACTTCTATCGATGGAGTTTTAGGGATGGTCGGTTCAGGGATGGGTTCAGGTATAATGATAACCAAATCGTCATCCTAAATTTCTAGAGGTGTAGTAGGGGTTGTTTCTGGAGGAGGAGGGGAGTGCACCTTTCCCAAATGAGTGGAGACAACTTTGAGTTGTTTGGGGTGCTTGGGATTGTTTTCAGGCTGCCCTATAAAAATTTTGGTAGGGGCTTTCTATTAGGCGAACAAACGAGCAAGAAGGGCATCAATCGCCTTTTGATGAGCTTGTTGGGCAATTATGATTTGTTCCAAGGCAGATATCCTTTCGTCAGCTGAGGGGGTGGGAGTTGGAACAATTGGTGGTGGTTGAGGAGGTGGTTGATTGAGATATTGAGGGGGAAGGTTTAAGTTTTGGAATTTTTGTCCTTGATATGGTGGTCGGTTTGGGTGATTTCCTCGGTATCTTCCTTGGGTTCCAAAGTTCCTTTGTTTGTTGTATGGGAATCCAAGTGGTGGTCGATTATTGCCTTGAGGGTAGGGAGGCCTTTGTTGGGATTGGAGTTGGCTAGAGTTTTCAGAACCTGCAAGGTTTCCATATTGGAAACTAGGGTGGTTTCTATTCTGGTTGGGGTTGTAGTAACTTTGGCCTGGTATGGTATGGATTGAATTGAGGTCTTCTAGTTGTTGTCCCATTTCTGGATGCATGGGGGTTTTGTAGAGGTATTGACAGTGCAGGGTGTGTGATCGTATCCTTGGCAAATTCCACAAAGAGATTCCACATATTTTATTTGTTGGGGTGACTCCCTAAGGGTTCCTAGGGATGACTCTAACTGATCCTATTTTAGGGCAATTAATTTGAGGCTTTCTGCTATGCTTTGGATATCAAGATTAACTTCTGCCTTGGATACCTTAAAGATTCCACCAATTCCCCTTCTATCCCTTGTTTCAGAAGCCCGTTTGACTACCTCCCATGTGCTAGTCAGACTATGGTGCATGAAATTTTCTCCAGATGAGGAATCAAGAAAGAATTTGGTATCATCATTAACACCATGATAGAAGATTTCTATGATCTGAGCTTTAGATATATCATGGTGAGGGCACTTCCTAAGTAAGTTTTTGAACCTTTTCCAAGATTATCCTAAAGATTCTCCAGGGGACAAGGAAAAGTGAGTGATTTGTCCCCTGAGTTCATAGGTGAGAGAAGGGGGGTAAAATTTCTCAAGAAACTTACTTTGTAGAACTTCCCCAATTGTGACATGTTCTTCACTCTCCATGGTGTTGTACCAGCTACTAGCTTGGCCGAAGAGGGAATACTTGAAAAATCTAAGGCGGATGGCATCTTCAGAGATGCCTAGGAGTTTGTTCAGAGAATAAAGTTCAATGAACCCTTGAAGGTGATCTTGGCAACTTTCCCCATTGTTGCCTAAGAAAGGATTGCCTTGCATTGAAGGCAGACCTTAGCAAGGCCTATGACACCATTGACAGGAACTATATATTGGATATTATGGCTGATATGGATTTTCCTCCATGCTGGTTGCACTGGGTCAAGGAGTGCATGTTCTCTACTCAAGTGCTAGTCAATGGAGCTCCATCGGAAAGTATTCAGGCCACATGTTGAATAAGGCAAGGGAATCTACTTGCCCCTTACTTGTTTGTCATAGTCATGGAAGGAAATACTTCTATCCTCAAGGAGGTTGTAAATGACAAGAAACTCACAACTCTTAGAGTTAGAAATGCTAAGATCTCACATATTTTATTAGCTGACGACCTTCTTATTTTCTCCTAGAAAATAAGCTACTGACAACAATGTTGCTTGATTAAAGGAAAGTATGAAAGTGTTTAGCGAGTGTTCTGGCCTTGAATTGAACCCAGCCAAAAGCCAGCTATTTATGAGTGCCTCTACTCCAGAATCTAGTGGAAAGTCACTAGGGATCGCTATAAGTGAATTGCCAGTAAGGTATTTGGGGCTCCCCCTATTTATGGGAAAACTCAAAAAGAGCATGTGTTACCCACTGGTGGATAAAATTAAAACCATGCTCGAATCCTGGAAGATGAAACTACTCAGTATGGCAAGTAGACTCGAGTTAATTATTTCAACTTTTTCTTCCTATCACTTGTTTTGGACAGGTACATTCCCTCTCCCTAAATCCATTACTGAGGAAATTGAGAGGTTGTGTAGGAACTTTATGTGGGGTGACACAGATGGCTCCAACCACTTCCATATTGTCTCATGGGACAAGATTTGTTAACCCAAACTCGAAGGTGGTCTGGGCATTAGGCGAGTAGAGGAGTGGAGCCAGGCTGGCCTTACTTGTTTGGTTTGGGACATAACCAACAGCAAAAATAACCTATGGGTGAAATGGATTCACAGTGTCTATCTTAGAAATGACACTATATGGTCCTATAAATCCAAAACAAGGGACAACTAGATGTGGAAACCTATCCTCAAACATAGAGATACCCTTTTACCTAAGGTGTGATTCAATATAGGGAAAGACAGTTCTATTTCTATATGGTAAGATCCTTGGGTAGAGGGTGAATTTTGTAGGCTCGCATAGGAGAGAGCCTCAAAATGAGGTCGGGGATTACACCTGATCTGAAAATCAGTTCTCTTATTAAAGATGGGGTTTGGAATATACCCACTATTAGGGGTGTTGAAGCACTATCTAACATTTGTGATAATACGAGGATCCAATCAGAAGACCTATGCTATTTCATAGACCTACCATACAACTCGCTCAAGGGTGCATGGAACATGTGTAGGAAAAAAGAATCGAAGCTTGACTAGACAAAGTGGTTGTGGTCTCAAAAACTTCCAAACAGAATAGAACTCTGTAACTGGAAAATTTTTCTAGGCAAGAAGGTCACTGAGAGATTTCTCCAATCAAGAGGCTTTCAACTTGCGTCCAGATGCTATCTGTGCTTGTCAGAATCTGACGATGATTCCCACATATTCTGGGAGTGTGAATTCACAAGAATGGTGTGGCAACTTGCAAAGAACCATATAAGACCCATTCCTTACAGAAACACGGAACTATTATTACTGAAGAAGACAAAAGATAAGCAGCTGGTTGTGATTACTGTATATCATATTTGGTATATGAGGAATCTAGCATTCTATGAATAAGTGAAGCCTGAGCCAAAGCTCGTGTGGCAGAAAATTTTGGCAGATTTCTTATCATTGAACAAATAGAATAGTTTTGTTTTCTTTATAGTTTTTCCTTATTGAAAAACTTTATCCACTTGTATATGCAATTTTTTGGTGATTAATAGAGAAGCACACGTAATGATTAAAAAAAGGATTGGCTTGCATCATGGTGATCCATTGGGTTAAGATCTCTAATTGGGGAGCAATGATGTCGGGAGGCACAACTGGGTATTGGGCATAGGCAGATTTGGGAACAAAAAAATCTTTCAATTGTTTTTGCCTTTCAGCTTCCCTCCTATTGGCTTACAAAGTCTCTTGTTCATCCATGTAGGATACCCGTAAAGCGGCTTCTCTAGCCGCTTGGTCGGCTAAGATGTGCTCTTTTTGAGATGCTAAAGCCTAGTTGATCCTACGGGTGACTTCTTCCTCATCCAACATATTTTGATTTTGATTTTGGTGGCTTAGACGGTGGAAAGTTCTCCCTATTTCCGAATCGAACATTCGAAAATCAGTGTTCGAGCACCGCATGCACTAATTAAGCAGTTATCCGTGTGTAGAAAAAATAGACTGTCAGAATGGAAACTCGGTAAAAGGAGGAGTAGCACTTCTAGAATGTTACTCAGAAGGTATAAAAAAGAAAAAAAATTCAAAAGTTTTGGAGTTTGAAAAAACAAATCTGTTGTCCCCGACAATGGCACCAAATTGATAAGTGTCACATAGCACACCAATCATTAAGATTGTTAATCCTAGAGTTTAAACCTTTTTTAACTTTCTGGATAAGGCTAGTATAGAAAGGGTCAAATCCCATATGACAACTTTTTAAGATTGTTTAATCTAAACTCAATTCTTGAAGAACTTTATTGTTTATTTTTGGTATTTTTAGACTTGGAACAAGAATTTAAAAGTCGTTTGGGGGTGATTGTTGATTACGCTAAGAAAGAAAATTGCAGAATTTAAAATGCACTAAACAAGAATTTTATTTGCCCTGTAAAAGGTAAACAAAGATTGTTGTTAGCACAAGAAGCTATTGTGAATTGGAAGACTAAGAATTAAAGCAAACAAAAATAGTCAGTGATTGAAACTGAGGGGAGTGAGTCGAGGCTTTAGGGGTATTCACCACGTTAGCCTAGGCAAATGACTAATCCTTAAATGACAGATTTGATGAAGGAAAGCAAATTAAAAATCCACTAAAGATGATCTCCACATGAGCCCATTGATCTTGGTGCTCATGTTTCTTAGTTCATCATCCTAAAAAGAGAAAATTCACGGTCATTTCAAAACTCTTATGTAATTGAGATTGTTGTTCTAAACCCAAATTTCTATGATCATATTCATTCAGATTAACTTTTGATATTATCAATTAATTACTTTGATATATCAATTAGTTATCAATCTCAAAGGCCATCTAGAATCATTAAGGAAAAGTTGAAAACCAAGGCTAAGGGGTTATTCCCCTTGCCTCGATAAAGGACTACTCACTCATGGAGAGGGAGCAAAGAAAAATGGAGGAAGGAAGTGATCTAGCCATATTCGAGTCTTACGACTACTGATCCTCGTCTAGAGACAATGAAAATGGTTGTCTCTTCCTACCTTTCTCAATTGCTCAAGAGAGGGGAGGAGAAGATGATGAAGAATTAGATCTAAAAAAAACAGAAATAACATAATTGAAATAACACTTAACCGAGATGAAATACTACTTTATTGCTTTAAGAACAAGGTTATAGAAATAAACTGCTCCAGAAATCTTTCATACAAAAAGTGATGTAGAATGAGGAGGAAGTGCCCCTCCATTTATAGGAGAAGGAGGGGGCAACTTTACACTAGGGTTTAGGGAAATGGTGGTTGGCGGCCGACTTTCTGGGCTATCTACTCGGTGCCAACCGATCGGTTCAAGGCTGAGTCGATCGGCTGGTAGCAGGGGGAAGCCGATAGCGAAGGGGACAATCGCCAACCCTAATTTAGGATGGCGGTGCGAGTTGTACCCCGCTCGGATCGGTTGGATTGTCTCCTAATTTTAGGGCTTCGATTGAGCATTTAATCTTGGGAAGTAATTCGCTCTGGTCGGTCATCTGAACAACTGCGATGATCGGTGCTGGACACTAAAACAATCATTTGGAGACATGAGCCGATTGGCTCATGCTCCGAACCTGAGAGAAAATGCACATAATTGTCAGAATCAAAGATATTTTTGATTAAAATGAGAAAATATGGATTTGTGCAATTTCAGGGGATGAAATGAATATCTTTATTTGACAAGCTTAAGTAAATTATGGAAAAAAGGTGCTAAAATAGCACGCATCAAGTCTCTGTAGTAGGAACCCAGCAAAACAAACCTAGCTCAAGTATTCCCTTTTCTCCCTGTGGATCGACCCTATACTTACCACCCTCCTATACTATGACATGACCATGTGCACTTGCGGGATAGTGTTTTGGTAGACATAGGTGTGTTTAAGTCTAGGTCATTATAAATATCAATAGTGAATCCACTATGTGCCTCTATCCACGGAGTTGTATTCATTCAAATCTCTATTGAGTGGTGCGTAATGCCATTGGAGGGGGCGCACCAAGCTTTCTGGACTTGCAGTCACCATTTTGGACTTTGTCAAGTTGAACATTAAGAAATTTAGGGGAGATGATAAGACCATAGAGGTTGACAAAGAAGATGCTTGGCTGTTAGTAGTCGAGAATGGTTTTTACATGCTAGAGGTGCAGCCGAACAAGAAGGTCATGTTTGCTGCTCACCTCTTAGAAGGAGAAGCCAAGATCTGGTGGGATAACCACATCATGGGTCGAGATTTGAATGAGGAACCGATGGCATGGAACGATTTCAGGACTACCTTCATCACTGGATTCATTCCAACCTTAGCTAAGAAGGAGAAAGAAATGGAGTTCACCAACCTGATCCAAGGTACCCTATCTGTCGCAGACTTTGGTCACAAGTTTCACGTCCTGGAGAATTTTGGGTACATGATGACCGAGGAAATATGAGAGGACCATTTTGTGTAGAGTGTCTACACCCTTCCATCAAGCCTCATGTGATGGTGAGTAAACCAACGACCTTCATCAAAGCCTACAATGCCACCCTGAACATGGAGAAGACGGTGATGCCTACTCAAAACCCATCCAAAGGATATTTGGGTTTCACGAAAGGTAACCATGGCCAGAAGAATGATCGCAAGAAAGTACAAGGATGCAATCATGCCAATGGAAAACATGGAGGTAAAGGAAAACCCCGCCATGAGAACAACCAGCCTAGGTGTCGCACATGTGGAAAATGGCATTCGGGAGAGTGCCTCTACAAGAAGAGGGTGTGCTACCATTGCTAGAAAGAAGGACACCTTCAAGCCAACTACCCTCTACCAGATCTGAAGGGCCCAGGCCCTATAGCAACCCAACATGTAGCAGCCCAACCTATACCCGTAGCCCCACCTGTCGAAGAATGAAGACAAGCTTGAGTTTTTGCTATCGACAATGAGAAGGCTCAAACTAATGCTAATCGGTTGATAGAGGGTAATAACCCTTAGAGTTTTCTTTTATGTTTTAAGATAAGCATGCAGTATTCCAATGTATGGTGAAAAAAAATGTAGGCATGCTTGAACTCATGGGACACAATGTAAAAGATCTATTTGACTTTGATCTACTAATACTTTTATTTCGAGGAATCTCATAACTATGCTTTGTTTGGATATTAAGGATTTAGGATATATTTTGGATGTCACAACCCCAAGTGGTCAGATCTTTACATCCCTCTTGAAAACTCCAGTGATATATGTTAAGTATCGAGATCATGAGCTCCCTACATATTTTATCCTCCTTGACATGAATGACTTTGATGTGATCATCGATATGGATTGGATCTATACCTATAGGGAAAATATTGATTGGAGGGAGAAGAAAGTAATCATAAAAAGACGAGGTCA
The DNA here is from genome assembly GCA_963693085.1 of Alisma plantago-aquatica. Taxonomy (NCBI): domain Eukaryota; kingdom Viridiplantae; phylum Streptophyta; class Magnoliopsida; order Alismatales; family Alismataceae; genus Alisma; species Alisma plantago-aquatica. The sequence goes on from OY856410.1 coordinate 1,525,727,847, forward strand.
CCCACCGTTCACCATTAGGGGTAGGAAGGATGCTATAACTAGCATGTATGTGTCAGCCTTAAAGGTTGAGCAGATGATAACCAAAGGTTGTCAAGCTTTCCTAGTAGTCGTTACTTAGTTGGAGTCTCAGGTGTAGCCCTTAGAGGAAATAGAGGTAGTCACGGACTATGTAGATGTATTCTCAGATGATTTTCCTGGGATCCCTCCTGAGAGAGAGAGGTAGACTTTTTGATAGAGCTAACTCCCGGGACAAACCTTATTTTGAGAGCATCGTATAGGGTGGCCCCTGTTGAGTTGCTCGAGTTGAAGAAACAACTGCATGAACTACTAGACAAGGGTTTATCTGACCTAGCACATCACCATGGGGAGCATCAGTTCTCTTTATAAAGAAGGATGGGTCACTGAGAATGTGCATAGACTATTAGATGATCAACTAGGATACCATTAAGAACAAATACCCTTTACCCCGTATAGATGACCTATTTGACCAGTTGAAGTCAGCTCGAGTCTTTTCAAAGATTGACCAAAGGTCTGGTTACCACCAGTTGCGAGTCAAGAGTGAGGACATCCCAAAAATGGTATTTAGAACCCATTACGGCCATTATGAGTTTGTGGTTATGCCTTTTGGGTTGTCCAATGCCCCAAGTGTGTTTATAAACCTCATGAATAGTGTGTTCCAACCTTCCTTGACTCGTTTTTCATAGTATTCATAGATGACATATTGGTTTATTCTGATGACCTAGAGCAACACCGAGACCACCTAGGTAGAGTCCTTGATATCTTGAGAAAGTAGAAGTTCTATGAGAAATTCTCAAAGTGCGAGTTTTGGATAGATCATGTCATGTTCCTTGGACACATCATATCCAGAGGGACCATCTTAGTGGATCCAGCTAAAGTATTAGCCGTTTGATATTGACCAACATCCACGAATCCTTCAAAGATCCGCAACTTTCTGGGATTGGCCATATATTATCGGCGCTTCATAAATGATTTCTCAAAGACTGATTTGCCACTAACTAAGCTCACCCAAAAAGATGAGAAGTTTGTGTTGCCAGACTTATGTGAAGCTCGATTCCAAAAGTTAAAGGAGAAGTTGACTATGGCTCCAGTGTTGACTCTACCGTCTAATAACAAGGGCTTTATCATTCACTGATGCTTCAAATATGGGGCTCAGATGTGTGCTAGAACAAAACAGACATGTTGTTGCCTATGCCTTAGACAACTCAAACCCAATGAAGTGAATTATCCGACACATGATTTAGAGTTAGCTACAATTATACATGCCCTGAAGATTTGGTGACACTACCTATATGGAGCCACCTTTGAAATCATCACCAACCATAAGAGCCTAAAGTATCTCCTGAATCAGAGAGACCTAAATCTGAGACAAAGATGGTGGATGGAATATATGAAAGATTGTGATTTCATCATTGCCTATCACCCTAGAAAAGAAAATGTTGTGGATGATGCTCTTAGCTGGAAAAAACTCTGGTGTGTAGCTATCTTGTTTAGCCAGTGGAGGAAGGTAGAGGATCTTGTGGAGTGGACTCCACAACTGTTAGAAGACCAAGTCAGTTTGGCTAATATACAGACAAACCAGACATATTGACCGAGTTGGTAGCTGCCTAGTTAGCCAGCCCAGAGCTTGACAAGATGAAAGGTTTATTAGAGAAACCTCAGACCCATCTCTTAGTAGGAGTGGATGCTGAAATTCGTTACAAGATTCATATTTGTGTTCCTGAAGATTCACCGTTGAAGGATCGTATCTTGTAAGAAGCTCATGGTTTGAAGTACACGGTACACCCTGGCACTACCAAAATGTTTAAGGATCTGCAACGGTACTTTTGGTGGCCCAAAATGAAAAGAGATATAGAGGAATATGTGACCAGTTGTTTCACTTGCTAGATGGTGAAGGATGAACACCGGCGAACTGGTGGATTGCTACAAATGATTGAGATTCTTGAGTGGAAATGGGAACAAATCACCATGGACTTTGTGGTTGGTCTTCCCAAGACCAAGAGAGGTCATGACACAATATGATTTGTGGTAGATCACCTTACCAAGTCGGCACATTTCCTTTCCTTAAAGACCACTATCAAAGTGATAGATTTAGTTGAACTATACATCAAAGAGATTTTACAGACTACATGGTGTTCTGAGTTCGATCATTTCTAATTGCGATCTAAAGTTCACTTCCAAGTTGTGGAAGCAAGTATAAGAGGAACTTGGTACTAGACTAAAGTTTGGTACAAGGTATATCCCCCATATTGATGGGCAGTCAGAGAGGACAATACAGTCTTTAGAGGATATTTTGTGAGCTTGTGTGCTCGATTGGGGTGGATCGTGGGAGCAATACATGCCCCTCACTCAGGTTGCTTACAATAACAACTACCAAACCAATATTGGGATGCCACCATATGAAGCTCTCTATGGGAGGTCATTTCGGTCACCACTTAATGGGGATGATGTTGGTGAGAGGACCTTTTTGAGGTCAGATGAGCTCTAGGTGTATGCAGATAAAGTCACTTTGATCAAGCAAAGGCTAAAGAGAGCCCAAGATCAACAGAAGTCGTAAGCATATGAGAAGCAGACTGACTTGCAGTTCACTATGGAAGAGCATGTGTTTTTGAAAATTTGACCCCTCTGAGCTATAGCTAAGAATAGAGGAAAGTTGAGTCCCTGATATGTGGGTTTGTTTGAGATTTTAGAATGGATTGGTGAAGTTGCTTATCATTTGGCCTTACCCTCAGTATAGTGTGATGCATGATGTTTTGCATGTGTCTAATCTGAAGTGCTATGTGAAGGACCCAAGCCATGTGTTGAGCATTGAACCTATTGAGCTCTAAGGGAGACTGACATATCCTGAGTCACTTGTGAGGGTATTGGATACCAAGGTGAAAGAGCTCAGGAATAAAGAGATAGAAATTGTAAAGGTTCTTTGGAAGCACCATGGAGAGGATGAAGCCACATGGGAGCTGAAGACAGACATGAAAAAGGCCTACCCTTAATTGTTTCTTTGAATGGCTGAATTTGGGGGGGGGGGGATTCTATAAGGTGGGGAGGATGTTACAACCTTGATTTTACTTGTATGATTGTAAATGCAATTTTTCCAGATAAATGTACTTTCCTATAAATTGTATGACTTATAATAAATATATGGGTTTCTTTTACAACTTTTTCCTTGTGTATGTGTATTTGTGGATCCTATTGTATTAGTGAGTCCAAGATGATAAAAGAGGAAGGAAAGTTGAAAGAAAACAAATAATGCATAAATAAGAAAGGAAATTGAAATAAAGATGAAAAATATAAGAAATATGTGGGAAAATGTGTGATTGATCATAATGGATGATATTTCAAAATTGACATGCTTTCTTATGATACAAGGAATCTAAATAAAGAAAAATAAGAGAGTAAGAGAGAAAAATTATGAATACAATATGCTTTATTAAGTGATAACTTGCACATGAAGAAAAGTCTCTTTTACTTACAAATTATGACTCCAAACTGGGAACACAAGTAGATTAAGTCATTAATGAGCTTCCTTCAAAATTTGAGATTAAAATGAGACATGGTTTGAGAGTTATGAATTATGGGAGATTTCCTAAAGTGAGAAGGATATCCTTCAATGTCACGTTTATTTTCAAATGATTTATCCTCAATTTCTGATTTTGTTTATGCGGGTGGCATGTCGTCACCTACCTCGAGTCTGATTGGGAAACAGGGAGATTTTTGTAACACCCCTGACCTCAGTTATGACCTAACCCTAGAAGTTTTGCTTACAAACTAGTTCTTATCTTTTGAAAAGTAATTAAGGCCCTTTATGAAAGTTCACTTTCAAATTTGGACTCATATGCAAACCTATGTGTGCATTATATGATAATCTAAGTGAAAAGTGCAAATTACCCAAGACATGTTAAAGGTATTATAAGTGTTTTGTATATTATGAAAGAGCATATGATGCTAAGTGGTGGCTTGTGCATAGCCTAATTCTAAGTGGTGGCTTTTGCAAAGCCTAATTCTAAGTGGAAACTTGTGAAAATAATGCTAAGTGCTTAGTGCATCAATTGTGCTACAATTTGCAATATATACAAAATGTAGGGTTTATGTGTAATTTACCATCTCTAAATTGTTTCTACTCTTATCTAGTGTTATCTAGAGGAGAGAGAAAGAAGGAGACAATATGTTTGAAGAATCTTGAAGTGTTAGCACTATTAATAATAAAGAAACCAAGAAATGCATAAGTTGAAAGCCATGTACATGAGACATATCGAGTTGTGGACTTAAGAGGAAGTCCCTATCAGTCATATATCCATGAGAAGAGACCCCTGTCGGTTTGTGACCTACCCATGACAGACAAGGCACTTCAAGCAAATGTTGAAGCATCAATTTGCCTTTGCCTTGGACATGGTGAAGTTGAATATAATAATAAGATAATGGAATAAGGCTTGACCTAGGAGACAACTCAAGAGCCGCCCCTTATTCTTTTTGCATGGAAAAATAAAAGTGGCATGTATGCAAGAGCATGTGTCGACCTTGCATGGATAGGTGGCATGAAGTACCTTGGGATGATGACACCTATTACACTCTTTTCTATAAACCTCAAGTATAAATACATTGACCTTCATTAGTTGGTAAGAGTTTTGGATCTAGGAAGTGCCCTTCCTCTTGTATCGTGCAATAATCCTCTCTTGTGTCACCCATAGTGAAGAGAGTTGAGTGGCATCGGCCAAGAAGGAGAGGTATCGGCCAAAGAGGGTTGAAGCAACCAATTAAGGTGATATCGCCCAAGGTGATTGGAGATATCATGCAGAAGCTTGGAGTCCAAGTATTAGAGATTAGAGATGCCTCATCTTCAAACTTGGAACATGTGAAGCTAAGCTTGAAGCTTGGAATATCTTCAAGAGGAGGGTTATATAACTCAAACCCTTCAATAATATTATCCTTTCTTCTATATTATTCAATTTGTTGAATAATTGCAAATTTTGGATTTCCTCTGATCAATTGATATAATTATGAGTTCCAAAATGTAATTAGGAATATTGTCCATAGTTTTGAATCAATTGATGATCTTAAGGTTGATTATGATGACATCATCATTGGATGCTTGATATGAGTTGATCATTCTTGAAACAACCCAATATGGGTTGATGATCCTATACCCGATATGGGTGTCTTGACCAATATGAAGGTAGGTTATATGGTGTCCTATGAACGATATGGATGGTCCCCATATATCACTTTGAACAAGACACAAGGGTAGAACCATATGTTTGCCCGATATTATTCAAACCATATGAACCTGATATGCTTTTGACCTTGGAAACCCGATATGTTCCTTCAATCCTTACTTTGTGATGAAAGAACAACTTGATATCCACTTTGTTATGATTTGAGTCCAAGTTCTTATCAATTTTGGGGACACGATATGAATGGTCAATATGGGAAAAGCAAGGTGATGCTCGATATGATGCTCAATGCATCATCCGATATGACGCCCGATATGCTACATAACACCATGCCCGATATGCTGCCCAATATACTTACCCAATATGGTGAACATATGAGTTAAACCAATATGGTGAAAACTGATATGATGCCCAAGATGAGTACACGATATGATCTCCAACATATGGCAAGTCCAAAGTGGGTACACGATATGGTAACCTAAGTGGGTATACGATATGGTAACCAAAGATGGTGCACGATATGGTAATAGGGGATATGCCCTATACCCAATATGTGGATGTGGTTATACCACATGACCAAATTGAATATTTGGCAAGACAATATAGGCATGACATTATCAATCACGCTACTTGATATGGTAGGCATGTCCTCAATTATTATGATTGACTAAGTGATGAATATGATTAATGTAATAGTGAGACAATGAACTTAACTTATTTGATATTGATAAGGTTGTAGATCTTAAAGATATGAACTAAGTAATTTACATCCTAGTAAAGATGAGAGAAAAACTAAGACTTGAAAGATCAGTTTGTATTTAGCATACTTTAACTCAACATGACTACATGATTTTATGATAAAGGATATGCCTAAACCCATTATAATGGTGTGATTTCTCCACAACAATGAAACAATTATTTGTTATGATGATATATGCATTCTCAAGCATAATAGAATAGTATTATTGATCATGCTACCCAATATGGTAGGCATGTTGTAATCCATTAAAAATGTCTAAGTGGTGTATGTTGTGTGATTAATATTGAGTTATAATGAGATTAATATAATGATGTCTAGGTACCAAACTTAATAGGTGAATTAAATAAGATGCAATCAATATCCTAGTAAGGATAAGAGAGAAAGACTTTAACATGGGTGGTAAATATGTGGAGAAATATATACTGATGCCCTGTGATAAGTGGGTATGAATTAGGGGTTTGATTCTAGACTTTATGATCTTGAAATTCCTAATTGGTAATGAAAGGGAAATACAACCCTAATGAAGGGTGATGATATTCTTGCATAATAGTAATCGGTTGAATTGATATGATCTTAACCCTAATAATGGGACGGATGCACTTTCTTGTATCATAGAGAGATGATGTAGATAAACCTAACCCTGATTATGGGTAGAATGTACTTCTCACTAAGATTGAACAATGTAATTATAAGAAGTCTTTCATCCTAAAGTGTACACTATACCTGAATTATGAAATGATGAATATTGCAAGATATGAGCTAAGACGTTCCAAAGTGATAGGCTTAAATAAGTCTTGTAAGTTGTGTAGAATACTTGTATAGCAAGTAGTCTAATGTCTTAAAGGATAAGTTGTTTCCTAGAATGAGGTGATGAGATGTTTTATGAACTATGTGAGCTATGTGAAATGCTTATACAGTAAGTAAAAGAGGGTACCTAGATCAAAGAACCTGGAGATATTAGTTACTTGTTACAAATGTGTTAATACTATGTGAGGCTCTAGGGTTTTGAATACCTAGACCCAGTAATTATGATGATAATGAAATCTTGAAATCTTTAACTGATTAAATATAACCTTAATTCTTTAGAGAGAATATGTTTCTTAGTATTCTCATAGACATGTGTTTGAAGCAGTTGAGTAAAATAAATAATCATTATGCATTGTAACTTAAGATAACAAGCATGCCCAAGAAAGAGTTATGTTGCTATAGGATACATAATCAATAAGCTATGTGAATTATATGAGTAAATACCCGGGTTTGCTAACCCAGAGGTAATGATCATATACTAAGTGGTGACTAAGTGGTGTCAGTACTCAATTATGAGATAAAGGTTGAATACCCAAGTATGATGATGATAAGAGAATGAGATTTCTAAATGATCTATGTGACTCAGTGAATATAAAAGTATTTGATAGAATTATGCTTTTTCTTTGTAGCATTCATTGTAATCCTTTCCAGTAGTTTGGTCAGTGTTAAAAGATACAATAACACACTTAATTAAGAAAGATGAATATTATCATGTAGTTCTCCAGACCATAGACCCATTCATTGTCAGCATTTGCTGAATGGCAAAATGAGTTTTCACTCAGAATGCATATTTTTTAATATGTGATAATATAAGGGTTCTCAGTGGACTCCCTAAATACTTCAGGTTTCTTAGTGTACTCCTTGATAAAATTATAACAGGATCGCTTAGTGGTCATCCTGATAATCCAAGAAAGTTAAGTGGTCTTCTCCCGAAGGGAGTACTTGCTACGGCAGTAACTCTATAGCAAGGATGTCGTTATACCACGACATAGCTAATTACAGTAGACACAAGATGTCATGCTAAACCTAAGTGTTACCTAAGTGTTCTCGAGCTGACCAAGAAAGGAGAGGTATTGAAAATCGGCTCTTCCATTGACCTTGTATGGTACCGATTTTGACTTACTAGTGGTCGGTTGGAGCATGAGTAGTATATCTCATCTCCTCTGGGCATAAATGTAAATGTGAACATGTAATCATCCGTGTAGCTTGATTGTTTAAGGATCAAATATAGAAACATTGGTTGATGCCTTATTACTTTTATATGTCTGAGTAGATAGATGTTATGCATGTTCTTCATATTCCTTTTCAAGCAAAAGGTGATTTATAGATTTGTTATTAATGTCTATACTTTTTACTCAAAGTTATTCCTGTTAATCAATGAAATACCTGAAGTTCAATTTATATTATTTTTCTGTGATAATAATATCACTGGCAGAGAGTTATATCTCTCATTGGGACAATAGTCTCACCCCGTGGGATCTACAATTTTTAGGTGGTCACGAACGAGGTACTAGAAACTAGGCTGCAGAAGAAAGATCGTGTCATCAAGAACAGTAGTTACTTTATCAGGTCGAGCACTCTATCAGTCAGGGTTTTGTAGATAGATGTCTATGTGTCATCTTTGTACTCTCAGGTCCTTGGGAGATAGTCCTCAGTGGTTTTCACAAATGACTTGAGATTTTGGTTTGTTTACCTCGAGGTTTTTATAATGCTATTGTATATATCAGAGTCAAGTAAATGATACTTGTTATCCTCAAGAAGAGTCGACATACTGAATGTATGACATGAACTGTGTGTATATAAAGCTTTGGTCCTTTGTGTAAAAGCTTATTGAACAAGTATCTATGTGCAATGATGGTTTTAATTTGAAGTGATTTTTTTGTTATCTCTAGTATTTGTGATAATTCCGTGTTTTTACTGGTGATGGCTTGATTTGTAATTGAGTTGTCACAAAGTTTTGGTATCAGATCTTAAGGTTTGCTGAGTCTACAGAGACATAGGATTCGGATGTTGAGTATGTTCTAGTGTCCCTCACATTATGTCTTATAGTGACTTATGCTTATGTAGAAGATAGAATAAAGCTTAAAGATATCCGGAGAACACAAGGAATGCATTGTTGAAAGCAATGATGTTTCACCAAGGGAAGGTGCAAGGGATCAGGAAAGAGAAGAACAACTGCATAGGAATCCTCAGGATGATACAATTATGATGGAGAACCCTACCTTTAATGCCTTCATTGGATGGGTTTTGACAACATTAAGGCATATTGAGGATCAGATACAAGCAATACAACCTAGATTACCAGCCCCTAATGACAAAATTTTGGTCTCTAACAAAATCTCTTACCCACATAGTTGTAAGAAAGTAGTGAGGAGTGTCGAAGGGATTACGTTACGACACGGAAATAAGGTTTGTTACAGATGTAGACAATCAGGACATTTTATAAAGGATTGTCCAGAGAAGGATAATAGGGAAGGAATTAAGAAAGGATTTGTCCAAATCTAGGAACAGATGCCTAGTAGTTTTAAAAAGGGAAGTTTTTGATGCCACAAATGCAACAAACACCAGGGAAGTGGCTACCAAGAAGGGGAAAAGTACCTAATGCTCCACCATATAGGATTTTGAGGTAACCCCTACATCAGTAACAAGGCCGACAAGACCAGGGGATGTGCATAGGACATGTTTTGATTGTGGACAGATTGGGCATGATAGACCTTATTGTCTAAGAAGAAGGAAGGAAAAGGCCCAACCACTGAGGCAGAGTCAACAAGACTCTTAAGGGCAATGTCTTAGTAGTGGCATGCGAGAACATGGAAAGGCATCCCGAGCGGATCTATCTGTGTTAAATGATAGATCACGATGTTGGAATCAGGCAACAACAAGATTCAATGCAATGAATCATCCTGGGACAGTAATCAACCCACAATCTGAAATAGGTCAGATAAAATTGTGTTGCCCTGATATGTTATTTTATGATTTCACACGTTAAATATGAGAAGGTAGCTATTGTTGAACTTCCTTTGATTAAATCTTATAAACGTAAGGAAGGAAAGAACTTACGTTCTACTCAAAACACTTTATAAATTCCTCCTATCTATGTGAAAGAGGATGAGGTGTGAAAATGATATATGGGGAAAATATCCTGATGTTATGGAAAGGAAGGCATATGATACTAAAACAAGGTGCATATTAACTAATCTTAGTACTTTTATACCTTGGCCAGGTATTCAATTATTGAAGACAAGGTAAGTATAGAACTCTTAGATTGTTACCCTTTTGATTGCTCTGATCAAGTAGTCATTTGAGACAATCCAGTGAGTATAACGAAACTAGAAATATGGCATGGATAATTTTATCACATCCTAAGTAAAATAAATTGGAATTTGAGATGATCTCAGATCAATTTGTGCATATGAGAAAGTGAAAAGTATAATCCTCATGATAAGGTAAAGAAGAACGAGGGAGATGATCCTTATTCAATAAAGTATGTGTCAATAATAAGAATCTTTCCCATAATTTGGAAATGGGAAATCTGATAAATTATAGAATGTTCATAAACATGTTAGATAATAATAAAGAAAGGAATGAACTAAATAGGGATTGCTAAGTGGACTTTCCCAACTAAATAGGGATTTCTAAGTGGACTTTCCCAACTAAATAGGGATTGCTAAGTGGACTTTCCCAACTAAATAGGGATTTCTAAGTGGACTTTCCCAACTAAATAGGGATTACTAAGTGGACTTTCCCAACTAAATAGGGATTTCTAAGTGGACTTTCCCAACTAAATAGGGATTTCTAAGTGGACTTTCCCAACTAAATAGGGATTGCTAAGTGTACTTCCCTAACTAAATAAGGGTTGATAAGTGGACTTCCCTAACTAAATAAGGGTTGCTAAGTGGACTTCCCTAACTAAATAAGGGTTGTTAAGTGAACTTCCCTAACTAAATATGGGTTGCTATGTGGACTTCCCTAATTAAATAAGGGTTGCTAAGTGGACTTCCCTAACTAAATAAGGGTTGTTAAGTGGACTTCCCTAATTAAATAAGGGTTTCTAAGTGAACTTCCTCAACGAAATGCATATCTCTCCTTTGATAAACAACCCTGGGGAGTGAGGGGGATGATAAAAAGGAATCTGTTCCTTTGTCTCCTTTCCTTCAGAGACATGGCAATCGAATGAGTCCTATGACACTTGATGTGTATGAGTTAAAAGTGATCTATTGATACTTGGGAAAGTATTAGTTCATCTAGGACTTTGATTCTAAAGATAAAATATGTGCCTTTAACAAATAGAAAGATGAAAATGATTAGAATGAAATGAGTTTCCAACACATGTGAAGGCTACTAAGATGTGGAATTCTGATATCCAAGATGTGTCAGGTGGTATAGGGGGGTTAATAATATAACTCCTGAGAAGGTGAATAATGTTTGGTGACTTAGAAGTGCCAACCTTGAGGTAACTCTAATATGGAGGTCATATGTTAGGGGTTTATGCTCCGCATAAAAATAATTTTGTTAGGGATGTATTAATGGAAGGAAGTATTGTGGAACCATTTTGAAGAAGTTTATTCAAAACATCTAGAGATACCTCTGAGGTAAGTGCTTCTTTAATAAGTGACCTTTTCTTATAAAGAAAATATATAACTAGGAAGATAGTTAATACAAGACATAGGAAAGTTTAGTATTGTATCAGTGGATTATATGGCACCACAGATACATATTAAGGTCTATGGTCCCAAGTGGGTGACAAAAGGTGACTCTGGTTTTTCCTTGGAAGCAAAATGCTAAACTAAGTAAGGAGTATGGAAGACCCCTTAGAATTAAGAATATTATTACATAAAGGACGTGAGTCAATAAGGTTTGATACATGGATTATTTGAAGAATAAATAGTACTTCTCTAATTTAGGAAATGTTACTTGACACAGAGTTAATTCCACAATCGGTAATGGATAAGACAGCTAAGTATGTGACATATGTGACAGATCTTATGATAACCTTTAATGAAAGGACCTTGTGTTGGTCAAAAGTTAGGTAATAACTCCATGAGATTAAGATGTTACATGGTGGCTTGATGATAAGATGCACGAACAACAACTGTCTTCCTTTATCTGGGATTTCGGGGACAAAATCCTTGTTAGGGGTTTATAATTGTAATTCCCCTGACCTGGGTTATGACCTAACCCTAGAATTTTTACTTAAGTAAGTTGCTTACAAACTAGTTCTTATCTTTTGAAATGTAATTAAGGCCCTTTGTGAAAGTTACATTCAAATTTGGACTCATATGCAAACCTATGTGTGCATTATATGTTAATCTAAGTGAAGAGTGCAAATTACCCAAGCCTAGGGGTTATGTTGCAAATGTTACATGTTAAATGTATTCTAAGTGTTTCTATATCATGAAAGAGAATATTATGCTAAGTGGTGGCTTGTGCAAAACGTAATTCTAAGTGGAAACTTGTGAAAATAATGCTAAGTGCTTGGTGCATCAATTGTGCTACAATTTGCAATATATACCAAATGTAGAGTTAATGTGTAATTTACCATCTCTAAATTGTTTCTACTCTTATCTAGTGTCAGCTAGAGGAGAGAGAAAGAAGGAGACAATATGTTTGAAGCATCTTGAAGTGTTAGCACTCTTAATAATAAAGAAACCAAGAAATGCATAAGTTGAAAGCCATGTACATGAGACATATCGAATTATGGACTTAAGAGGAAGTCCCTATCGGACATAGAGCCATGAGAAGAGACCCCTATCAGTTTGTGACCTACCCATGATGGGAAAGGCACTTCAAGGAAATGTTGAATCATCGATCTTGCTTTGCCTTGGATATGGTGAAGTTGAATATAATAATAAGATAATGGAAGAAGGCTTGACCTCGGAGACAACTCAAGAGTTACCCCTTATTCTTTTTGCATGGCAAAATAATAGTGGCATGCATGCAATAGCATGTGTCAACCTTGCATGGCTAGGTGGCATGAAGTACCTTGGGATGATGACACCTATTACACTCTCTTTTGTAAACCTCAAGTATAAATACCTTGACCGTCATTTGTTGGCAAGATTTTTAGATCTAGCAAGTGTGCTTCCTCTTGTATCGTGCAAGCAACCTCTCTTGTGTCTCCCATAGTGAAGAGAGTTGAGTGGCATTGGCCAAGGAGGAGAGGTATCAAGCAAAGAGGGTTGAAGCAACCCATTAAGGTGATATCGCCCAAGGTGATTGGAGATATCATGCAGAAGCTTGGAGTCCAAGCCTTAGAGCTTGGAGATGGCTCATCTTCGACCTTGGAATGTGTGGAGTGAAGCTTGAAGCTTGGAAGATCTTCAAGAGGAGAGTTATATAACTCAAACCCTTCAATATTATTATCCTTTCTTCTATATTATTTGATTTGTTGAATATTTGCAAAATTAGGATTTCCTCTTATCAATTGATATAATTATGAGTTCCAAAATGTAATTAGGACTATTGTCCATAGTTTTGAATCAATTGATTATCTTGATCTTGATGATGATGACATCATCATTGGATTCCCGATATGAGTTGATCATTCTTGAAACAACCCGATATGGGTTGATGATCCTATACCCGATACGGGTAGAAACTTTTAGAAACTGATATGGGTGTCTTTCCTGATATGAAGGTAGGTTATATGAAGTCCTATGAATGACATGGAAGGTCCCCATATATCACTTTGAACAAGACACAAGGGTAGAACCACATGTTTGCCCAATATGAGTCAAACCCTAGGAATCTGATATGCTTTTGACCTTGGAAACCCAATATGTTCCTTCAATCCTTACTTTGCGGTGAAAGAACAACTTGATATCCACTTTGTTATGATTTGAGTACAAGTTCTTATCAATGGTGGAGACATGGTATGAATGGTCAATATGGGAAAATCAAGGTGATGTCTGATATGATGCTCAATGCATCACCCGATATGATGCTTGATATGCTACATAACACCATGCCCGATATGTTGCCCAATATACTTACCCAATATGTTGAACCTATGAGATAAACCAATATGGTGAAAGACAATATGATGCCTAACATGGGTGCACGATATGATCTCCAACATATAGCAAGTCCAAAGTGGGTACACAATATGGTAACCTAAGTGGGTATACGATATGGTAACCTAAGATGGTGCACGATATGGTAACCTAAGATGGTGCATGATATGGTAATAGGGGATATGTCCGATACCCGATATGAGGATGTGATTATACCACATGACCAAATTGAATATTTGACAAGATGATATAGGCATGACATTATCAATCATGCTACTTCATATGGTAGGCATGTCCTCAATTAGTATAATGTGATAGGCTTAAATAAGTCTTGTAAGCTCTGTAGAATACATGTATAACAAGTAGTCTAATGTCTTAAAGGATAAGTTGTTTCCTAGAATGAGATGATGAGATGTTTTATGAACTATGTGAGCTATGTGAAATGCATATACAGTAAGTAAAGGAGGATACCTGGACCAGAGAACCTGGAGATATTAGTTACTTGTTACAGAGGTGTTAATACTATGTGGGGGTCTAGGGGTTTGAATACCTTGACCCAGTAATCATGATGATAATGAAATCTTGAAATCTTTAATTGATTAAATATAACCTTAATTATTTAGAGAGAATATGTTTCTTAGTATTCTCATAGATGTGTTTGAAGCAGTTGAGTAAAAGACATAATCATAATGCATTGTAACTTAAGATAACGATCATGGCCAAGAAAGAGTTATGTTGCTATAGGATACATATTCAATAAGCTATGTGAATTATATGAGTAAATACCCAGATCTGCTAACCCAAAGGTAATGATCATATACTAAGTGGTGATTAAGTGGTGTCAGTACTCAATTATGAGTTTAAGGTTGAATACCCAAGTATGATGATGATAAGAGAATGAGATTTCTAAATGATCTATGTGACTCAGTGAATATAAAAGTATCTGATAGAATTATGCTTTTTTTATAGCATTCATTGTAATCCTTTCTGGTAGTTTGGTCGATGTTAAAAGATACAGTAACACACTTAATTAATCAAGATGAATAATATCATGTAGTTTCCCAGACCATAGACCCATTAAGTGTCAGCATTTACTGAATGGCAAAACGAGTTTTCACTCGGAACGCATATTTTTGAATATTGTATAATATAAGGGTTCTCAGTAAGAAGTGCTCAGTAGACTCCTTAAATACTTGAGGTTTCTCAGTGTACTCCCTGATAAAATTATAATAGGATCACTCAATGGTCATCCTGATAATCCAGGAAAGTTAAGTGGTCTTCTCCCGAAGGGAGTACTTGCTATGGCAGTAACTCTATAGCAAGGAT
The DNA here is from genome assembly GCA_963693085.1 of Alisma plantago-aquatica. NCBI lineage: Eukaryota > Viridiplantae > Streptophyta > Magnoliopsida > Alismatales > Alismataceae > Alisma > Alisma plantago-aquatica. Next base: position 1,525,742,939 of record OY856410.1, read on the forward strand.
GACGTTATACCACGACATACCTAATTACAGCAGACACAAGATGTCATGCTAAACCTAAGTGTTACCTAAGTGTTCTAGAGATGACCGATAAAGGAGAGGTCTTGACAGCTGGCCCTGCCATTGACCTTGTATGGTATCAATTTTGACTTACTAGTGGTCTGTTGGAGCATAAGAGGTATATCTCATCTCCTCTGGGCATCAATGTAAATGTGAACATTTAATCATCCGTGTAGCTTGCTTGTTTAAGGATCAAATATGGAAACATTGGTTGATGCCTCATTACTTTTATATGTCTGAGTAGATAGATGTTATGCATGTTCTTCATATTCCTGTTCAGGTAAAAGATGATTTATAGATTTGTTATTAATGTCTATACTTTGTACTCAAAGTTATTCCTGTTAATCAATGAAATACCTACAGTTCAATTTCCCCTTCACTTCCCTCCTCTCTCTCATCACTTCCCCCTCTTTTCTTTTTCTCTCTCTCAAAATAAAGAAAAAAATAAAAAATACAGAAGTAGGGTAGGTGGTAGGATTGGTGGGAGGTAGGGATGGCAGAGTGGCAAAGGATGGGACCGGTGGTAGGTGGGGGAACAAATCATTTGGCTAGGTGGTTTTGGTGTGCGACACCCGCGCATGAAGTATGTGAGAGTCACCATATTTTGGTCCATTTAACAACGTGCATATATCAGTTAACTATCTCAATGCATATGATTCTTAACTTATATGAAATTGATATTCTTAACAATTATTTGGATAAACTTGGCAGCACTTAGTCCTTAAAACAATACATAATTATCTTCAAACCAACATGATGTAAAATGATTGAGATAGAAAATTGGGCACCCTGGTCACTGTTCAAACATCATTCTATCCTCCAATATATCAAATATTCCAATGATTTGGGGTTTCCCTCAACTACATCCCATGCTATCTAAATCAATCCCCTTTATTCGTTACTAATAGAGTACAAATTGATAATTTGCTTATATTTGTGGGGTTGTTTCTGCATGAGATAGAAATTTTGTCTTTTCTTTCTGAGTACAGTTCTCCCTCATTGTGCATATATTGTTTGTAGGTGAAACTTGAATAGGAATAAGAATGTATGTTTGCACAAGTTTTCATAATTGATAATTAACATCACATATGATATAGTCAATTACAAGTTTGCATATTTTTCCTTTATCGGCACCTCTATGTGAATTTAGATAATAAGTTGGTGTATGTTATCTACCATAGACATCCATTTTTATTTGATTACATCCACAAAATATTTTCTCTCCATAAATGTTATTGTTTGAGTCGTCTTTGTAGAATCGTGAAACATCATCTGACATGGATGAGTATATTGACTTGCACAATTATAGGATCTAAGACCAGAGTCTAAATCTACATCACTTTTCATCTAATTATAGTGCTACCATTTTATTTATATTTTCATGTTAATCTCAATCTTTCGCACACCCATCTAACTACCCATAATTATCTCCATCATGAGTTTTGTCTTTTCATTTCTATCTATTTATGACCAACCTTATCTTTCCTCTAGAGAAGTCAGACTTCTATTTACTGCAACAATTGTTAAAAGTTATCATCATCCAATGAATTTATTCAGATTATCTCACCTCTTTCTCTGCCCCCTCTTATTTCCCAATACACCTGACACAGTGTAAAATAAAAAATCATAGGAATAAAGAAAGTTGATAAAGAATAGATAATGCACCACATTAATGATATTGTTTAAATAAAAATAAAATGGTAGAATTGTTATTAGAAGAAACATATATTTTGATTAGACTCTGGCCTTAGAGTTTAGTAGTTACTAGATAGGAGGAGAGTTTAAAAAAAGGATTCTAACCTTAGAGACTTTAATTGTGCATGTCAATATATCCATCAACAATTCATTTTTTACATTTATAGATAGATACATCATTAAAAATCATAGGAAAATGTGTGTACATGTTTTGTTTACAAGGGCATGTGTGTTTATTTAAAATAAAAAATAACACAATGTATCAAATACCCTTACCATCTCATATTCAGATAATGTATGTGTTGACCTACCAATTATACATTGTCCATATTTTGATGAATGACTTAACAATTCAATTCATATGTATATAATATGTCTATTTGATATTGATTTCAAGTATTAGGTACATGAAAAGGATGAATTCAATCAAATCAAAGATTGGCCATATACAATTCAAAAATCAATGCAAATGCATTTTTATAAAAAATGCCCTAAAACCCTTAGGAAAATTTTATAAATCATTTATATTCATGATATGACTTGTAAACAAGCTGAGAAAAATATATAATGCACTTAAAATGAATATTTAAGCACTTTAAAATTCACCACAAGTAATTTTATCAGCAAAGTTTCATCTAGGATAAACTCGACCACCACCCTTCATGGATCTTGGCAACTGCCAGGTCCGGCTGAGTTTCCCCAGGAGAAACTCGACCAAAACCTATGCACAGGAAAATCAAATATAAGTTTTTGACTAAGTTTCATCTAGGATAAACTCGACTAACTACTCAAACGTACTTTTTTGCATAGTGATATCAGTCGAGTTACCTTTATTGAAAATCAACTGATTGCACTATACAAAATGTGGAGAAAAGTGTGTGCAATCATTGGAGTTTTGCCAAACTCAAAAATAGATCTGTTGCAACACCCTAAATGACTATAATTCATTCCTAAGTGTATCTACTAGCTAGTAGACACCCCCAACTATTAATACATGTCCTTAGACTTCATTCCAAGTTTGCTTCTTATGATCCTATCTATAGTTGAGTGGATTTGTCTATTAAGAGCCCCTTTCTCTCTCTAGCTTACTATATATCAATATCAATTCGAGTGAGATAAGTGATTTGTGAGAGAGGTACTTCATTGTACTCCTTGTGAATCCCTTAGACTTCCCCTTCCCAATCCTTTCTCTCAAGATATGAAGGTGAAAGTGTTAGTATGTATGCCCAGGGAGCCAATCATATGATGACTGTAATTGCATATTTTGTAAATGATTTGATTAATCACAAAGGTAATCTTCCAATTTATTCTATTTTTTTCAGCTATGAGATAATGATATAACATAATAAATGTCTAAGAATAATATTACTCAATGATGTATGTCTTTAGGTTGATGAGTTGAACAATGAGATCATACGAATGCCAAGAGTGTATACTTTCTTTGTATGTCCCTAGTCAAATTTTATTGTGGAAGGCTGATAGACAGCAATAATACATAAGACTAGAGTGTTTTTTTTATGATAGAATCTCATCTGTCATGATATGTGATATCAAACCAAACACATAGATACTTGTTGGAGAACAGTGCATCCGTCGGACCCACCAGATGAGTGATACATGGAAACCTTGATTGGTAGTCAGGATCATATCTTATAGTGTTGGTGGTGATTATGGTTCTTAGACCTAAATTCACCACACTCATCACATGTCATTCAATGTACTTTGACATCATCCATCGTGACCTTGAATAAAGGTTTCTATAAAGGTGATGATTGGGTGGACTGTGTCATATGGGGATGATTGTGAGTGATGTAGATGGGATTTGTCCCTCCTACAAGAGCATGATATCATGGCCACTTGACAAGAGAGACTGAGAAATACATGGACATGCTCATGTGAGTCAGTATTTGACATTGAGCTTACATATATCTATGATAGTCTACTCTAGTTCAAGGAACATAGATTGAATGTTGAACAGGATGATGATTCCATGTCTCAAGTTCAATCTGGATATCAGTGACAAAGGAACAATACAAAAATTGTAACATCAACTATAGATTGTAGGTCGAAGTTGTTCTCTAACTTTCCAATAGCTTGGGAGCAATGATGTGTTGCTAGATATCACTCATTGCTTGTGATCTCAAAAACTAGTTATGGACATTCACTGCCAATGTAACTTGGAACCTATAGGGTCACACACATAGGAAACACTTGGAATAGGAGTTTATTCAAGAATGATGTTTAACTTGATTACTCAAGTGTTTAGGTATTCAATTTAAACAACAATTGGTTGATAGAACTCTAAACTGGCCAATTCAAGTGTTGAACCAATCGATTGAGTGTCAAATTGATTGGAAATTACATTGGCTGAGTTCTGGTTGAACCAAGGCATGAACCGACTGGTACATTGAGTGAACTGATTAACTCAAGGTCAATTAAATGACCAGTTCATGTCATGAACCACCCAGTTTATCGATCAATTTGATTAGATCAAGGCTTAGTATTGATGTCATATTATGTATTAATTGGATATCAATTTCCAATACAATTAGAATTGGGAAACATGATGAAATGACCAGTTCAAGGGTTGAACCAATCAGCTTGCATGCCAATCGATCGGTTCACCGATGAACTGATTGTTTCGCCACTCGCAGGATGTGAAATATTCATAAAATCATGTACCTTCCACTCCTTCACAGATTGGGAACCCTAACCCTGAACTTACTATAAATAGAGGAGTAATGGGGGCTTCCTAGTCACAACATCAGTTTCTCTAACAATTGTTGTCTTCTTTAGTTGTAATAAATGAGTGAACTCGAGCAAGTCCTACCCGATAGAGGGAGGGATAACAAGGGAGAACAATTATGGGAGAGCAATTCAATGCTATTACACCAACTAGAAGGGACAACTCCTCCCTATTTGTTCATGTAGAATGATAGGAGTTCTTGGTGGTCTATGTAGACTACTATAGAGGAGAGGAGGTTGTTCCCTACCTCTAGGAGGATACTATTGTTCGTGGTGATCAACTAGGAGTTGCTGCAGACATTGTTCAGGTGTGACTCGACAGAAAGGCACATACTACATTGAGGGAATTATCATTGGACTTGCTCCATGACCAAGTGTTACATAAAAACCATCCTTCCCATTACATAGTTGTTGACACGGTCTACTATTTGAAGGGAAATATGGTACTTATTTTTTGTTTCCGCTACCTGCTCTATCGTCATGCTTCCCCAAAGTGGTATTAGAGCCACGTCAATTTAGTTTGTTTTGGGATAATCGATATGATCAGATTTTTGGTTTTTCATTTATTATTACATATGATGTGAATGCTTAAACTAACTAATGTGTATATTTGATTAAATACCATGTATGATCTCAAAATAATACATACATATGATATATATACAATTTACATGTGTCTCCCTAAAAGTTGGTTCTGATGGTGGATCTATAGCATGGATATGGCCTATAAACCCTAGATGTATGTGCATGGTGGTTGTTTGTTTTTTCCTATTTGTATCTCAGTTTGCATACTGATCTTCTACCTTATCTTCCAATTGTAAGAGTATTATTCTCTCCTACCTATGCTCCCCTTGAATGTAACTATGGGTTTCTCTATTATCATGTAATATGTAATAGCATTAGGATAGTTTTATTTTCTTGTTACAACGAAGTGAATACTTGGCACTAGATGGGCCGACCAACTAGAGGATCAAGGAGGACAAACAATAGGAGGAGCCAAACCGATTGGGTGGTGGCCCCAATCGATCGACTGGAGGATCTAGAAGATGGTGAACTAGAGACCAGATGACCAAGAATACAACCAACCAACCGACCAAGAGGTGAGCCAGTCAGTTCAAGGGTTGAACCGATCCACCAGATTGGTTCAAGCATAAATCTTCATCAAGAAAATGTTTCTGCTTTTGATGTAGACATTAGGTGGTGATAGTTCCTTTTGGATCTAAGGAATTACAATAGTATGGCCATAACCATCGCTTGTATTTTGATTGCATGTTTATGTTTGTGGGATATAGCATGTATATGATACATACTATATGTGATGATTGGATATGTATTTGTATTTATAAATACAACTCCCTCAATAACATATTAAGTCTAAGATGCTTTCCATTAGTAACACACATGAAAATCTTGATCAACTACACGTGGGCACACCAAGCATGGTGTGTTGTCCATCTCATGGATGTGTGACACTAGTTACGTGGGCCTGCCAAGAAGGGTGCATTACTAGGCTTTTAGGTCAGGCTTAACTAGGTGATCTTAATGAGATTATTCACCTAGAAGCATGTAGATGATTGTGGCAAAGAGTTGCACATACCACCTATCCAAGAATTGCATAAAGATGCAATTTGAACATGTCTCCTTCCTTAATGATTGATTATGGACGCTGGTGTTGGTCGGGTAATAATTTAATTGTGTTAGATCTTGACTCACTAGAAGGTTGTATGCTACAATCTTCCGAATTATTATGGGAGGTATATCCTTTTGAAATCATGGGGGTGCTAATTAATTAAATTCTTAATTGAATATAGTCAAGTATTATTCCAATTTAATCAAATACAAAGTGTTTTGACACAATACAAATTTTTTCTTATAGAATAAAATGGCAATCAAATTGTCATTGCGATCAGTCCTAAGGAAGGACAAACTTAATGGGACAATTTCCATGACTGGTTTTGGACTTTGATAAGGGTTCTCAAAGATGAGCATAATCTCTATGTCCTAGATAAACCAGTGCCAGAAATACATGCTCCTGATGCGCCTAAGGCTGAGGTTGATGCGTACTGAAAGCATGCCAACGATGCCTTAGACATAAAGCACCTTCTACTAAGTTGCATGAACTATGAGTTGAATGAGCAGTGTGAAGACATGGGGATACTTGAGATGGTAACATGTCCTAAGAACGTGAACCACAATCATACAAAGCAAGAAAGGTACAATGTCTCAAAGGCAGTCTTTGAGTGTAAGATGACAAAGAGAGATCCAGTAATGACCCATGTTCTCAATATTATTGGACATGTGGAACATGTAGAAGAACTGGGATTCTCTTTGAGCCAAGAGTTGGCCACAGATATGACTCTACAATTATTGGCTGAATCATATAGCCATTTTATCAAGTGTTACCACTTGAACAACATGGCCAGACCATTGTTAGATTTACTTGTCATGTTGATTAATGTCGAAGCAAGAATTAAGAAGGGCAAATCCATGATGATGATTAGCAGAGTGGAATCCAAGAATGAAAGCAAGGCCATGAAGAGTTATGAGGCTAAGCATGAATGCAGAACTTCAACACTCAAGATAAGGAGAAATAAAAGTACAAGAGGAATTTGTCCTTCATACTTGAAGGCATTCAGGAAGAGGAATATGGGGATAGAAATATCCACTTAAGGCATATACATTATTGAGATATATTTATATACTTATTCATCTTGGGTACTAGATATAGGATGTGGTCTCACATGTGCTCAAATAATGCAATTTCTCTTTTGTAATGGATTTCATGGTTAAACAATTATCAATAATCCATTAATAGAAATTGGATAAGGGAAAAGAGGGAAAATCCAATAAATTACTAATAGTAATAGACAATTGATATTGAATTATATGGAGTGTTATAGAATAGATGTGTTCATGACAACTTAACAATTTGGATCGGCCTATTAGTGCACATTAATTAGAAACTACAGTATAAATAATATCTTGCCTAGTTTGGATGCGAAAAAGAAATTACTTGATGTCTAAAATAAAGAAAATAAAGATTTTTCTTAAGGGGAAAGGAATAGGCTTTTACTTTGTGTATTTTGACACCAAATCTTGCCACATAAAGATCTAATTAGTTAAAAGGATCCTTTTATCTATTGGGCCAATTGTAGAAAAGATGAGAGAGAGGAATGATTATTCTTAACCAAAATGTACCCACAAATTAGAATTGGGAAAGGTAAAAGGGGATTGAATGATAAAGAAAGGAGAGAGATAATGGATTACATGACATAAAGAGTTACCTAAAAGAGTGATGATCTTTATTTTAATAGGAGCCATATGTTCATAGACTTTTGACAGTTTACACATTAGGAGTGTTTAGCCATGACTTGAGGCTAGTTTGATTAATCACCTTCTTTTGAGGAAATCAGGTATACATTGGTCTCTCCCACTCATGGATTTAAGAGGAAGGGAACTCATACATTCCATAGGTTTTCCCCTCTTGTGTGTCCTAAATAGGGAGCCAACTCGGACCTATCGATGTGCCTTCCCATCTCCACTAACTTCCCATGACCCTAAAGAACAATCTACTGCCTATATAAAGAACCATGTGAGTCCTCACAACCAAGCAGAGCATAACCCCTGGTCTTCGTAAACTATGGAGGAGGGAATCCTTGTTGAAGAAACTTAACATCAGAACTCTCTTGACCCCTCCACAACCCCAGACTTTAAAACATGAGTGAAGGTCTTCCACCAAGCCCCAATTCCAACGTACAAACCTAAAGATCCCTAGGTAAGTGTGAAGGATTCCTAGGAGGTCTACTGTATCCCTCCATCTTCTCTGTGATGACTGGATGCCATGAGTTTTGTGAGGGATTGATCCCCACCGCATCTCCAGCCACATGCATTGCTGACTCAAGCAGACCTTCTACCAGGAAGATCCAATGGTTTCTAGTTGAGATAAGAGGGAAATGAGACTGCAGGGACCCCAAGAGGGTCCACAGACCCTGTCCTGGTCAGGCGACAACCAGGGATAGGGAGAAAAACATCTCTCTACCCACCTTCATTGGGAAACAATCACCCTACGCAACCAAGGAGATGATGGGGATTCAAAGGACCCCAGAGCCCCTGGGGATTTACATCGCTAGCCAGGTAATAAGGTAAATTTCTCCTTTATCTTAGTCGATCCATTGATAAATAGAAATAAGATAAGGGTGATGTGTCAACCTATGATTGGTTTGTTAGTACTTAACTTGGAAATAATGTAGTAAATAAATTGTAACCTAGAATATAGTAAAAGTGTATATCAAATTGATTAGGAAAATGTGTGGAACGCAAATAAAATATAATGAAGAGCTAACTCTGCCTCAGATTCCAAAACTACCTAAATTATCAACTTTAATGTGTTTAATGTATAAAAACCCTAATTTCTAGGATTTCATGGTCATAATATGTTTACATTGATGTTAATTGTCAAAGAATGATCTTTTTCAATAAAAGGGATAACTTGGATCTAATTTAATATTATGAATTCATAAGTTCATAATTTAGGTTTTTCTTGAGTTAAAAATGTATATGTTGATAAAATTAAGGTTTCTTGAAGTAAACATAGTAAAACTTGGTTATTAAGGATTGGGAAACCAAAACCCTAATGTAACCCTAATTTGATCTCAAAAATCCTAAATTGGACCCTAAGTCAGTCATGATACGAGTTTTAAACAAATAGTGATACTTGGGTATTATGCAATATTTTTAGGGTAGTTTCTCGATTGGTTGCTTTGTTGCATTTTGCTTGGACCATGTATAGTTAAAGTATTCTGCATGACTCTACATCAAAGCAAAGGTATGTGGTTACACCTATTACTACCCGACTAGACTAACTCGTGGTTTTCTTGAGGCTTTTATAGAATGGATTATAAAATTAATTATTGCTTGTTTATTTACTTCTTGCAATCCATAAAGCCCATATGAGCATCACAGTATATAGAAATAAATTTCTGAAGACTGTGTAATATATCTGAATTAAATGCATGCATGATAGTGATGGAAAGCACCTCCAGAGAGTGGATTGGCTAATAAATACTCCCAGAGAGTGAGTATGATATCATGAATAACCCCAGAGAGTGGGTATAGTTGGAAATCACTCCCACTAAGTGGTTAGATCAAATAAATACTCCCAAGGAGTGAGTATGGTAAGATTAGAAACCCCCAATGAGTGGGCATGTCACAGAGATTAAGGGTTGAGAAGTAAAAAAATTCAAAAGGTGTTTTGACTATCTTGTTAGTTGCAAGCATATTTTGTTTCACTCACATACCAATATAACTTGTTATACTAACAATTTTTTGTTTTGTGATATTTTAGGTTAAACTTCTAGTAACCTATAAGTAATGATGAAAGATGGATATCCATAAAGAGGACACCAAAGTAAAGTATTTAATGTAATTCTAGAGGATATAGATAGAACTTATTTCATGTTGTAAAAATTATATCTAGATTCCATGTAAACTCCCTTGAGGAGAGATTATCTTGTTGCAAAACTATGTTTCATATAATAAAATTTATTGATTATTATTGGTTACTTTCTAATCCTAATCCTGGAATTATGATTATGGAAAATGCCCTCTCGGTCCTCCTTTTTAGGTGATAATAGGGGGAGGGGTTGTAACATTTGGTATCAAAGCACAAGATTACCATTTAACCTTTAATAATCAATTACTTTCAAGTAATATGTAAAAAAATATAAGCAAACTTATTAAGTCATGACTCGGTGGTAATGATGACTAGAATGGATCATGTTTTGGGGGGCGACAATATTTTCCTCCGCACCATTAAGTTGGTATATGAGGACTCCCTTAGCCAATGTGATAGTGGTCTGGCCAGAACCTAGGGTTTGCTGAAGTAATATTTCATCTAAGTCTTCTCATCTTTAACTTCATCCATTTCTCATCCCCTTGCATAATAACCCTAAAAGGAACTTCTATCCTCATCTCAAGTTAGGATTTTGAGAAGAAGTGTGATTAAGGCATCCTCCACCAAATAATGTACATGTAAATGTGGAAATAATAATGTGCAATGTGAAAGTAATAATGTAGAGGTAAATATGGAAATAATAAGGAACATGTAATGATGAAATGATAAGGAACATGATATGTGGAAGTAATGATGAAATGATGGGTGCAAGGTAAATCCTAGATGGAGCTAGGGTTGGTTAAGAACCCTAACTGGTCAAGGGACATAGAAACCCTAAGATGTAGGGTGTAGATTGTGTAGTCCCTAACCCGAACCCTAAACCCTAATCCTTGAAAATGGGAGTGGTGAGGGTGATAGAATCCAAATTAGGTTAAGAGTAAAGAGAAATGAGAAAAACCTAAATGAGGTTTGGTGACCCAATCACCCATGCATGAATGTGGAGAAAATCATGCATGATGCATGTGAAAGAATTTGAATATACATGAGGAACACAAGTAACCAATGGTTTCACATGACAATGAAAATGTGAAAAATAAATTGGTCGTCACCCTAAATCTATCTCTGGAGGAATAGATGAATAAAGAGTGCCCCAATGAGTGGGTGTGCTACCCCCAACCAGTGGGTAAGCTATTGAGACTGCCCATAGTGAGTGGATATGTCATTGACATTTCCCATAGAGGATAAGTATTGGATACTCCAGTGAGCTAGTATACCATGTAGAACGGGCAAACAAAGGTTGATAAGTTATTCTATTAAAAAAAGGGAAGTGTATGGTTCCATATGGAAATGCTAAGTACAACTTGTAGGGTTGGTGTCCCGACCTAGGATAGATAAACCCTAGGGTAAAGAAAAAATCTATGAGGAAGATAAAACCCTAAAACGTGGGTAAGAAGGCCTAACCTACTTCTGCTAGGCACCCTAATAGGAAATGTGTCTTTGCACATGTACAAGTAGAAGGTAGTCAAGCACCTAAATGAAAGTGGTTGACATCATGACAGAAGAGAAATGTTATGGAACGGGTGCCTAAGGTCTCAACAGAGTACGTGTATAAGTTTAGATGACATGATCTAAATTTTACGTGATGCGATATATGGACTATAACGACCTCAATTGGATTTGGCTTGATTTTTGAGGTTTTGATATCATATTTGAAGATACGAATGTGTGTATGATTCTCCAAGATAAGAAAATTTAAGTGAAGCTAAGAGATGAATCTAAAAAGCCTCAGTATCTTCTACAAAGGGGGACCCCTAGTGTTGGGACCAATAATAGGGTTAAGTACAGAGAGTTTGGAACCCAAAGGAGAAGGTCAGAGACATAGACTCCAAGATATGAGGAATTATGAGAAGTGTTCAATGTAATATGTCCTACACTAGATTACCCCTAAGTAAATGAGTTAAGTTGTTAAATGCATGACACTTGGAGACTAATTGAACCCTTGATGTCCTCAGAAGGACCACACCCTAGAGAAAATATATATATATATGTGTATATGATATGAGTACCTACCATCTAGGAAAGGGAAAGAGAGTATTAAGACCCTGAAAAAATAAGGAACGATAGTATGATGTAAAGCCTCATGCTTGGGTTGGTGGTTCCTTGCTAGGACTCTAGTGGTTGGTTATGAGAATGAGAGGATGAGATAATTCATGATTAGATATACATGATGCAAACACAATGACACATATTTGTTCAGTATGCATTTAAGTAGCTAGATCATGTGGGGCTGAGGATCAATACTACGGAGGTAGACCTCAAACATTAGAGGAAAGAGAAAGTTTGGATCTAGTACATGCAATACTCACAGAGTTGAGTGAGCTCATAAGATATTAAGCATGGCACCTTCCTCGGGTAACGGGTTAAGGAAAATCCCACCTAGACTTGTAATAGATGTTTTACAAGCCACTTGTACTAGTTGGTTTACCACCACCACAATACAACATCATATGTATGAAAATGATATAACCTAGAGAGGTGACGTGTGGATTTGACATAATGGGACACTTAGAAGTGGTTTAATAAGTTTCTATGTCAATAGTTGGTTAGCCATATGCATAAAATATGATAGTGTGAAGTAAGAATCTAACCTCTAGGTGAACCTCTAATAAAGAATGCCATTGAATACAAGTAAGTAAAATATGATAATGCTCATGAAAAATATTAATTTTGGTGGGCATGAGGGTCAAGTGGTAATTAAATTGTGTTCTCTTTCTTACTATGTAGAGTAAATAGTATTGTGTAGATACAAATTACTTGGCATATAAAATTAAAATGAAATGTTTGTTTGTAAGTCCAGAACACATGAAACATAACATAGCAATTCCATTATATATAACACTTGATAGTAAATTTAGTGATAAGTGACCCAACTCCTGGGTAGTAAATTGCATGATATGACTCTTGGGTAGTAAATGAAAGGACAATATAATGGGAAATATTTCAAAAAGACTTGTTCACATGTAGTGATATAACTTTTGGTTCAAGTATGCTTTTGTGAACCTTGGTTTTACTAACCATTAGTTCTACCTTGTCCTAGGATTGGACTTACCCTACAAGGGTGATTTCCCAACTAGTTTAAGATTTGATGTAACCTTAAATGTCACTTAAAGCTTGAGAGATTATGTTTACGAAGCATGGAAGCACATGTTTTGAGTATGATTCTTTGGATTCATGTATACCATCTCTAATGGACACAAGGAAAAGTCACTATGAAAGTGACCGATAGTGTGGGACCAAGCCTGGATAGGAAGGTAGACATGATCCCAGTGAAGAGACATAAAGTAAGCTATGTGTTCCCTAAGAGATGAAGGAAATTTCAAGTGAAAGAATTTTAAGGGAGACAACATGCTAGGATATTATTAAATAAACCTAAAGAAAAATGTTTAATGAAAAAAAAGTTATGGCATCTACATAAAACCCATAGTAGGGGTAAGACCCTAAGTCAACCTTGAGATCAGGTAGGGATGATTAAAGGTACAAAGACTAATGAGGCTAAGAGGTGACCATATACGGGGTACACAAGACCATGAGGTCAGGATATAGCCATGAATGTGCACATAAGGCTATGGGGTCAAGAGATTGGCTGCCTACATGAGTTGATGAGGCCCAAGGGATAGTGTGTGAGGAACTCCCTAAATGCATAAGGCCTTGAGGGTCAAGAAGAGATCACTGCAAAAGTATCAATACCCCTAGTGATCCTAAAGGAATGATTAAGGATGAGGAAACATGAGGTGTAAAAGTAAAGAATATAATTCATATAATGATTTGTGTATAAGAATATGAATATGAGTTGTACATAGGCTCAAAATTTTATAAAAAGTCACATTCCATGTGAGTGCATGAAATAGTGAAGAAATTGTGGAACGAAAGGTATTCATAGTATGGAATCATGGTTGAGAGTGACTCAAACGAAACTTGGATTAAGAGAAAATGTGTGAATGCGCCATCTCTACTCCTAGAATGGGATGAACCTTGTATTTAGACTGTAGCCAAATATTTATTTTATCTTTTTATGAGTCTGAGAGATTGGAAAGGCACATCTTAAAAAAAACTTAATGATATATTCAAGGGTTATAGGTTTTACCTCACCCTAATGTGGAAGTAATAAAATAATAGGTGAGAATGTAGTCACTAAGTGATATTGAAATTTTGAATAAAAAATGAATTTTCCAAATGGAATTGGAATTATAAGGTAATCACTAAGTGACAAAATCATGTAATAAATGAGATTGTGGGCATACCCTAAATATTTGATTTTTATACAACCGCAATAAAGTGAGAATTTAACAAATCAATGAATTTTTTTAAGAATGGTCTAGATGTTAACGATATATGAGTAGGGTGGTTAACCCAAACATTTGAAACTAAGTTGAGTTACCATTCACCTTAATCTTCCTGGTTGTGAATTTTGAGGAAAAAACTCCTTTTAAGGAGGGGTGGATGTTATATCCTCATTTTTGGTAAAAAAAATTAATGATCAAAATGTAAAGCATGGTTTGATAAATAATTTTCTCCAATGGTATTATTCATGGAATAATAAAAAGAGTTGGTGAAATGGGTGTAACCCATGGTATAAGAAGGGTTCAAGAGACTATTTTCTATGCAAATAGGTCCTTGTGGCACAAGTTAAAGGAAAAATAAAAGGAATCCATGCATAAATAAAAGACAATGACTTTATAAAATGTTGGATAACTGAAATATGAGATCATTGTCTCGTGTCCAGCTTTTTAGATGACTAAGTCAAATTTTGAGGACAAAATTCTTACAAGAGGGAAAGGATCTTATAACCTAGATTTTTTCATTAATTTTATACATGTATTTGAATGCAAATAATGAATTGAAATGGATATATTATAAATCTTGGTGTGGTTTGTCTTAAAAGTATGGCTTTGAAATGCAATTTCTCTTTTTCAATGGTTTTCATGGTTAAATTATTTTCAATAATCCATTAATAGAAATTGGATAAAGGAAGAGAGGGAAAATCCAATAAATAACTAAAAGTAATGGACAATTGACACTTTAATTAAAGAATTAAATGGAGTGTTGTAGAAAAGATGTGTTGATGACAACTTAACAATTTGGTTTGGCCTAATAATGCACACAATGAGAAAATATAGTAAACATGATAGCTTGCCTAGTTTGGATGGGGAAAAGGAATTACTTGATACCTAAAATAGCAAATGAAGATTTTTCTTAAGGCGTAAGGAAGAGGCTTTTACTTTGTGTATTTTGACACCAAATCTTGCCACATAAAGATCTAATTAGTTAAAAGGTTCCTTTTATTTGTTGGGACAAATGGAGAAAAAATGAGAGAGAGGAATGATTTTTCGTAATCAAGATGTACCCACAAATTAAAATAGGGAAAGGTAAAAGGGTATTGAAGGATAAAGCAAAGAGAGAGATAATGGATTTCAAAACATAAAGATTTACCTAAAAGGGTGATGATCTTTCTTTTAATAGGAGACATATTGTCATAGACTTTTGATAGTTTACACATCAGGAGTGTCTAGCCATGACTTGAGGCCGATATGATTAATCACCTTCTTTTCTGGAAATTATGTATACATTGGTCTCTCCCACCCGAGGATTTAAGAGGAAGGGAAATAATACTTTTTATAGGTCTTCCCCTCTCGTGTGTCTCAAATAGGGTGCCAACCCGGACCTTCCATTGTGCCTCCCCTTCTCCACCAGCTTGCTAAAACCCTAAAGAACCATCTACTACCTATATCAAGAACCATGAAAGTCCTTGCAACCAAGCAGAGCATAACCCCTAGTATTCATCAATATGGAGGGGGTCCTTGTAGAAGGATCCTAACATCAGAGCTCTCTTTACCCCTCCACAACCCCAAAACTTGAAGCTTGAGCATAGGTATTCCACCAATCCTCAACTCCAATGCACAACCCCAAAGATCCCTCTGTAAGTTTGGAGGATTCCTAGGAGGTCTACAGTATCCCTCAATCTTCTGTGATGACTGGATGCCCTGAGTTTCCCTGCAAGGTGAGGGATTGATTTGTGTCGCATCTCCGGTCAAAGGCAGTGCTGACTCAAGCAAACCTCCTATCAGCCAGACTCAGTGGCCTCTAGCTGAGATGAGAGGGCAATGAGACCGTAGGGACCTGAAGAGAGTCTAGATATCATGTCCCAGCCGGCCTACAACTAGGGACGGGGAGACGAACGTCTCTCTACCTGCCTTCATTAGGGAGCAATCACCCTATGCAACCAAGGAGATGATGGGGAGTCAAAGGACCTGAGAGCCCCTGGGCTCTATGTCTCTAGTAAGGGTAACAAGGTAACTTTCCACTTTATCTTAGTCAGCTCGTTTTTGAATAGAAATAAGATTATGGTGACGTGTCAACCCATGATTGGTCTATTAGTACTTAACTTGCAAATAATGTAGTAAATAAATTGTAACTCAGAATATAGTAAAAGTATATATCAAATTGATCAGGAAAATGTGAGAAATGCAAATAAAATATAATGGAGACCTAAGTCTATCTCAAATTCAAAAAGTGCCTAAAGATATCATCTTTAATGTGTTTAATGTATAAAACCCTAATTTCTAGGATTTGATGGCCATAATATGTTAACATTGATGTTAATATTCAAAGAATGATCTTTTTAGATAAGAAGGTGTAACCTGGATCTAATTTAATCATATGTTAATAAGTTCAGGTTTTCTTGAGTTAAAAATGAACATGTTGATAAAGTTAAGGTTTCTTAAAGTAGAAGTAGCAAAACTTGGTGATTAAGAATTGGGAAACTAAAACCCTAATGTAACCCTAATTTGATCTCAAAAAATCTAACTTGGACCCCAAGTCAGTCATAATATGAGTTTTTGAACAAATAGTGATACTTCGGTGTTATGAAATATTTTTAGGGTAGTTGCTTGATTGGTTTCTCTATTGAATTTTTCCTGGATTATGTATGCTTAAAGCATTCTGTATGACTCTGCATGAAAACAAAGGTATGTGTTCACCTATAACTACCCGAATTAATCATTTTCTCGAGGCTTTATCAAATGGATTGCAAAATAAATTATTGCTTGTTTATGTACTTCCTATAATCTATAAAACCCATATGAGTATCACAGTATATAGAAATAACTTCCTCAAGCCCGCAATATTATCTCTGGATTAAATGCATGTATGATAGTTATGGAAAGCACCCCCAGAGAGTGGTTCAGTTAAGAAATTCTCCCAGAGAGTGAGTATGATATCATGAATACCCCCAGTAAGTGGGTATAGATGGAAATCACCCTTAGTGAGTGGGTAGATCAAATAAATACACCCAGTGAGTGAGAATGGTAAGATTGGATGCCCCCCACGAGAGTGGTATGCTATAGATACAAAGGGTTGAGAAGTTAAACAAATCAAAAGGTTTTTTAATTATTTTATTAATTGCTAATATGGTCGATTATGTTGTTACTCATACATGTGCATATTTTGTTTCCCCCACACAATAGTATAACTTGATATACTGACTGTGTTTTTGTTTCCCGGTGTCTCAGGTTAAACTATTAGTAACCTGCAAGTAATGATGAAAGGTGGATATTTGAAAAAAGGACACAAAAAGAAAAGATTTAATGTAATTTTGAAGGATATAGATAGATAGAATGTATTTCTATTGAAAACATTATATATACATTCCATGTAAACTTCCTTGAGGAAATATTATCTTGATAGAAAACTATACTCCATATAATGAAATTCATTGATTATTATTGGTTACTTCTAATCTTGGTCCTAGAATTATACTTATGGCCCTTTCCCTCTTGGTCCTCCTTTTTAGGGGATAACAGGGGGAGGGGTCATCATTACTTTGTATCTGATATCCAGATTTAACACGAGGCATGGAATCATCATCCTCTTAAAGTTCAATCCATGTTCCTTGAACTATAGTAGAGTGTATGAGATACATGTGAGTTTGCATATCATATATTGACTCACATGAGTATGGTCATACATCTATCAGTGTTGCTTATCAAGTGGGTAGGATATCAACTCCTATAGGAAGGACAAATCCCATCACTCATTGTCGATACCTATGTGTCACAACATACCCAAGAACCACCTTTATGGAAACCCTTATTCAAGGCTAAGTTAGATGGTGTCAAAGTGTATTGAATGAAATGTGACGAGTGTAGTGACTTCAGGTCTAAGAACCACAATCACCACTATCACTTTAAGAGTTGATTTTGACTACCATCCCATAGTTTCCATGTATCACTCTCAAGGTGGGTCTGCCTGGTACACGGTTCTCTAAAAAGTACCTATTTGTTTGTCTTGATATCATATATCATGTCCCATGAGTTTTTTTCATCAGCGAACACACATTATAGTTTTATGTATTATTGTTGTCTACTTTGCTTCCACAATAATATCTGACTAGGGGCATAGCCAGAATGTATGTGTTCTTATTATGCATATGATCTCATTTTTTAGGTCCTTTATCTGAAGGCATATGTCATCGAGTAACATCATTATATAGACATATATGATGTTTGTGTCATCATATCATGGCTGGTACAAACATAATAGATGGAATTACCTATCTTATTATCAAATCAAGTACAAGATGCCCTAGTGTAGTCATCATATGATTGGTTCTTGGGGCATCTATGCCACAAACTCCCACTTGTACTTAGAGCCAGTCACCCATTAATATTATTCTAAGTGATCTTAATATGATCACCATGTTTCTACTCTACAATTTCTTTTGTCAATGGGTTAGCAACATTTGCTTCTATTCAGTACTTTTCAGATCTTCACATCTCCTCATTGTACAATCTCATGTATGAGATGGAATCATTGTAGTATGGTATTTGGGTTTCTTAGCCTATCTAATAGATCCTTTGTTGTTGTAGTATTTCTACTATTTCATCATTGGTCAAAACCTCCTATGTTCATCAAATGAACTTTTTGATCCATATAGTATCATATATTGTGTTAAAAACAACAAGGTACTCAACTTCTATTTTAGAATTAGTACAGTTCTATTTTAAGGTCAAACACAAATTTGGATTGCAGTCGTTAATATTCTTTGTTAGTTTGGAAGCTTGCATCAGTGTAACCTTTACACACAATAGTTCCTTATCACCATAAACAATGAACCGATCCTTAGTGCTTCTCAAGTACTTAAGGTTGTTCTTTATGATAGTCCAGTGAGATTCATTGGGATTTTATTGATATATGCTCATCATGTCCAAAATGTATGAGATAAGGAGACGAGTATATAACATTGCATACATGATAGATCTAATAGAGGATGCATTTGGCATCTCACTCATGCATTCCCCTTCTTTACAAGAACTAGGACGTCGGGTTCTAGAGAGATTAATTCCATGAGACATGGACAAATTTCCTGTCTTTGAGTCTAGTATGTTGAACCTCTTCAGCACCTTATCAATGGATGTACTCTGGTTTAGGTCAAGAAGCTTTCTAGACCTATCTCTATAGATCTTAATTCCTAAGACATAGGACACTGCCTAAATCCTTCATACATAAGGTATTTTTAGCCAAGGGTTTTATTTATTTTTAGGGTAAGGATGTAATTCTCCATCAACATGTGGAACACAATTATGCTCCCACTAACCTTCTTGTAAACACAGGTTCCATCTTCATCATGACTAAAGTCAAACTCTTTGAATGCCTCATCAAATTGAAGATTCTAGTTCTAGGATGTTTGCTTCAATATATAGGTGGACCTTTGCAGCTCAGATGTAATGGCAAGAATGATCCTGATGGATTTAACCATGGTAATTGGTAAAGAGATTTTGTCATGTCCAACACCTTGAACTTTTTTGAAAACCTTTACAACCAATTAACCTTCCATGTTGATCTTCTTCTTGAAGACCCACTTGCACCCTTCAGATTTTACACCTCTAGGTGGATCCACCAAGGTCCATACCTTGTTGGTTACATGGAGTTCATCTCATATCTCATGGCCTCAATCCATTTCTCGTATTTTAGTCCCTCTATATCTTCTAGGTATGTTCTTTTCTCATTATCTATGACCAACTCATTGCCTTCTTGAGTCACAAGATATCAACATCTTTAGGCTCAAGGCATCCTATTGGAATTATGAGGTTCATATGTTACATGAGGAACTTTGAGATTCCATAATAGTTAGTGATTCTCCTTGTTCCTATTGTACCTCTATATGTTCAATGTTTTCTTGTTGGTCTCAAACTTTTTAGTTTGTACTTTTCTCCCATTGATTCGTTTAGAATGAAGTCCTTTTCTAGGATCACATATGTCTTGGGAACACACACTTTGTTGTTGAGATGGAATATAAAAGTAGTATCCATTGATTTCCCTAGGATATCCAACATGTATCTAGTTTAGGATCAATCCTTTCAAGAAATAGTTTTCTCTCATAAGCTATACATCCTCAAATATTCATAAAAAGACATACCGGGACACTTTCGATGCCATCTTTTGAACAATTTTAGATGGTATGTGGTTTAGTGTGAATCATATGTCCAAAACAAAGTTGGAAAATCATCTAGATTTATTGACGATCGCAACAGGGTACGATTCCTTCTTTTTGATACATCATTATTTTTCATGTATAGTCCATTATGATACAATACCACGGTCTCTTTGAAGGTCCTCAAACACTTGGTTCGAGTATTCTCCACATCAAACGTATCGAAGTGTTTTAATACTTTTACCAAGTTGGTTATGCACTTCATTCATGAACTCCTTGAACTTTTCAAGGGATTTAGACTTGTATTTCACTAGATACAAATTAACATATATATTGAGATCATGAAGTACTGGTAACCACCTCTAGCATTTCTCTAAATGGTCCACATACATCACTATGTACGAGTCTCAGTAGACTCTCTCATTGTTTCCAGTAAAAGGAGCTTCTGTATCTTGCCCAACAAACAAGACTCACATGCCTCTATTGGTTCATGACCAAAAGAGTCTAGCTAACCATTTTTATGGAGCCTACAAATGTGTTTCTTATTTATGTGCCCTAGCTGACAATGCCTTAGGTATGTTTCATTTAAGTCATCAAATCTTTCAGTATTTATGCCATGCATACTAGTCTCTAGAACTAACAAGTGCAAACTATGAGACATTGGGTACTTCCATGAAAGATCTTATCTTTAAATAGAACACAAATAATTAATTATCAAATTTGAATCCACTCTTGTCCAAATAAGATAAAGAAAATATGTTTCTATTAGTGACAGGTACATAATAACAACTCACTAATTATGTTATATGCTTGATGGGCTATGATAAATGACATGTTCCAACTGTAGTGGCAGAAACTCTTTCTCTGAGTAGTTTCACCTTGTCTTGCTTACTTCTTCTTGGATCTTGAACATCATAGTATGACTAAGATTTTCACCCAGTATCAAATACCAAAAATGATGAAGTAAACAAATTTATCTCAATAGTGTATATCCCTAAGGTGCAAATCTCTATCTCTTGCTTCCTCTTCCTGAGTTCCTCTACATAAAGAGTGTAGCTCCTCTTCTAGTTTCCAGGATGGTGATAGTGGTGGCACTTTCCTTCCTTATTCACTTTTTCCTTTACTGTAACTACAGAAGACTTGTGTTTTTGGATGGCTTTAGAACTCTTATTGGCCTTTCCTATGCCCTTGGACTTTCCCTTTCCTCTACTGATCATCATCATAGATCTAGGATTTTCCTTCTTCATTTGTGCTTTCTCAACATGACAAGCAACTCACAACAATTAATCAAAATTGTTCATTTTGTAGTTCATGAAAAATTGATTATATGATTCAAGAAATGATTGCAGAATCACATACCCAATCAAGTTGAGTCCATGGTGCCCGAGTGGATCTTTTTCTTCCATATTTTACTTGAATAACTCCTTTCAGATAATATCTCTCTTGTCTTGACTGCATCTGAAACATGTTCTTTAGATGTCTTACCATCTCGATGAGATCCACATTTTCATGTTGAATATTGAGCATAACATTAGGCATTTGACATTTGTGATATCTTCAAAATGTTTCTTGTAAAAATCCCTTTCAGACTTAGGCACAGTGGAAACTAGTTCATCTGGCTCTAGTGTCTCTAGGATAAAGAGCTTGAACTCTTTAGTGAGAATGATTCTCAACGTCCTAAACTAGTTTTGGAAGTTATTCCCATTTAGTTTGTCCTTCTCAAAAATTGATCACAATTGAAATGTGTTTGTGTATTTTATACTTAAGATCATACATCACATGTAGCAACCTTTATTGGAAAAAAAAATATGTGATGGGAATAGGTTGTTCGATATACTACACCCTCTAGTTGATCTTTTGGTATCATGTTGGTCAGCTAGTTCTCCACCAGTCGGTTGGCTAGCTCTCAGTTCAAATGTGTCACTGGACTACTCTAGTCGATCGATTGGGCCTCCAGATTATCAATTGGCTCCTCTAGTTAGTTGGCTCCTTTGGTCCTTCAATCGATTGATTTAACTACTAACTGGTCGACTCACCCAGTCAGAATGCCTTCTTGTTGACATAAAAGGAAACTAATGTTGTCATGTTCTACATGTTATAGTTTTGTAAAGAGAATGCCTCAAGTTACATTTGAGGGGAACATAGGGAGGAAAGAATTAAATTACATATGAAGAAATAAGAGGAAGGCTCAGTATCCAAATTGAATTTAGAAGAGGCGGGAAATAAACCAAATAACCACATAGATTAAATAAAGGAGTTTGTCTATAACCATGTATACATCTGCCATCAAAATATTTTTAAGGTGACGTGTATAAATTGCATATATATAATATCATATATAGGACCTATTAGATAATCCCAATGTATTTGGTTTTAATCAAATATGCACATTAATCATTTAGATATTCACATTGCATGCAACAAAATAAATTTTCAAACCAAAATCGATCATATCGATTAAATCGCTATAACATATTAAATTGGTGTGGCTCAGATACTTATAGGAATGTATGGTGTCAGAGATGGCAGGGGCAATATAATTTTTATTATACCATACTACCCATAACTTGTAAGAACCCTGACCTGGGTTTTGGGCTAACCATGTTTGTTTTGGCTTGTTTAAGTTCTTAGAGCCTTAATCTAATCCTTTGGGATTATTTTTGAGCTTGTGGAGAGCTTAAGTTTCTAGTTTGAGCTTGTTTGGATGATGTTGGTGCTTTTTGTGTTTGTTTTGGGTCAAATTGCAATTTACCCAAATATGAGGGTTATCTTGCAATTTTCCACCTATATAGTGTTCCTTCTCTATCTTAGCTTCATGATTTAGAGTGAGGTGATTTGGGGTGCCTTGTTTGGGCCTTGGTTGAGTGGTGACACCCTAGAGGTGATTAGGATTTCTAGGGTTTTGATGTACCTTGACCATGTGTACCTTGTTGAAGGTGGTAACCTTTGTCTTGACCCATGTGGGTGTGTCTCGACTGAGATACCTTCTCTAGGTGTTGTTTTCTCAAACGTGATGGTTTTATTTTGTCTTGGGTCGATACAATTGCCTTCTAGTGAAGTTTCTTGACCTAGTGTATGTGAAGATCCTTTTGTCTTGACCAGATGGTGCCTTGGTGCTTTGTCTCAACCATGAGGTGATCCTTGGTTTGTCTCAATTGTGATCATATGTTAGGGTGACCTAATTGTTCAATAACCAACATTGGTTATATCACCATCTCATGCATGTGTGTTTTAAGTGGTTGCATGTTAGTTTCTTGGATGGATAATTGTCCCTTTAGAGCCCTATCTTGTTGACACATCATCTCCCACCCTACTTCTATCCTCCTTTGCTATATAAACCCTATTCTCTACATTCAAGTGACCATTTTCAGCCTTCCTTCTTCCTCCCTCTCTTTTTATTGTACTTAGAGCTTGGTGGAGTGAGGAGGGTTCATCCTTGGAGCCTTGGTGATCAATATCCCTCGCATGTGGTGACTTTTGCTCATCATCAACCTTAGTAAGTGTGTGTCTTTACTCAATGGTGTTTCTTTTAATCTTATACCTTCTTATTATTCTCTTTTCTCAACCTTATACCATGGATCCTCCATGGTTTTCGTTCTTGAGGAGTGAGCCCCTCATCACAAGGGCCATAGGCTATGTTTTGACAAGGTGGACCCAAGTGTGAGGAAGTTTCCTTCTCTCTTTCTCCTCCTTCTTTTGGTTCGGCCTAGAGCTTCTTGTGCTCTTTTCTTGGGTTATCTTTGACCTTTGTGTCTTCTTCTTCTTGAGGTGGTCTTGTGGATAAGAGTGGAGCCTTTGGTGGAGCTTCATCATCCTTTGTGTTCGTGTGCTTGGAGGTTGTGATCCTTATAGTGATCTTCCCTAAGACGGTTATATAACTCTCCACCTTCTTCTATTACTTGAACTATATTATTGCTTTCATGTTGTTGTTTCTCTCTATATATGATAATCCTCACATGCTAATATATGATACCATGCTTTAGATCTTGAATGATGGCGGTTAACATGCTTGGTTTGCTTGGAATCTGAAACCCTAATTCATGGTACCTGATTTTAGGGATGGATGTGTAATGGTGGTTTTCTCCCTATATTTTGATCTTGGTTTGGATCACATGCATGATGCTTGTGTACCTTGATGTATTATGAAATTTTGGGCTCTATTTTGGATGTGTTAAACGTGGTTTAACTCTCTTTCCTAAACCCTAATTCCTATTTTCATGCTTTCTAATGTTCTTGAGAGGACAGTCTCACATGCATCTGGAGCTTTGGTTTTGTCACCTATATCTAAGTTCGGCCTTTTATGTTTTCCTTGGAGTTTTGGATGTTTTCCTCATGTATTGGGGTTCGAATTTCTCTTTCTCTTACATGAGGTTTTCCGTGGTGTTTCTCATGATGCATATTTTAACGTTTTGACTATCATTTTATGTTGAGTTTTTCCCTTAGTTGACTGTGGTTTTCCTTGATGATCATCTCCTATTTTGACTGATTTTTTCTTCTATTTTAATCGAAGTTCATATTTGTTTGATAATGGTTAAGTGTTTCTAGGTGGCTTGCTTGGTAGTCATAACCCTTTTTGCTTGGTTTTGGGTTACTACCCTTGGGTTGTCCTTGGGGCATGATACCTTGGTTTTTGATGTGGTCATGATGTGCTTGATGTTTTGGGGTGTTACCATGTGTGTAGGTCCTTGTTACAGTCTTGACATGTTTACTAGTTGAGACGCTGGTTGGCTTGAGGTCAAGACTTTGCATTGATCATGCTCCTATTTCAGTCGAGATGCTAGGGAGGTTTGTAGTCACGACCATATGGTGTTGCAGTCTTGGAGTTACCTTTGTCTTGGGTTGTGACGTTGCTTTGTCACAGTCGTGAAGTTGGGTTGTATGATGGGTTGGGTTCCAGTCAAGACATTTAGTTATGTTCCTAGTTGTGATGTCTCATTGCTGGTGGTCGTGATGCCCTGACGTTGAGGGGTCGATACATGTGGGGTAGTTGTGGTTGCGACCTAGATTATGTGTCATGGTCACGACCTAGCTAGGATGTTGCGGTCATGACCGTTGTGTGGTGTGGGTTTGAGATGCTTTGGTGATGACGGGCCTGACACATGCTTACATGTATGTATGAGACTGATACCTAGTGTTGTTAACCTAACGTTCTAAGCATGGTTAATTAATTATTTTTCTTGAATCTTAGTATGCCCCAAGAAAGTGGGAGGTTGTGTACCTAGGGTTTGGTGATGGAATACAACTATAAAACCCTAAACGGCCGTGTATGGAGCCCTAACCCTAATGTTGGGCCATGTAATGCGTTTTCTTCCTTACCTTGAAGTGATTATGATGTTATGATGTTTTCTCCCTCCTGTTTATAATCACTAAGATTACAAGTAATATGAACTTGAATGGCATAGCTATGTGAATGCTATGGTGAATCCTGTATTATATAGGATGGTAATTACAAGGAATGTTGAGGCATAATGTGATGTTGGCTATGCAGGGATTTTGTGATTGGGTATGATGACCTAGAGGGTGATTTTTGCATGATTTGAGGTGATAACCTCAAGAGATATGATTGAGGGATTGATATTCCATTGTGATGTGACATTGGTGATATCCTTGTGTGGTTGTGTGACAGCGATGATGGCCTTGTGAATGACAGCGCTACAATGTTATGTGATTATGTGATTAGTTCACACCTTATACATTATATATCTTCTGAAGTTGTACCATGCTCTTATTCTTATAGAGTTTATTTTGGCTTTGTTCGTTGTAACTTGATTGATGCTAAAAGATACTTAATTGTCCTAACTAATCAAATGTAACCTTAATCATGTAGTTTCCCTATGCCATAGGTCCATTTCCCATGTCAGTCTTAATGTTGGATGATGAAATAGGTTCTCCCTTAGTGGAAGCTTAGAGTTGTACATTGTTGAGTATACACATTCACGAGATTGGTTGCAAGCCATACCCTTCCAAGAGTTTGGTTGTGAGCCATAGCTCAGTGGTGTGATTTAGTATATACTTTCATAGGATTGGTTGCGGATCATACCCTAGCAGGAGTGCGATTGTGGGTCATATCTCAGTTTCACTAGCATTGTGCATATATACCAAAGTAGGCTAGATATTTTATAGATGACTCATATGTTATGTCACTGCGGTGTTCTCGTGTACTGACCATGAGGTGTTGGACAGGTCATGGATTCCAACTCTTCCATTGACCTTGTTTGGCACTAATTTTAACTTAGCAGTGGTCAATTGGAGCATGAGTGGTAAACCTCATCTCCTCAGGACATAATAAAAGATGTAATATAGTCGTGTAGTATATCTACATAGGGAAAAATGTGAAGAACATAGGTTGAAGCTTTGCCTTGCTTTTGTATGATTCGATTGATAGAAAATATATATATTCTTCATATTCCTTCTTAGAATATTAATTGTTCTACTGATCAGTGGTGATTTCCTAATTTGGCATAAATTTCCCTATCTATTGAATACATATCATTTAGTTGAATCATCTCAACCTGCTATGTACCATTTTCCTATCTGCTTTAGTTTATTTGTGCTTTAATAGACATTGGTAGAGAGTTATATCTCTCGCTAGGATGTTTGGTCTCACCCCATGGGTTTCCACATCTTTTAGGTGGTCATACACAATGAGTTGGAGATCATGTTGCAGAGGAAGAGTAGCAGTAAGAGCAGTAGATGATAAGGTTGGATGTATTTCTAGTCTTTTGCTGCTAGATTCCTAGATTCATCCTTGTACACTCAGGTCTTGAGGGTGTTTTCGATGTGTTTGTAGTGATGTCACTGATATGAGGTTCTTGGCTTGTGTACCTTTTTTTGTATAAATATGGCATGTGTACGTGTATGTATATATGGAACATGTATCTCATGTAACAGGTGGATGACAGGAAGGTTGAAAACAATGATGTAAGCACCTCATGATATGTGCTATGTGATCTTGGTGTCCTGTTGTGGACCTATATATGAATTTTTTTAGCCTAAGGTTCTTTTTATGAAATTAGTTTAAATTTCCTGTGGTTTGGTAATCCTCTTTCTTACTGTTAATTCCGCATTTGGTTTTGCAAAATATAGCTTCGTGTGAAGTGGTACGTCACATAACCAATGGATCGTATCAACAACTATGAAATGGGAAGGAAGGTGAAATGCATACACCTGGTCTTGGCGCAAGTCCAAGGACAATCCTCGTATAGTTGTGCTTCTTTCTAAAGCAACACCCAGACAATAGTCGACGAACTTATGGTGTAGCACCACGTACGGCAATTGATGATGTCCTTCAACCAAAGTGGCAACAGCCTCCACGCCCCTATGTAGTCCACATAGACCACCCGAAACTCCTCATCATTCTTCTGGAGCCAGCAGGAAGGCGTTGTCCCTTTGTGCTTTTAATGTGACAATGTCATCTTTTCTCCCCTTGGCTATATCTCCCTTTATGGGTAATATGCCTCTGGCTCTCATGTTACCACAACTATGAGATGAGGAGTCTTTTCATACAAGAGTTTTGAGAGCCTTGGCTAACCCCTCTTTGTAAGGAGTGGATGGGTTAGGGTTTCCAAAAATCCTAGGGATATGAAAAGGTTAGATCCCATGGATTGATGGTTATTGCAAATAACTAGTCAGTCAACTAAACTCCTAGTTAGTTGACTAGAACATCCAATTGTTCAATTGGCTTGCTTTCCTATTCAAAAACATATTGAATTTTAATGCACATCATTACATCAGCAATAATCACTTGACCCACTGCTACTGATTGCCTAGTCAATTGACTAAATACTCAAGTTGATTGACATTCCTAGTCAGTCGACTAGATACTCCATTCATCTAACTGACAACTAGTATTATTTTAGTTGATTACCTAAATACTTTTAGTAACTGATTTAAATCCATGAGTAAACTCCTATTCCAAGTGCATCATATGTGTGCGACCCTATAGGTCTTAAACTACATTAATAGTTAATGTTTGTAACTAGGTTGTGACATCAAAAGTAGTGAGTGGTATCTAGAAACTCTTCATTGCTACATAAGTAATTGGAAAGTTGGAGAAATATTTCAACCTAAATTCATGATTAGTGTTATTGTGATTTTATAATTCGTTTGTCTCTGATATCCAGATTGAACACAAGGCATGGAATTGTCATCCTATTAACATGTAATCTATGTTCCTTCAACTAGATTAGACTGTATGATATGCATATGAGTTCACATATCATATATTAACTCACATGAGTATGGCCATACATTTCTCAGTCTCTCTTATCAAGTGGCCAGGATATCAACTCATGTAGGTGGGACAATTCTCATCTAAATCACTCACAATTGATCCTCATGTGTCACAACATGCCCAAGAACCAAATTTATGGCAATCCTTAATCAAAGTTATGTTGGATGGTGTCAAAGTTCATCGAATGGCATGTTACGAGTGCGGTGACTTTAGGTTTAAGAACCACATTCACCACTGTCACTTTGAGAGATGATTCTGACCACACCACTCCATCTTTTCCATGTATCACTCTCAAGGTGGGTTTTTCTGGTAAATTGTTCTCTAACAAGTACCTATGTGTTTGTCTTGATATCATATATCTTGACTAATGGCATTATGTCATCAACTAACACACATTCTAGTCTTATGTATTATTGTTGTCTATTTTGTTTTCACAATAATATATGACTAGGGACATAACAAGAATGTATGCACTCTTATGATACATATGATCTCTTTGTTCATGTCCTCAACCTGAAGATATATGTCATCGAGTAACATTATTATTTAGACATCTACCATGTTTGTTTCATCATCTCATGACTGAGACAAACATAATAGATTGAATTAACTTTATTTTTATCAAACCAAGTACATGATTCCCTCAGGTAATCATCATTTGATTGTCTCTCTGGGTATATATACCAACAAATTGTACACCTCTCTGGAGAAAAATAGAGGATGGCCATGGTCATAGTACCACTCAAGGAACTCATCGTGTCTCACCTGACCCAATAGTAGCTCTCGAGCAGTCTGACGGATTCTAAGACCAGTAGGAACTATCCCAGGAAAAGAGTCAAAGGAAATATGTGAGCCAGAAGTCCACAGATGATCAACACACTCACCTATATATAGAACATTCCTAGATGGAGATTCCAACTGGATCTAGCAAGTATCCAAAAAAATCTTCAAACTAGGCAACACACGATGTGGATGTCTCGCCACAGTAGAATATGATAAAGATCTTGAAATGAGACTAGGGAACATCAATGAATCTAATTCAAATAAAGTACACAGACACAAGATAGTCCAATGTTAAAATTACATAGAAAACCTCATCTATGATCATAGTCTCTAGTTGTCCCTCCATTGCTTGTACTGCACCCTGCTACTACACCCGACCTAGTGATGATAGGTAGGGAGAGAATCATATAGATAACCCTTTGTACCACTCAGAGTGACTGGTCTAGGAAGTTGGTACTACTCATATCCCCACAACTACAAGGTAAAGATCAACAAAATCAGCTATTGTAGATATTTCAAAGCACAAATGCAAAGCAATAGGTAAAGACTTACAACAATCAAGCCTACAAAGCCACTACAACCATTATAGCCCAAACCATATCCCCCCCAAATCCCATAAGACACCTCCTCAAGTTTATCAACATGTGGGCATACACCCCTCCACCCAACTAAAAATAAGGGATCACATCTAGATCCATAGGGAAGGAAATCGACCAATGTCTCCCCCATTCTCCATGCTATTTCTAAACAATCAACTAGTGATCAGAAAAAACAAGAACACCATAAACCTTAGGGCTGTATAGAAAGGATCTGTGGCACACCACCTTTTACCCTCATAAAAGAAGGTGGCCCTCAATCAAGTAAGTGTGACCTCATATCTAGAGGCCATGTCAATATCACTAGGGTTCACCCCTAAGATCCCTGCTAGACAGTGGAACCCCCACTCCTATCAGTCATGTAGAGAATGGATAGGGATCCCACCAAACCCTAGACCAAATGATCCTGACAAACTCACTAGATTTTGTGGCTAGCTCATCAAAGTAAAGTGTAACATGCTAGTCTTAGGGAAAAAGTGATCAATCAAAAAAGGAGGCAGTTCCTATCAATAATCCCACCTCAAAAATGTTGTTAAAGACAATTCCCTCAAGAAGATCTACCTCCTTGGAAAGTAAATTGTCATATAACATCCCCCATAAATTAATCAATCTGAGACCCTAAAGAGACAAGGAGAAAGACAAAGTCAAAACCGTCACAATGTGAGGAAAAGCCCGATTGTAGTTCAGCAAAGCAGAAAGAAGATAACATGGAACAAAGTAAAAACTTATACCTCATCGTCCACACGACGACACATGTGGTGTATTTTAATCCACGTCATGCCTAGATGAAGGACAAACTGCTCAGTTGGGAGCATCTCTCCCACGATCCTACTCGTACCATCATGACACCTGCCCATAACAAACACCGACTATATATTTTGTAAATTAGATACGAAATCAATAAAATAACATACAATACATACAGTGGGTACGCCTTGCTCCCCATTTAATCACCCACATATTTCTCATTTGTGATGGGGTCCTTCTCTTACCAGTTAAAAGCTTCCATCTGTACAAGTACAATGACAATGACCTGAGATTTTCATAGCAACTGAAATTAGCTCAATCAGAAGACGAACAACCAAGTAAAAGTCAAAACAATAAAACTTTTAGAATCATAAATTAAAACATAAGTCCTGCTAATTTGCAACCTCCAAACCATGAAAAATGTCAGGAAGTCAAAAGTTGGGTTTCACCATCAATGGCCAAAAGGTCAGAATAAAGTTCAAAATAAAAGGTATACCTTCTATGTGATGAATCTAGATGAAACTCGAATAAAATTATCACTGAAGAGGATGACTTAAAGCTCTATTGTCTCCCGCAATGCCAACGGGAAGCGCGGGAAGAATACAAGAATGCACCAGATAGAGCCTGGCGGATCAGAGCAAACCACCAACTCTCTCCTTCTCTGATTGCCTCTGAGATGGTCGTCTCTGTGCTACTTCATGCAAGAGTTGAAATGGGAAGGGTGCCTGAACCCCTCTTCTCATTTCCCCTATTTGACAAAAAAAATGTATACAAAAACCGCAAACATGTCTCTGCATTTTTAACATAATTACTAGATCATTCTAAAATTAAAAAAATAGAAACATGCTAATAAAGACTAGAAAATAAAAAATATGAAAGTTCCAAATTTTGCCATAACAAGATAAAATTCCTTTATTTAAATAACAAGAAAAACATTTGATCCAACTATGATCGTTGGGGTATTGGATCATGACCTAAAATTAATCCAAATATAATCGTTGGGGTATTGGATCATGACCTAAAATTAATCCAACTCAAAGCCTCATTTGCATACTTAGATGTGTTGGACTATGACCTAATATTGGGCCAATCATGATCTTGATCTCCAAATCTTTTTAGCATCCTAGACTATGACCTAAAATTGTTCCAATCATTTTCTTCATTATTCAAACCTTTAGGGTCTTGACTCATCAACTAAAACCAAACTAACTTTAATATCATGCTCAAATCTTTGACAATCCTAGATCAAGTCCTTAAACCAAACCAAATTCACTATTCCATTCAAGTCTTTTGATGGTTCCAGAACATGAATGGACCATCAAATTTTCTTTCACGCAGACATCTTTCGACGGTCTTGGCTAATGACTTAAAAATAAATCACATTTCCAGAATCGTATTATGGTCTTGTATCATGACCCAATCTCTAATCTCCATGAATAGAACTAGAGATTTGGGGGGAAATCGATGGTTAATACTCTAGAAGACAGATGATGAACCATTGAAGGAACATGCCTAATATTGGATAATCACTTAATACCCAATCTCAGTTTGTTTTGAAGAATCCTATTACTTTGAGAGGATAGACAATTGCTCAATACAATCATGGACAAGGGGCCACCTTAAATCTGAGACCTTGTCTGACACTCAACCACCAATCTCAATGATAAAAACCATATGATTATAGGCAAAAATTCTCTATATTGTGTCTTTTCAAGAGTTCTTGTCATGATTCTGAAATTAGATCTCTCTCTCTCTCTTTCTCTCTCTCTCTCTCTCACTCTCTCTCTCTCTATCTCTCTCTCTCTCTCTCTCTCTCTCTCTCTCTATATATATATATATATATATATATATATATATATATATATATTGTCTATGTATATATAGTGAAACTTAGGATGTGTAAGGAAAAGGATGATAACTCTCTCTCAAAAATCTTTTTATAGAAGAGGAGTTGCCACTATTTTCATGATTATTGACTCGTGTTCTTAATTACTTTTGACAAATCACCAACCTTACCCAGTTTTCTGATCCACTTTTTCTCACTAAGGCATGAGTTATTGAAAGAATCAGACATGTACTAACTAAAAGTTACGGTGAGAGTCACTATGCAATAGATAAAGCTCGAATGTCTCATCGGTATTCTAGGGGAATGAATAGTTGGTCAAATATAGGTAAGTGTATCAGCTAGAGGCTACCCTTACTCTAGAGAAATTATTTACACACAACTTCATTTTTGTATGAATGGTTATTTCATAATTTATCATTAGAAGGAAAAGAGGTCACTTACACTTTCATCCCTCCACAAGTTTTGTCAAAATATCTTTGATGAGTCCAACCTTTTTGCCCTTTTCTGACCAAAAATGGGGGTCAGAATTGACCCAAGCCTGTAGTTCTTACAATTATCTCGAACCCTGTCTTGAGATGGGCTAGTTGTTGACAACTCATTTTGGCTCATTCAATAGAAACTCATGATTAATGCTAATTTTCTATCTAATAATAGAGTCCATTCGACATTCCATCCATTTTTCACAAATATCCTTTTTCTCACATCTTTCCACATGTTCCATATATTGAATCCACTATAATTTTACCTACTTTTACCCAGTTCACGGCTTTTTGTAAAGAAACCTTCTTTTTAGACAAAACTGAAAATTTCTCTTTAATTTTGATTTTTTATAAGTTGTTTTTCATAGATTACTTAGTTCAATTATCATGAACAAAATAAATTTGTTTCTAATATATAATTTATTTTTTATTGATAAATCTAATGGATGATATTGAATTATCTCTCTATAATTTTTTCAATTTTATCCAGAATATTGCTAAATTACCAGAAAATCAAGAAATTAATTTTTATCCAATTGAGACACCCAGAAGATGCATGATATCCATCACGTGCCATGTGTAGGATCGCCTTAATGTGTGTGCCCCATAGATGTAGGATATTGTGGTGATCTGTTGTCACTTCCAGAAGGTTTTTCCTAGAACCTCAAACCCTAATATTTGCTTATAAATACCTCTTATATCCACCAAATTCTAGACTCCTTCCAAATCTCCTGAAGTCAGAGGATCAAACTACCTCTTTCTTTGTTTTCTACATTACTCGTGATCCGATAATCCTTCTTCTGACACCACCTGCCATGTTTGTATCAGTAGGTTGTTAAAAAGTTAACCTAGATTGTTATTCTATTGTGTTATTTAGTTCTGTTATTCTCAAATCAAATTTTATTCTTAGCCCACGTCTTCTAATTATATACATTGATCCTAATCATCCGTGAGGGATCTCCATGGTGGGAGATCACGAGGTCATTACCTAAAAATAGGACTTTTAGGGTAATGGTGGGAAGGTTGTAGACATCTCCAATCCTAAAAGTCCGTCTTTAAAATTTGTTTTTTAACATTGTGTTGTTATTTTTATTTATCGTCATGAAATCACTCTCCTCTTCGTAACCATATAAAAACGGCTTGATATCGGTTTAGTGGGCAAGATGGGGGTGCTAATGCTTCCACACTTGTAATGAGATCGTCGAACTTAATTTCTATGGGTGTCTCATGTTTCTTTTATTTTCTTACCTATCCAACTCGGATGATGACTCTACTTTCTATTGTGGCTTCAATGATTTATTATGTTTGTCCTGTTTTTCCCATAAAAAAAAAATCGGTGGCGACTTCAAATAGTCGTCTTTATTTTCCATGTGTCCGTCAAACACGGTTTCACTACCAAAATGATACGAATCGTCTATATTTTTTAAAGTTGGGTGCGACAAAATGTCTACCATCTTAATAAACAAATATATAGTTTTCACAATAATGATTTGAGAAGATTAATTGGGTTCGACTCTGGAGTAGAACCATTTGCTACCATTTGACAAGTCTCCGGACCAGAAAGCAAATCCCAGCTTAAGGTTTTAATGGTAAATCGTACTCAACCTAACTATTATTCGCTTTTGAGAAGAATTACATGTCACATAGCATTCGAGCATGTCTAGTGCAAATCATATCCATACAAGATGTCACATTCAAATAATTGAACAGCCCGTTTGGTTTTTCGACTTGACAGGTTTCCAAACTGACAGCTTTCATTCCATGTGTGCTCGCAGTCGTAAATCAAGCCTAACCGGACTATGCCCACTCCTAATGAGTAACGTGTTTCATCAATTTGAGGGATGCCCATTGCATAATTACATTGAAATCATTCATACTTGTATGACATAATTAGACACCTGGGTCTGGTCCAGTGGGACGTCAGTCGGTCAGTCCCCTTAAACAACAAACAGACCAGCTATCTACAAGAAAAATCAAAAGATGCCTGAATCAGGGATATCTGTGTAGCTCAAACCAACTGATTACGACTTTTATCAGCTAAGGTGATGATCCGGGTTACAACCAAAGTACATACTGCTTCCCACGAGGTTAACCAACAGTCCCGATGTGAAGATCTTGCCGACTAATGAAGTATTACAGGGGCGTCGTTGTCCGTTGAGAAAGAAAACAAAGCAGCACCCTAACCTCGTGGAGGTCTGTCTGCAGCCAGGGGCACGTCACGGAGCGTCTCTACCGACCGTTTGGCGAATCGCTAATGCAGTCAGCCGGTCCCCAGCCTCAATCATGGCGGATGAGTAGTAGTTGGGGGTAAGAAGACCTAAAAAGGCAGGACGAATGAGCTAGGTCGTTCCCCACTAGGGTGGGGTTGGGGACCTGGGGTAGTCCACTTTAGAAGGAAGAACAACGCTGCAGTGCTGGAACAAGTTGTCACTAAATGATGACGATTTTATTATTGAAGAGGGCGACGGAAAGGATATAGAATGAAATATGATATTTGGATTAGATGTGGTACTATTTTGGTCTCTTTGCTTGTTATTGAACAAATAGAGGATACTTCCCTCCTTTACTTCCCTCTTCTATTTTGTTCTATAACAAGCAAATGGACAAAAATAGTTTCAAATATGATCCTTATAGCAGATGTGATGTAGAGTAAGGAGTCAGGCACCAGAATGAGGGAGGTATGATTAAAAGAATTCATATATAAAAGAAAAAAGGAAAGGTTGGATTAAGTCAAGTCAGGCCAGCTAGCTGGGCCAGCCTCTTATTGCTAGTCCAAACACCCACTTGAATGCTTGATTGCTCGTTCATTGGCAACTAAAAGCCGCAAGGAAAAGAGAGCAAAGGGTCAGATGTTTCAGCGCTAATAAGTCACACATTATTAGCCGGTTATAAATAACGAAACTCTTATCATTAGGATTACAGGCCATGATGTTCGTCCATCCAATTTTTTTTCCAAAAGGATCCCTCCCCCACCACAAGCTAAATAAAATTAAAACCCCCCTTCACTCATCCTACGGTTACCTCAATTGTCAAACCTAATCGCTCTTTTTTCTTTATTTCTAATATACATGAATTTATTTGGCTGATAGTTCACTTTAAGTTTCTAGATACGCTATCTCTATATACTTAACCTATTATATAAATGTGGAAAAGAGTTTGGATTTAGTCGGCTTGGGACTGACAAGTATCATAGCTTACACACAGCAAATTAGTACTTTGTACACAATACAGAATCTAGAACCGGATACCATGTGTACAACATGGAACTGGATCATATAATACCATGATATATACTTCTTTCACTTATCAATAAATAAGTTTAAAGAGTTACATAAAACATTTATATTTTTCGTTATAGTAATAGTGTAGAAAGAGTTATTCAAAAATAGTGCTTGAAGTATTTATAACTCATTCAGTATTATTAATTTGCACTCATAATGGATAACTCCTCTATTCGTTATCTTGTTTGGAATTAACTACCAAATAAAAGAAAATCAAATCATGTTGCACGATTCGAATCTATCCCCGTTGTTTCTTGGCTATATTCAATGAATATGTCTTTTTTTATACGACATACCTCTTTCTCCTATAAATGCTTATTCAACAAATTCCGAACACCTAATAGAAATAGGTTAACATTATGATTTTACAAAAACTATTTCTTAATGGGCCATTTGAGAAAACATATCATACTATTGAAAATCCAAAATTGTGTTCAGAGAATTGCCAAGTTTCCCGATCTTCGTCATTTCTTCTGCAAACCAGGTGACGTGTATCCAATCTATGCTATTACTTCACAATCAGGATTGATAATTTTTCAAATTTATGATATTTAAGTGATGAAATAACAAGATAAATGTATGCATCTAAGATAGTAGAGTTAAATGATTCATCCTAGGAATTTTTGGAAATATACAATGTAGGGTTTTTAGGTATATACCAAACAGTGTAGTCAGGATTAATATATATGTGTGTAAATTTGATTCTTAACATGGATATAGGGATC
Source organism: Alisma plantago-aquatica (assembly GCA_963693085.1). Lineage (NCBI taxonomy): Eukaryota > Viridiplantae > Streptophyta > Magnoliopsida > Alismatales > Alismataceae > Alisma > Alisma plantago-aquatica. Next base: position 1,525,780,007 of record OY856410.1, read on the forward strand.
ATGAGAATATGTATAACAACTTGGCATCAGAACATATATTGATTCATTAGGGACCGTTGAGTTAGTAAGTCATATTATATGTATGGAAGTAGGGAGGTGACTTGAGTCCAGTTCTAGAAAATTTGAACATTTGGGTATCCTAGCCTAATATCTAAATACTTAAATGAACCTGCATCAAGCTACTCTATTTATACTTACACGGATGTCCTCTACATGTATGTTGTGTAGGAATGAAGTAGAGAAGAATCCTAGAAGTATCAGGTTTAGCATATTATTATTAAATATATAATTAATGTAATGAGAGCACAAGGAGAGAGTGTAAGTCGATTCTTGTTTACACTACTCATTCAATTAGAGAAGAAATAGAACGGTTAAGTCTAGTAAAAATTTCAAAGCTTAGTTTCTAGATAAATATTAAGTTGTTTAGCAAGTTGTGCATTTGTTCAATGAGACATACGTTGAACTTCTCATATTAATCGAGCATGGTATCATTTATATTGAGTTTGCTCAAATTATATATTTTTCTTATATATGTTAAGATGAATACGAGTTAATTAGTTGAGTGTGACTCTTGGATTTAGGATTACATGTGTGTCCTAGTCTAGATGGCAGGACAGACATTAATATTGAAAGCAAAAACTTTTAGAAGATAATTAAAATTCAAGATTTCTATGATAAAAGTAATATAAGAAAATGTATAGGAAGATTATGAAACCATATAAAGTTTTGAATTGAATGCAAGAATGGGGCATGTAACAAAAATACTAATTTCTAGTATAATGTGTGAAAGAACAAATTTCGATATTATAGAGAATGTACAGTATAACCAAAAAAATTTACAAACCTTTGGTAATGCTTAAGATTAGTTTGAATACTTGGAATAGAAATCCACCTTCATATGACCTGGTTTACTAAGTAGTCGACTGATTAACATAATCGTCGAATGAAAAATAGAGAAGTTGGCTTACTAATTCAATTATAAGGTTTTAATATTTTCATAATCATATGAAGATTGTTTGAAGAAGGAACGTATTATATCATTATAATTCCATAAGTAAAATCATAAATGAGAATACAAGAAGAAACATAACAAACATTAATTATGGATAACTATATGAGGATGAAAATATAAACAACCCAAGAATTTTTTTATAATATAAATTGTATAAAAGAATATTGATTTGAGGTGCATTTAGTATGTATGATGGAATACAAATGAAGATCCTAAGCATAAAAATACCAATCAGATAATTGAACTACTCATAGAAGGCTTGTTGAAGAAGGATGAACTATGAAAGATGAATTATATGCTTTGATTACAAGTAATTTCATGTATATATTTTAATATAGGAAAAAAGAAAAGAGTTGAACTTATTAAAAGGAACATTCAAGAGGAGTCTTTCCAGAAGAAAAAAAATAAAGCAAGGAGAACAAAACGAACATGTTAAATATGAGATATTTATAAGCAATCCATATGAATAAAGAAGAACAATGGACATAATAAACTTAGTTTAAGGAAAGAGGGTTACATGATAAAAGAAGAACATGAAGATGTGTACCCCTTTGCTGAACCCTAATAGATTCATATTTATCTATAAATTCTTAAGTAATTTTACTATGTTATGCTCAATTAATTCCTTGTGAATGATTGAATCTAGGAAGCATGAACATATTGGCAAATGAGTGAATAAGTCACATGGGTGTGAAGTGTATGAACAACACAAAAAGTTAATATTAAAAAGAATGAGTGGACCTTGCATGATCCATATGAATTGAAATAAATGGTGTATTATCCATAAGCTTAATATTAAAACCAACATAGTGAATATCTCTCAAAGATTTAAAATGTTGAGAATAGTAAAAAGATAATAGAATATATATATATATATACATGTGAATGAGAACATAAAAAGAGGATTATAATAAAACATAATGATATCAAATGGAAATAATAGCATATAATATGACATTGATGGAAGATAAAGAAGGGCTTTGATAGATCTAGATTAAAATGGTAAGAAGGAGAATGTATAAGTAAGAAAATCATTAATAGCCAAATTTCTTTAATGATGATTGATTAGACCTGGATGAGAGAAATAGTATCAAGTGAATACTTGAGTAATATAATTCTATATTATTGAATATCTCCCTATCTTTTCCATCCTCTTATATGAAATCAACATGGAAATGAACACATTATGCAAATGAAATTATATGAAAGTAAAAGAGGCATTCACAAAGGGGAAGTTTAAATACAGAGGATAATAATGAAGTGAAGTGATATGTGAGAGTAGAATAAGTAAGAAACTAGTTCTTGTCTATAAAGTTGAGAATAGGGACATAAAATGAGAGTATATTTTATTCGGGAATACAACCCAAGAGAAGAAAATAATGTGAATTTAAAGACAATTAACTATTTGAAAGATTATTTGTAAAAAAAACTTGTTGTAAATCATTGAGTTGTTAACAAATTTTTCTTATGAATGCATTCTTCTGTTTGGAACTTTAGTTAGGAAAAGAAGAAACTAGACAAATCTCACAATAAGAAATTAGTACTTAATAAAGAATGTAACATTAAGCAAATAGTTTGAGATAATATTCAACCATTTTGAAAAATACACCAATTGAAAGTAATGGTGATAAAATGAAAATTATGACACTCCAAATATGTAATTATATTTTTTTCTATAGAATACAAGAAAGAAATTCAAGTACAAGTGATAAGTAAGGTTTTGTTGAATTCAAATGAGTAAAATTATTAAACTTCTAATTAAGGAAAGCAAGTGAGAACTAATGTGACAATAAGTTGTGATCAAGGATTATACATTAGAATGTTTGGATGTTAGAAATTATAGGTAGGTCACCAATAATTTGTCTTTGGATGCTAATGAATCACAAGAGAAAAGTCTTTGAATTAAAGTCGGATGAGAGAGATATATGTTGATAATATCTGAGGGTAAGAGTGGAAAAGAACAAGAGTAAATAAGTGATGTGTAAAGGACAAAAAGAAACAATAAGAAAAAATATTGAAAGGTATGATGTATGATTCAATCAAAAACTTATATAAATTGGCTTGACGATAAACCTTTCAATACTTAGAATCAACCACCTTTGTACAATAACATCAAATGAATAAGGATAAGTAAGAAGAAGCAAGTAGTAAAGGACAAATAAGAAATAAAAACCATACATAATTTAGTTGTGATGAAATTTTCTTCAAATATAATTTGCTACAAATTTATCAAAGGATGTTGAAAGAAAGCTTTAATTGTGAATTTGTATATGCTACATTAAATGGAAGAATAAAGTGTTGGTATGTATGCACAGAGATCCAAACATATGATGATTGTAATGTGGCATAATGTAATTGATTTGATAATAATAAAGGCAATTCCATCTACTATGTTTTATTTAGTTATGAGATAATGATATAACATGATAGATGTCTAAAGAATGATGTTACTTGATGACATATGTCTTTAGGTTTAGGACCTAAATAATGAAATCATGTGTATGATAAGAGTGTGCACATTCTTGTTATGTCCTTAGTTTTATATTATTGTGGAAGCTAAATAGACGAAAATATTACATAAGACTAGATTGTGTGTTGACTGGTGATAGAGTCATATTAGTCATGATATTTGATATCAAGACAAACACATAGGTACTTGTTAAAGAACAATGTACTAGGTAGACCCACCTTGAGAGTGATATGTGGAACCATTGTATGATAGTCAGAATCAACTCACAAAGTAATAGTGGTGATCGTGGTTCTTATTGATGAAGTCACTACACTCATCGCATGTCCTTCAATGAACTTTGACACCATCAAACATAACCTTGAATAAGGGTTACCATAAAGTTGGAGCTTGGGTATGTTGTGACACATGGCAATTGACTGTGAGTGATGTAGATGGGATTTTTCCTTCCTTCTAGAGTTGATATCCTAGCCACTTGGTAAGTGAGACTGAGAAATGCATGGCCATGCTCATGTGAGTCAGTATGTAATATGTGAGTTCACATGTATCTCAATAGTCTACTCTAGTTCTAGAAACATAGATTGAGTATTAAGAGGATGACAATTCCATACCTCACATACAATCTAGATATCTGAGACAAAAGAACTATACAATCATGGTAAAATTGATCATTGATTGTAAGTTGAAGTTATTCTCTGACTTTCTAATTACTTGAATAGCAATGAAGTGTCACTAGATACCACTCATTATTTGTGATGACACAATCTGGTTATGGATATTCATTGTCAACATAATTTGGAACCTATAGAGTCACACACATAGAATGCACTTAGAATAAGATTTTATCCATGGTTAAGGTTTAAGTTGATTACTAAAAGTGTTTAGGTAATAAAATTAGGCAACACTGGTTGTAAATTGACCGACTGTGATATCCAGTCGACCGGCTGGTGTGCCAGTCTATCAAGTGGAAAGTCCAATCGACTGCCTGGATGTGAAATGACCAGTTTGACTGGAAAATGGTTAATTATAAGCATTAGACATCGCATTGAAATCCAAAGCTGACCATAGGCCAATTGACTAACTGGTTGTTCCAGTCGATCGATTATTGTTCAGTCGATCGACTGGGTGCACGCAACAGCCATCAAACCATGAGATTTATCTTTTTGTATCCCTGAGGTTTGTAAATCCTATCCCAACCACTCCTATATAAGGAGGGGGTGGCCAAGGCTCGAGACACATAGTTTCTCAACATTGTGGTAGCATGAGAACCTAAGCAGTCTTATTTAAGAAAGAGAGAGCAACAAGGAAAATGGAAGTTGACACTAGGATGTTGACATTAGAAGGACAGCTCCCTTTTCTCGGCTTGGGAAGAGCAATGTGTCATTCCTGGTGGTGGCATGGAAGTCATTACAGTCACACTAGGAGGACACCGTCAACTACCGTCTATGGTGCTACACCAGGAGGTCGTTGTCATTTGGCATTCATGCACTACCTGAGAAGGAAGCAAAACTCTATAAGGATTGGCGTTGGACTTTCTCCAGGACTAGTTATATGCCTTGCAACCTTCCTTCCTATTTCATAGTTTTTGATGTGATCTACTAGTTATGGGGAATATGGCAAGAAATTTCTTTTTCTGCTGCCATCCATGTCGCCATATTTCGCTATAGTGGTATCAGAGTCACGTCAACTTACTATGTTTTGGTATTTAACCGATAGGATTGGATTTGATTATTATTTATTTTGTTGCATGCCATGTGAATATTTAAATTATTAATGTATGTCTGATTACGTACCACATACACTAGGGAATGTCCCGTAGATCCAACATGTATACAAGATATGATATATATGCAATCTATATGTGTCACCCTAAAATTCTTTAGATGATGAATGAATGTGTGGTTATGGCCAAAACCCCTTGGATACTTCTGTATGGTTGAATGGTTTATTTCCAATATTTTTAAATTCAATTTTCATGTCGGTCTTGTAGGGAATTACAGAATCAGGTAGGTAGCAGAATCATAAATTTTATTGATATATTTCCCATTAACTAGTAGATCGCATCAATAACTATGTAATGGGAAGGATGGTTTCACAAAGATAAACCTGGTCCTGGAGCTAGTCCAGTGACAATCCTCATTGATATAGATGTGCACTCTATTTTGGACGGTGTCTGTGTAGCTCCTAGTCCCACTTGGACTTATCCGACTGCTTCTCCATGGACAGCAGACTCGAACAACTGCTACATCGGCTCCTCAGATCTCGCCACAGACTGCGAGTTGACATTTCCCTCCTACAAGCATCCAAAGGACTCCTTCCTCTAGAGTAGTCCACATGGACCAACTAGAACTCATGTCATCCTATAAGAATGGACATGAAGGAGTTGTCCCTCCCATTAGTGTACTAGTCACCAACATGCTCTCCCACAATAATGATCCTCAGTTGTTTCTCTCCTATGGCTATCCCTCCCTAGTCGGGTAGGACTTGTCTGGGCTCTTGTGGTTATCACAACCAGAGAGGACAATAATTGTCAGAGTAACCGATTCTCAATTATATGTGTAGTAGTTGTGTTATGAGAAGCCCCCAGTTCCCCTCTATATATAGGAAGGGTTAGGGTCAGGGTTCCCATTCCTCATTCAATGTGAGACTAAACCGGGAGTGGAAAGGACAAGAAGATCTTGAATTTTCACAACTTTTCTAGAAGTTTCACGACCTACGTGCGATGAATCGGTCATCTTGCCAAGTGAGACAGTCGTTTTGCACATGAGACGGTCGTTTTGCTAAGTGAAATGGTCGTCTGGGATGCGAGATGGTCATAATACTAAGTGAGATGGTTGTTTCGCGCTTTCCTAGTCGGATATGAATTGGCAAATCGTTTCCTAATTAATGCCATACATTAATTTACTTGCACCCCAAGTATGTGCAATTGAAAAGAGTTCGAGAAAACTCCAAAACCTTCTTTCGTCCCAACCGGGCCATCTCACACAAGCGAGATGTCCGTCTCTCTCACCCAGACAGTCGTCTAATGAGTTTGAGTTGATCCAATCGGTTCAACAGCTTAAATCGTTCAGTTCATATGGAAGAACTAAGCCAATTCAATTTATGATGTGTCTGACAACCCAAACGGTTGTCTCAACACTTAAGATGTCCGTCTGGATGCCCAAATGGCTGTCTCACCCAATGAGATGGTTGGTTGGTAGTTTAGTTAGTCAATCAGTCGATTTGTTGTGTGAATTGAGTACCTAAAAACTTTAGTACTTAATTCAATTATCATTCAAGATCAAACTCCTCTTCTAGATGTGTTTGTATGTATGTGACCCTATAGGTCCCATATCACGTTGGAAGTGAACGTCAATAACTAGCTTGTGACATCACAAGCAAAGAGTGGTGCCTAGTCACACGTCATTTCTACCCAAGTGAATGGAAAGTTGGGGGGCAACTTTAACCTACAATCAATATATGGTGTTACAGTGTTTGTACAGTTCCTTTGTCACTGATATCCAGATTGAACTAGAGGCATGGAGCAGTCACCCTCATTATTATTCAATCTTGTTCCTTAAACTAGAGCAGACTACATGAGATATATGTAAGCTCAATATCATATATTGACTCACATGTGTATGTCCATACTTTTCTCAGTCTCACTAATCAAGATGCCTTGAATATCATACTCCTATCGGAGGGACAAATCCCACAACTATCACTCACAGTCATTCCCCATGTGTCAAAGTCATCCAATCATCACTGTTGTAACAACCCATGTTTCAGGATTGTATTTGATGATGTCAAAGTGTACCCAACAACATGTGATGAGTGCAGTGATTTTAGGTCTAAGAACCACAACCATTACCATCACTCTGAGAGCTAACTATGACTTCCATGTGTCAGTCTCATGGTGGGTCTATCCAATACACTGTTCTCTAACATGTATATGTGTACTTGGTTTGATATTTCCATATCAAGACCAATGTGATTCAATCATCAACCAACTCACACTCTGATCTTTTGTGTCGTTGTTGTCTATCAACCTTTCACAATGACAACTGATCAGGGACAAAATGAGAATATGTATATGTATCTTAACATCCGTATGATCTCATTTCTTCCAAGTATAATACTTGAAGACATATGTCATCGAACAATAATATTCTCTAGACATTTATCATGTTATTCATCATCTCATAATTGAATATGAAAAATAAATTGGAAGCTTGCCTTTGTTATTAATCAAATCATTTATATTTTATGCCATTGCAATCATCATATGATTGGCTCTCTGGGCATACATACCAACAGACTCCCACTTGCACTTAGAGCCAATCACCCACGGATCTCATCACGAGTGACCTAACATGACCATTATGCTTCTATTGCGTAAGTGTTTTTATAGCGGGTTTAGCAACGTTTTATTTAAGTCGGTATTTTTCACACACAAAAAATCATCTCTTCATTGTACGACTACTCGTATGAGATGGAAGAGTCATAGTATGCTATCTGAGATTCTCAGCCTAACTATTAGTTCCACTATTTTCATCAGTATTTCTATTGTGTCATCAATGGTATGGAACCTCACACAACTTCACCCATATGAACTTCTTGATCCATACAATGTCCTCTGGTGTTTTGATAACACAGAGATACTTCGCTTCTATTAAAAACAACTATTATTAGCTAAAAAAACATTTCTAGCTTATAGTTCCCATTTAATGTTAAACATAAATTTAGATTGTGATTATTTTGTCAATTTGGAAGCTTGCATGGGTGTAACCCTTTACATCCAACTCTTCCTTATTACCATAGCTAAGGAACCATTCCTTTAAGTGCTTTATAAGCACCTAAGGTTTTTCATTATGGTAGTTCAGTGACTCTCACTGGTATCTAACATATACCCTCTCGTCATGTCCAATACATACAAGATTACTAGGTAGGTATATATATGTCTTCTCATCATGTCAAATACATATGAGATGACTGGATATCCTCATCATGTCCAATACATACAAGATAACAGGATAAGTACATAGAATTGCATTCAAGATAGATGCAATGGAATCTATCCATGTGTCCATGTTCTTCATAATAACTAGAACACTAGGCTCTTGAAAGACTAACTCCATGGAACATGGACAAGTTTTCTCTCATTGAGTATTGCATGTTAAACCCTTCAACATCTTACCAATGTATGTGCTTTTACTTATGTCAAGAATCTTTCTAGATCTATCTCTATAGACCTTGATCCCTATCACATAGGATGTTTCGCCTAAACCCTTCATATAGAAGGTACTTTCCTTGACAGGTTTTTATATGATAAGGACATTATTCCACATTATTATGTGGAAAGTTAATGTGCTCCCACTAAATATTTTGTAATCATAGATTCCATCTTCATTTTGACTTAAGTCATACCCTTTGACTTCTTTGTCAAATCAAAGATTCCAACTCTGAGATGCTTGCTTCAATCCTCTAATTGACCTTTGTATCTTATAGACTTTGTTTGCATTAATGGATATATAAAGCCATTAGGTTGTGTCACGTGCACATTCTCTTAATTATTCCAATTAAGGAATTTGGTTTTAACATCCATATGCCAAATCTCATAGTCATACTAAGCTGCAACAGCAAGCATGATCTAGATGGATTTAACCTTGGTAACTGGTGAAAGACTTCATCACGTTCAACACCTTGAACTAGTTTGAAAATCTTTGCACCCAATTTACCCTTCCATGTTGGTTTTATTATAGAGACCCAAATGCACCCAATGGGTTTTACCCCTTCAAGTGGATCCACTAAGGTCGTACCTTGTTGGTTTACATGGAGCCCATCATTGATCTTATGGCCTTAAGCCATTTCTCAAATTCTGGTCCCTCAATAGTTTCTAGGTAGGTTGTTGACTCATCTCTATGATCAACTCGCATGCCTTTTGAGTTTATAAGATATCATAATCTATCAAACTCAAGGCGTGTCTACTAGAACTATGAATTTTATGTTTACATAAGGAACTTGAGATTCCACAACAATTTGTGATTCTCCTTGAACCTTGTTGTACCTCTTTAGGTTCGATGTTTTCTTGTTCGTATTGAACATTTTGAGTTCTACTTTTACTCCCACCAATTCCTTTAAAACTAATTTCCATTTAGAAATTCATACATCCTAGCAACAAACACTTTGTTGTCAGGTTGGAATATAAGTAGTATTCAACAAGATAACATTCATGTGATTTATGAATAAAACTTTTAAGAAACATTTATCTTATATAAGACTTCAATCCTTATCACTACAAAATGACTCATAGGGACTCCTCCCATTTCATATCTCATATGGTGTCTTTTGAATCATTTTAGACGGTAAACTATTTTAGTGTGAAGCATGTCCCCAAAAGAAATTGTAAGATCAACTAGATTTTATTGATAGTCTCACCACAATATGGTGTGATACCTTCTTTCTGACACATCAATATTTTTCGAATGGAGTTCATTGTGATGCGCTATCACGATCTGTCCAGAAGGTTCTCAAACTATTGTTTTATATATTTCAACATTGATCAAATCAATGTATCTTAACACTATACCAAGTGAGTTACGTACTTCATTCATAATCTCCTTGGACACTTCATGTAACACCCCTGACCTGGGTTATGGCCTAACCCTAGATGTTTTGCTTAAGTAAGCTGCTTACAATTTGTTCTTATCTTTTGGGAAAAGCAATTAAGGCCTTTATGAAGTTTATTCTCAAAATTTAGCTTATATGCAAACTATGTGTGCATTAAATGATAATCTAAGTGAAAAGTACAGTTTACCCAAGATAAGGGTCAAGTTACAAATGTTAAATGTTGAATATATTCTAATTGGTTTATATGTTATGAAAGAGAATATGATGCTAATGGTGGCTTGTGCAAAGGCTAAACCCTAAGTGAGAACTTGTGTAAAATGCTAAGTGCTTGGTGCATCAATTGTGGTACAATTTGCAATATGTACAAAATGTAGGGCTAATGTGTAATTTACCACCTCTACATTGTTTTTACTCTTACTTAGTATTACCTAGAGGAAAGAGAAAGAAGGAGGCAATATGTTTGAAGCATCTTGGAGTGTTAGTACTCTTAATAACGAAGAAAACAGGAAAAGGCATAAGTTGAAGTCATACATATGAGCCATATTGATTGAGGACTAAGGAAAGGAGCCCCTATCGGCCATAGAGCCATAAGGAGGTCATCTTAGTGATTTTGTGGAGCCTTGGTTTGGCCCATGAATGGCAAGGCACTTCAAGGGAGAATAAGGCATCGATTTGCTTTGCCTTGGAAATGGAGTGGAATATAATAATAATAAATTAGTGAGCTTGCCCTAGGAGGCAACTCAAGGGCCACCCCTTTATCTTTTCTTTATCCTTTTTGCATGGAAAATAATAGTGGCATGCATTCAAGAGCATGTGTCGACCTTGCATGGCTAGGTGGCGTGAAGCACCTTAAGTAAGTGACACCTATGACTCTCTTTTCAATGAACCTCAAGTATAAATACCTTGACCTTCATTTGTTGGCAAGATTTTTAGATCGAGCAAGTGCCCTTTCTCTTGTATCATGCAACACCACTTCTTGTATCACCCACGGTGAAGAGGGTTGAGTGGTATCGGCCAAAGAAGAGAGATATCGGCCAAGGAAGGTTGAAGCAACCAATTAAGGTGATATCGCCCAAGATGATGAAGGATATGGTGCAAGAGCTTGGAGCCCAAGTCTTGGATCTTAGAGAAGGTCCATCATCATCCTTGGAATGTGAGGAAGTGATGATTGAAGCTTGGAAGCTCATAAGAGGCGGTTTATATAACTCAAACCATTCAATATTAGTATCCTTCTTCAATAATTATTCAATTTGTTGATTATTTGCAAATTAGGGTTTCTTATGATCAATTGATATAATCATGAGTTCCAAAATGTAATTAGGATTGTTATCCATAGTTTTGAATAAGATTAGCGATCTTGGGTTTGATGATGATGACATCATCATTAGTTACCCGATATGAGTTGATTACTCTTGTTCAACCCGATATGGGTTGAAGACCTTGCAACCTGACATGGGTTGAAGATTTGGGAAAGACGATATGGGACCTAATATGGAGACTTGCTCGATATGTAGGTAAGTCATAGTAGGTCTTATGGTCAATATGAATGACCCATATCCATCACTTGTACTTAGTATAAATGTGAAATAAAACCTTATGCCCGATATGTGTAAAACCCTAGAATGAGGATGGGTGCCCAACATGCAAGACTGATATGATGGCTAACATGAATGGACGATATGGTACCTTTGATGGTGCATGATATGGTACCTTTGATGGTGCACGATATGGTACCTTTGATGGTGGTCGATATGGTACCTTTTATGGTGCATGATATGGTACCTTTGATGGTGCATGATATGGTACCTTTGATGGTGCACGATATGGTACCTTTGATGATGCACGATATGGTAGCTTTGATGGTGCACGATATGGTAACCCTAGGTGGGTACACGACATTGTAACCCTAGGTGGGTACATGATATGGTAACCCTAGGTGAGTACACGATATGGTAACCCTAGGTGGGTACACGATATGGTAACCCTAGGTGGGTGCACAATAAGGTAACCCTAGGTGGGTGCATGATATGGTAATATGGGATATGCCAATTACCCGATATGAGGATGTGGTTATACCACATGATCAAATTGAATATTTGACAAGATGATATATGAATGATATTATCAACCACGCTACTGGATTAATATAATATTGTGATGCAATGAGCTTAACTCATTAGTGAAAGATAAGTATGTAATCAGCATACACTAATACTCCTGAGGTGAGTGGAATATGAGTTAGGGCATAATCATTGCTAATGAAATTTTGAAATCCTAATGGGTCAATGATAATCCAAAGGATGTGTTCCTTGGTACTTTATGATTAAAGGCATATATTGAGAGGTTGTTAACATGATATGATAATCATGTAAGTATCAAGTATGTCTTAGTAAGAGCTATGTGGCTATGTGATACAGATTCAATGAACTGTGTGGACTATGTGAATAATTATCTGGGTCTAATGACCTAGAGGAAATGATCATCTACTAAGTGGTGAAAATACTCAGTGATGAATTAAGGGTTTAAATACACAAGAATGATGGTGAAATGATATTGAGATTCTAAGTGATTTATATGCCTTAGTAAGTATGAAAGTACTTGATAAATGCAATTATGCTTTTCTCTAAAGCATTTGACATAATTCTTTTTAATGAATTTAATACTTTCATACATCTTGATAGATAGATGATATACATGTTCTTTATATTCCTTTTCAAATAAATAGATGTTTTATAACTCTGTTCAGTTTTATATTATTTCCTTGATAATAATATTGTTGGCAGAGAGTTATATCTCTCATTGGGACAATAGTCTCACCCCGTGGGATCCATAATTTTTTTAGGTAAGACACAGACGAGGGATTAAGAATTGGGCTGCAGAAGAAGGAACATATCAGCAAGGATCACAGTTGTATCTCAAGTTGAGTACACTATTTGTAATGTCCTGTAGATAGAAGTCATATGTGTCATCTCTATATTCTCAGGTCCTTGGGAGATAGTCTTAGTGGTTTTCACAAACGACTCGAGATTTAGGGTTTTCTTATCTTGAGGATTTTATGTTGTTACTGTGTGTATCAACCAAAGCAGCTAATACTTGTTATCCTCAAGAAGAGACAGAATACTAAATGTGTAATGTGAACCATGTGTATATGGCTTTAGTTCTTTATGTAAGAGTTTTCTGGAAAATGGACCTATGTGCAAAATGGTTTTAAAATTTTGTGCTTTTGTTAATCCGATGTTTATGGTTATTCCGCTTAATTAATAACGATTTGTTTTTCGGTTTGAGAATGGTCGTTTCAAGTTTGGTATCAGAGCTTAAAGTTTGCTGAGTCTAGAGAGACATACGACTAAGGTGTTGAGTCTATGTTACTGTCCTCCAGTATACCCTATAGTGACTTCTGCTTATGTATAAGAGAGGGTGCAATTTAAGAATGACTAGAGAACACGAGGAATACATTGCTTAGAGCAATGTTGTTTGCACCAGAAATGGGTGCAAGGGATCAAGCAAGGGAAGAATGGGTGCCTGAGAATTCCCATCTTGACTCAATTAAGATAAGAGAATCCAGCTTTTTATGCTCTTGTTGGGCAAGTTAGGATAGTAGTGATGCATATAGTAGACTGGATACTAGCATTACAATTAAGGATATCAGTCCTCAATGTAGAAACTTTGGGTTCTGAAAGGGTTCCTAAATGACATAGTCATGTTGGAATAGTGGAAAATGTGGGAAGAGTTAACATATGGTGAGAAAATAGGCTCTTCCATAAGTAAAAACAGATAACACACTTGTGATAATAGTACCCAAGGAGGGGAAATAAGTTGAGAATCAAGGTGAAGTCTCTACAATTCTAGAAACATTTGTCTAGTTGTTCTATAAGACCATAGTTTTTGGTGCCACTAGTGCAATAAATGCTTAGTACTCCGGAATAGTAGTCACTAAGTAAAGGCAAAATTCCTAACCCTCCATCGGTAAGAACATATGACTTAGCTTTTACATCGGTAATGAGACCGATAAGACCATGGTACGAAGACAAAACATGTTATAGATACAAACATGTTGAGCATACTAAACCCTTTTGTTTGAAAGAAAGGAGGAAATAACCCAATAACCGAGGAAGACTTGGTAGGGCATATGAAAGTTACAGCCAATAGGGTAAAAAGGCAAAAGCAGTGACTTGAAACAACTAGACTCTATGTGTTAATTCAACCTGAAGCGGTAGATGACCATGAGGGGTGACAGTCAGATAGAACTTTCTCATTTTAATATACCTTCTTTTGATTTTATCTGATAAACATAAGGGGGGTGGCTGTTATTGACTTCTCTATTGATTTCCCTATGAGAACACATGGGAAAAATGATGAAAACAAGAATTTATATTCTATTTAGTATTCTTTTAAATGCTTTATAATTACTCTTATCTATGTGAAAGAGGGTGAGGCATAGAGGTGAAGCTAGGATAAAATCCAAGGATGCTAAGTCCTATGCTTTGATAATATGAAAAGTAAGGAATAGATTGTTATCTCTCTGATTACTCTGATCAAGTAGTCATTTTGAAACAATCTAGTAAGCCTAACAAGACTGGAAATATGGCATGAGTGTTTCCATCACATCCTAAGTGCAATAAATTGGAATCTAAGATAATCTCAGATCAATCTGTGTGCATGAGGAAGTAAAAAGTATAATCCTCATGATAGGAGGAAGGAGAATGAGGGAGATTATCCCTATTCAATAAATTTTGTGTGAATAGTAAGGATGATTTCCATAACATGGAAATGGGAATTGTGATAAAATGATAGAATGCTCATAAACATGTTAGACTAAGATAAAGGAAGGAATGAAACTAGATAGGGATTGCTAAGTGGACTTTCCCAAATACATAGGGATTTCTAAGTGGACTTTCCCAAATACATAGGGATTGCTAAGTGGACTTTCCCAAATACATAGGGATTGCTAAGTGAACTTTTCCAAATACATAGGGATTTCTAAAGTGAACTTTCCCAACCAAATAGGGATTGCTAAGTGGACTTGCCTAACTAGTAAAGGATTGCTAAGTGGACTTTCCTAACTAATAAAGGATTGCTAAGTGGACTTTCCTAACTAGTAAATGATTGCTAAGTGGACTTTCCTCACTAGTAAAGGATTTCTAAGTGGACTTTCCTAACTAGTAAAGGATTGCTAAGTGGACTTTCCTAACTAGATAGGGATTGCTAAGTGGACTTCCCTAACTATAAAGGTTGCTAAGTGAACTTCCTCAACTAAGTGTATGTCTCCTTTTTTATGAACAACCCTGGGTAATGATGGGGTGATAAAAAGGAATATTTTCCTTTCTTTCATGAACATGGCAATAACGTGAGTTTTATGACACTTGATGTGCATGAGTTAGAGTTGTTCATTTGATGGATACTTAGAAAAGTATCAGTTCGCTTGGGACTTAGTTCCAAAATGTAGATACGTGTAATATATATGATGTCTCTAGGTTAAAGATATATCCTTTTGTATGTTTAACTTTGGTACTAGTAATAGGGAGATGGAAATGATTAGGATGTCATGAGTTTTCGACACACGTGAAGAATACCAAGATGAGGAATTCTGGTACCTAAGATGTGTTAGATGATATGAGATTAAGAATATAACTTTCGATAAAATGAATAA
The DNA here is from genome assembly GCA_963693085.1 of Alisma plantago-aquatica. NCBI lineage: Eukaryota > Viridiplantae > Streptophyta > Magnoliopsida > Alismatales > Alismataceae > Alisma > Alisma plantago-aquatica. The sequence continues at coordinate 1,525,795,745 of OY856410.1, forward strand.
TGTTTGGTAACTTAGAAGGGACAACCTTGAGATAAATTTTGTATGGAAGTCATATGTTAGGGGTTTATGCTCCGCATAAACATAACATCAATAAGAAGGTACTAATTGAAGAAACTTTGTAGAGTCATTTTGAGAAAAATCTTATCAAATTAAAGATGATTCCTTTAAATATCCTTATCTAGATCTATTGAGGGAACTTATACCTAGCCTCTAAGAGATACATTCGAGATAAGTTCTTCTTGAACAAGTAGCCTCTCCTTATGACAAGAAAATAAACAGCTAACGGGATAGTTGGTACAAGTCATAAGAAAGATAGTATTGAACCAATAGAATAGAAAGATGCAATGGAGGTATGATTATATTTGTAACCTCATATGAAGGACAGAATGTAACTTTGGTCTGGGAAAGACAGTTGAGTATAATAGATTCTATGATAATCTTGTGAGAAAGGATCTTGTGTGGGTCTTAGTTCTGTAGTATCTTCATGACATCAGGATGTTATATGGACACTTGATGATATAATGCATGAACAACAACTGTCTCCCTTTTCCCGGGATTTTGGGGACGAAATCCTTGTTAGGGGTTTATAATTGTAACACCCCTGACCTAGGTTATGGCCTAACCCTAGATGTTTTTCTTAAGTAAGATGCTTATAATTTTTTCTTATCTTTTGGGAAAAGCAATTAAGGCCTTTGTGAAGTTTATTCTCAAAATTTAGCTTATATGCAAACTATATGTGCATTAAATGATAATCTAAGTGAAAAGTACAGTTTACCCAAGATAAGAGTCATGTTGCAAATGTTAAATGTTGAATATATTCTAAGTGTTTTATATGTTATGAAAGAGAATATGATGCTAAGTGGTGGCTTGTGCAAAGCCTAAACCCTAAGTGAGAACTTGTGTAAAATGCTAAGTGCTTGGTGCATCAATTGTGGTACAATTTGCAATATGTACAAAATGTAGGGCTAATGTGTAATTTACCACCTGTACATTGTTTATACTCTTACTTAGTGTTACCTAGAGGAAAGAGAAAGAAGGAGGAAATATGTTTTTGAAGCATCTTGGAGTGTTAGTACTCTTAATAACGAAGAAAACAGGAAAAGGCATAAGTTGAAGTCATACATATGAGCCATATTGATTGAGGACTAAGGAAAGGAGCCCCTATCGGCCATATATCCATAAGGAGGGCATCCTATTGGTTTTGTGGAGCCTTGGTTTGTCCCATGACGGGCAAGGCACTTCAAGGGAGAATAAGGCATCAATTTGCTTTGCCTTGAAAATGATGGAGTGGAATATAATAATAATAAGTTAGTGGAAGAGAGATTTCCCTAGGAGGCAACTCAAGGGCCACCCCTTTTTATTTTCTTTATCCTTTTTGCATGGAAAATAATAGTGGCATGCATGCAAGAGCATGTGTTGACCTTGCATGGCTACGTGGCATGAAGCACCTTAAGTAAGTGACACCTATGACTCTCTTTTCAATGAACCTCAAGTATAAGTACCTTGACCTTCATTTGTTGGCAAGATTTTCAGATCTAGCAAGTGCCCTTTCTCTTGTATAATGCAACACCACTTCTTGTGTCACCCATGGTGAAGAGGGTTGAGTGGTATTGGCTAAATAAGAGAGATATCGGCCAAGGAAGGTTGAAGCAACCAATTAAGGTGATATCACCCAAGATGATAATGGATGTCGTGCAAGAGCTTGGAGCCCAAGTCTTGTAGCTTGGAGAAGGTCCATCCTCATCCTTGGAACGTGAGGAAGTGAGGCTTGAAGCTTGGAAGCTCATAAGAGGTGGGTTATATAACTCAAACCCTTCAATATTATTATCCTTCTTCAATAATTATTCAATTTGTTGATTATTTGCAAATTAGGGTTTCTTATGATCAATTGATATAATCATGAGTTCTAAAATGTAATTAGTATTGTTATCCATAGTTTTGAATAATATTAGTGATCTTAGGGTTGATGATGATGACATCATCATTAATTACCTGATATGAGTTGATTACTCTTGTACAACCCGATATGGGTTGAAGACCTTACAACCCGACATGGGTTGATGATTTGGGAAAGATGATATGGAACCCAATTTGGAGACTTGCTCGATATGTAGGTAAGTCATAGTAGGTCTTATGGTCGATATGAATGACCACTACTACAGAACCTACCTTTAGTGTCGGTTATTTAAAGCCTTTAGTGTCGGTTTCTAAGCGACACCTATGTGGGCGACACTAAAAGCTCACCCATTAGGCGTCGATTCCAAAACCGACACCCAAACTCATCGCGCGCCACCAAAAACGCGCCATCATGGGACTATAGGCATCAGTTATTAGATAAGAAACGGATGCCCAAACCCTTCGCACCACAGAAAGGGCGCCATCTTGGGCACTATCAGTGTCAGTTTTTTACAAATAACCGACGCCATATATCTTCGTGCCACAGGAAATAGACGTCGGTTATTTATATAAAATCGACACTATAACATTGTGTGTCAGTTTTTTACAAATAACCGACGCCTATTGTTTTGTTTTTTTTCTGTCAGTCTACAAACCTGTTGTGACCGGTCGCAGGATGAGAAACATGTTCAGTTCAGTTATGAACTGCAGGTTTTACGACATCCATTGATATCAGCCGACAACAGGCCACAAACCTGCAAAATTAACAACAAAAATATTCACACATGCATTTAGCAATGCAACCTGCAGTTCCATTTTATTTTTACACATTTAGAAACATTCATGTAGCTAGCAATCTGTAGTTCCATTCATTCACATTCACACATGTAGAAACATTCATATAGCAACCAACACTTTCATTCATTTTCACTCAGACACATGTAGAAACATCCAGACATGTAGAAACATTCACACATATATTATAATTTAGAAATTCATTTACAAAATATCATTGTTTAGTCATTATTCGCTATCAGGATCCCAATTATATTTTAAATCCCCCACTATTTGTATGGCTGTTGCCCATTCTTCTCTTACTTCATTTAATTCTCCCATTGTATAGGGAGCATTTTCATCTGGTAAGGCCTCTCCTGTAATGGGGTCAACTTTAAACACCTGTAAAGAGAATGATGTATATATATAATTAATGAGCTATAAATAAGATTGATATATTTTGATCATATTATCTAATGAGACTATATAATACCTGAGCAATACACTCGATATCCAGTGTGGCATGTTTGATAATCATGTGCATATATCGCATGACATAGTATCCACATGCCCATCCGTTGTTTTGTGTAGCACACTATAAATTCAAACATACAAAATATTAAAAAATACAACTAATTAAGCATTGTTCACATAAATAATATATACATATATTGTAGTCGGGAACTTACTTTCACGTTCTTCCAAATTATTGGCTGGTTCTTTTTCATGGGGACCTTTCCTCCAGCCTTTTTGAACTCCTCAAAACCCCTACATGTTAATGTAACACAGAACATTGCAATTAAATAGTAATGTAATAACATATGTTAACGGATATGAAAATGAAATATTTCTCACCGGAATAATGCCATTTTCATTATGTGTCCAAATCGTGTATTCAATTTACTCCCCTTAGGATCTAGATAATACACAGTGAACGTCTTGGGGGCAATAACCAGTAACTCCCAATGCCTACCCCTAGAGGTAAAAAAGTTAAAAAATTAATAACTCAAAATCCATAATAAAAATGTAATTTTCTTAAGTCCAAATTATAATAAACAAAGTAAACTTACTCTACATTGAATGGAGCCATTATCACCGTCTTCTTATTTATAGCAAAATTTGAAAAAGCCTCACAGCAGTATTGTTGAACTGACGTAGGGTCTTTAGCTACTAGACTAATCAAATATGGAATCAAAAACCCTACATGTTCGAATCTAAAATCTGCACATATGTTGTCTAAGTAGCTGCAAAATATGTATTAATTACGCATGCATTAATAAATAAGAAACCAGATCACCAGATCATACACAAGGTATATGGATGTATAAAGAATATCTCACCTTATCCATAGCTCTATCACATATGTATTTAGCCAATCATATCGAAACAACTCCAAAATATCTTATATAAATAGTTTTGTTTCGTATGACTGACCTGTAGAATCTGAATCGGAAGAAACAGTTATAGGGGAGTTTATATCATGTTCACCTAACCATATTGCCATACCCCTATAGTTAGGACCTAACGGGACAGGTAGGTCCTGTGGAACCCAACTAGGTAATGTAGGAGGTGGAAGTGGAGGCCTAGATGATGTGGGTGTCTTCTTTTTAACCTGTATATATATATATAATTTCAGATCAACTGCCATCATATACACACACTAACAATTGAACGTAATGTAAATTTACCATACCTTTTCAGTAAAGAGGACATCCACTTTTAGCAACAATATCACTCTGCCTACTGCCTCACCAAGCATTTCACAATCTGGGTGGGCATATGGCAATGGAAGATCCATCCACTGGGAGAATATATGTATCGGGCTCACACGAATCCAACCAGCTGGTACTGGAGACCCGTGACACGTTTCCCCTGGTAGGGATGGGTAAGCCGACGCCTCTGCAACGACAAATTCTTTACTTTTTAGACGGCATGGCTTCAACCCCTACAAATTTTTGTGTAAAGAATGTTATATACATATATACATATCATCTTTTTTTGAAACGACTACAATTTCATATATACATATCATCTTGAATTAAAAAACTAGTTACTATTTCATAAAAATACTTACAGCGGATGTGCTAGGTGGTGGTTCTACAGGATTACTCCCAACCTCTACAGTAGGAGTAGGAGGAGTAGAGCCTGCAGTAGGTACTGTCTGGTAAGTGGCAGTCTGAGATGCATGCCACTTTTTCATTGCTTCTTCTAGTTTCCTATCAACTAGCTTATCTACCTATACATGGATAAAAGAAATGTTAGCTTCTAATTATTGAATTCTCTTTTACAGTAACATTATAAAGAAAGAATATGTTACCTCCTCTTGTGAAAGTCCCGCTTTTGGGACATGTTTGCGCTGGGATGGCCCAAAAAAAGCTTTGATGCCCACACCAGCGCCTGCAGCCCTAACACGTCCAGGATGCTCTGGGTTACCCAGAGCAACTGTCAATTCATCCCTTGTGCCCTCAGGGATGAACTTGCCTTGTTTCCTCAGCTCGTACAGCTCCCGCTAATCGCCAAAACAAAAATTTGTAATTAAGTAAACAACACAAATAATCAATATTCGAATGATTGCTGTAAGAGTTGTATTTTACCATTTTTGCAGCCGCCTCAGCAGTTGCGGCCTTCGTTATTTCTCCCTTCTTATTTTGCCTCCCAGCTATCCAGACATCATGGCGAGGCAGAGGTGTGCTACCTATGGTAGAGGACTCCTGAGTAGCAGCATACTGAGTAGTAGCCTCAGACTGTAGTCTTTGGCGAATGCCTGCATACCCCTTTGGACCCATTGTGTGGTCATGCACATTCAGTGCATGCCTTGATCTTTGTGCCTCACTGAGGGCCTAGTTAGTATGCACATTAATGATTTGGTTAGTAACACTAAATGTTAATCTTGAATAGTTGAATACAACATATATTAATTAATGAGATTGAGACTGACGCCTAATACCTTGAATTCATCAGTTTGTCTTGAAGTGACAAACGTGTCCCATTCTTCTTTGTCCAGGAAGTTCCACTGTTCAGTGGTTGTCTTCTTCCTCTTGTCAGCTTCTTTTATATATTATCGGGTGAGATTTGTCCTATAGTTCCTTAGGACTCTCCCACAGCGTTGCATCACGCATTTACGATGCAACTTTTCATCCAATTCCAATATACTCTGCAAAATAGAATTTCTATTAACTAGTATCCAAAAATTTAGTAATCTACAAAATAGAATTGCAAATTAATAATAACTCACGCATAAATCCCTCCATATTAAGTCTTTCTTCTCCTTAGAAATGTTATGCCAAGACTCTAAGCGACAACCGCAATGGCTACGAGTAACAAACCCAATATATGAAACAAATGAATTGTGATTCACACCACATGCATTTCCTGCATTATCAATATCCACAACAAGTTTGGGTCCATTGCCCTTTTGCGCAATTAACTTCTTCATCATAGTGATGTCCCTTCTCTTGTCAACTTTTTGGTGATGTTGATCAAGTGCCTCAAGTGCTTCAGATGGTACATGTGCATCATCAACCTAAAATTTGACAAAATAATCACATTTACAAGATATAATTATAAATGGACATATAAATATAAATATATGATATATTTTTAAAACTTACATTGTGAGGCGGCGCATTGATGTCCTCACCCTCACGGTAATCATCAGCACAGTCATCAGGAGAATGGTCAGCCATCTGCAAATTCACATTCAAATTGTAAAGTTCACATTGTAAAGTAATTCAAATTGTAAAGCTCACATTGTAAAGTTCACATTATTACAACAAAGTATATATCACAACAAAATTGTAAAGCTCTATGATCAAAGAGAAAACAAGTATATATTACAACAAGATTAGGGTCTAGGGTTAACAAATACATGTGATGTCATTCTTATATATAATAAATGTACATGTTCCACCTATCCCATCCTTGAACACCTAATCTCACTAGTAAGTGTATAATGTGTATTGGGTTTCTAAGAAAATTTCGGCAGCATTTGCCCGCTATTCTCCAAGTACATATGTACTTAGAGAACAAACGGGGAAATGCTGCCGAAATTTTCTTGAAAACCCAATACACATTATACACTTACATCCTAAGCGAGATTAGGTGTTCAAGAACAGTCCCAAACCGGGGACTATCCAAGATTTACTCCTAATGAGTAAATCTTGGACGGGTTTCTAGGCCAACAAATAATGTGTTGTCATTCTTATACCTAAAATCCTAGTTCTTCAAGTTAGGGTGATTATTGATGTCTTTAAAAGCATGATTGGCAATTTATAGAATGTAAGAATGTATTTATAGATCCTCAAGACCAGGTCTATTGCTAGCTAGCACACGTATACAATCATAAATCACGTAATAGAATATAGTTATTGACTGTTTCAACACTTATCAAGTTACCAATAAGTAAATAACTTTAAAAAAAAATAAAAAAACGCCCAGCAGGGCACCTGACGATTTTGCTCCAGGGCACCTGTAGGGCTTGACCTAGCCTAGGCGGAGGAAGGAAGGAGGAAGAAGTCAGCGTACCTTGAGGGTAGAAGAAGAAGGCCCGGCCGGAGCAGAGGAGAGAAGCTGAAGGTGAAGCTGGCAGCACCGGAGCATAGGAGAGCAGCTGGAGGTGAAGCTGGCAGCATCGGCGGCGAGGATCAGAGGAGAACTGCGGTGATGGCGGCGAGCGGCGACGGCGATGAGCGGTAAGCGGCGCGCGAGGAAACGAACGGCAGCGCGGGGATCCAACCGGCAACGACGGCGGGGAGCAATCGGGGGAAATCGCCAGACCTAGCGCACGTCGCAATGAAATAGAGACAATGGGGAAAAGTTCTATTTGCGGGGCTATTAACTGTACCATAGGCGTCGGTTATTCAAAAAAACCGACGACTAAAACTAACAGTGTCGATTTTGCACAACAACAGAAACCGACGTCTATATTCATATGCCGATTAAAAAATCGTTCTCGATTTATGACCATAGTCATCGGTTTCAACTTCAAACCGACGCTTAAAGGGTGTGAAAAATTCCCCGCAGACAGCGTGGGAAAACTCATAAGCGTCGGTTGTTGTAGTACAACCGACGACCAAAATGTTCCCAATTTCTGTCTCGCGAATAACCTTTAGTCGTCGGTTTTTTATTTATCAACCGACGCCATATGTCAAATTTTGGAGGTAATTTTTTTCGCTGGAAATTTTGGATTTGGCGGGTAATTTTAGGCGTCGGTTTTTTATTAAGTAACCGACACTTAATAAAAGCGGTACCCGTGTCTGTTCGCCCTCATAGATTGGATGTCAGTTTATGTTATCAACCGACACTATAGAGTTTAGGTGTCAGTTTATTTATACAACCAACACCTTGAAAAGTGACTTTATAAGCCATTTCTGTAGTAGTGGACCCATATCCATCACTTGTACTTAGTATAAAGGTGAAACAAAACCTTATGCCCGATATGTGTAAAACCCTAGAATGAGGATGGGTGCCCAACATGCAAGACCGATATGATGGCTAACATGCATGGACAATATGGTAGCTTTGATGGTGCATGATATGGTACCTTTGATGGTGCACGATATGGTACCTTTGATGGTGGCCGATATGGTGCCTTTGATGGTGCACGATATGGTACCTTTGATGATGCACGATATGGTACCTTTGATGGTGCACAATATGGACCTTTGATGATGCACGATATGGTACCTTTGATGGTGCACGATATGGTACCTTTGATGATGCACGATATGGTATCTTTGATGGTGCACGATATGGTAACCCTAGCTGGGTACACGACATGGTAACCCTAGGTGGGTACACGATATATGGTAACCCTAGGTGAGTACATGATATGGTAAACCTAGGTGGGTACATGATATGGTAACCCTAGGTGGGTGCACGATAAGGTTACCCTAGGTGGGTGCATGATATGGTAATAGGGGATATGCCTATTACCCTATATGAGGATGTGGTTATACCACATGATCAAATTGAATATTTGACAAGATGATATATGAATGACATTATCAATCATGCTACTTGATAAATATAATATTGTGATACAATGAGATTAACTCACTATTGAAAGATAAGTATGTAATTAGCATACACTAATACTCCTGAGATGAGTGGAGTGTGAGTTAGGTCATAATCATTGCTAATGAAATTTTGAAACCCTAATGGGTCAATGATAATCCGAAGGATGTGTTCCTTGGTACTTCATGATTAAAGGCATATATTGAGAGGTTGTTAACATGATATGATAATCATGTATGTATCAAGTATGGCTTAGTAAGAGTTATGTATCGATGTGATACAGATTCAATGAACTGTGTGGACTATGTGAACAATTATGTGGGTATGATGACCTAGAGGAAATGATCATCTGCTAAGTGGTGACAATACTCAGTGATGAATTAAGGGTTTAAATACCCAAGAATGATGGTGAAATGAGATTGAGATTCTAAGTGATTTATATGCCTTAGTAAGTATGAAAGTACTTGATAAATGCAATTATGCTTTTCTCTAAAGCATTTGACATAATTCTGGTTAATGAATTTAATACTTTCATACATCTTGATAGATAGATGATATACATGTTCTTTATATTCCTTTTCAAATAAATATATGTTTTATAACTCTGTTCAATTTTATATTATTTCCTTGATAATAATATTGTTGGCAGAGAGTTATATCTCTCGCTGGGACAATAGTCTCACCTCATGGGATCCACACTTTTTTTAGGTAAGACGCAGACGAGAGACTAAGAATTGGGCTACAGAAGAAGGAGCATATCAGCAAGGATCACAGTTGTATCTCAAGTTGAGTATGCTATTTGTAATGTCTTGTAGATAGAAGTCCTATGCGTCATCTCTATACTCTCAGGTCCTTGGGAGATAGTCTTAGTGGTTTTCACGAATGACTTAAGATTTTGGGTTTGCTTATCTCGAGGATTTTATGTTGTTACTGTGTGTATCAAGAAAAGCAACTAATACTTGTTATCCTCAAGAAGAGACCGAATACTAAATGTGTAATGTGAACCATGTGTATATGGCTTTGGTTCTATATGTAAGAGTTTTCTGGAAAATGGACCTATGTGCAAAATGGTTTTAAAATTTTCTGCTTTTGTTAATCCGATGTTTATGGTTATTCCGCTTAATTAATAATGATTTGTTTGTCGGTTTGAGAATGGTCGTTTCACTTCAAGAGATCCAAACTTGTATTTTGTTAAATACAAATTTCAATATTTACTAATCGTATCAGTAAATATAATGAGGAACTTGTAACTACCTTTTAGCATTCATCCAAAATAGGTCTATGTACATCAGTATGTACTAGTCCTAATGGAATAGTCAATCTCCCACTACATCTAGTGAGGATACTCTAGTCATGTTGCACAACAAATAAGACATGCATGTCTCTATTGGGTCAATAACCAAAAGAGTCTAGATAACCATCATATGGATTCTAGAAATGCATTTCTCATTTATGCACTCTAGATGGCAGTGGTATAGGTATTCAATGTTTGAGTTATCAAGTCATTCAATATACATGGCATACACATATTTGTCTATACAACTATCAAGTATAGTTCTGAGACATAGGGCATCGCCGTAAAAGATCATCATGTGATGTTTGGCAAGTATACAATAGCAAATAACTAATTCTATTATGTGCCCATGAATGAAAACCTTTAACTATAGTGGCAAAAACTCTTGCTCCATATAGTTCTAGCTTACTTCTTCTCAGATCCTGAAGTATAGATCTCTATCTCTATCTTCTTCCTGAGATCCTCTATGAAGAGGATAATTCCTTTCCAATGTCCAAACAAGTGACATTGGTGGCACTTTGTTTTCTTTATCCTTTAAGTGAAAAGGATAGATTCCTTTTACAGTTACCCTTCTCCATATATTGAGTGCAGAGAATTGACTTCAGCTTAGCCTCAGAACACTTCCTGGCCTTGTTTTTTCCCTAGGACTCACTTCTGCTGATCACCATCATGGATTTGTCCTTGTTCTTCCTTACTTTGGCATCAACATGCCAAGCACGTGATAAGCAGACTATATGATTCATGCAAATCTTGCATAATCATATTCATGGTCAACACTTAACCTAAGAGAAATCCCAGTCATTCCACATGTCCAATCACATTGAACACATGGGGTTGTATTGGACCTCCCTTTGTCAGTTTGCACTCAAATTAGCACTTTTGAAGACATTATACCATCTTTGTTTTACATGATTCTTAAGATATTTTACCATCTCAAGAATGTCCATGTATTGATGTTATTAATGCAACTCATAGTTCATACAACATAGCATTAGGCATTCAAATGTCTATGGCATCATTGGAATGCATCCAATAAGCATCCATTTAGCCTTAGGCACATTTGGAGTGGGTTCTTATGGCATTGGTCTATCAAGGACATAGAGCTTTTGCTCATTGATGAGAACATTTCTCAAAGTCCTTAACCAATTGTGGAACTTTATCCCATTTTGTCCTTCTTAAGGATTGTACACAATTTGAATGTGTTTTGTTTGTGACATTTGATTCTAAAAACAAACATTGCAACTTTTCAAAGAATTTTTTATTTGGTTTGATTTGATAAATTTGATGATATTAATTACATTTTTAATTAACTACTGCTCCCACTATTTTGTTCAAATTGATAGCCCTCAATATCAATTCAGAATATTGCAACGTACAATATTCTAGTGGGACAAGATCCTAATTTCATCAAATCATGAGATAGCTAGGTATGTCACCCACAACTTGATTCTATCAGGTAGGCAATCATGCCAATTGCATCATATGCAACACTCAGATAGATGATATGCTCAAGTCCTTGCCATGATCATTTGCATGTCTCTAGGTGCTTAATCCAATTAAGGTCACCTAGTTAAGCCTGACCCAAAAGCCAATACGATAAATATGCACCCTGTTAGGGAAGACCCACATATCTACCATCACACTTCCATGAGATAGACGACGCACCATGCTTGGGCGTGCTCATTCTTAGTCAATTAAGTTTTTCTTGTGTGTTACTTATGGTAAGTAGCTAAGACTTAATATTTTAATGAGGGAGTTTGTATAAATACATATACTTTATCCATTCACCACATACATAGTACATATCGTATCCATGCTATAACCACACATGAGAACATGAAATAAATAAAACACACAAGTGATAGTTATGACCATCTAATATAATTCCTTGGAGCCACAAGGAATTACTACCACCTATTCCACATCATATGCAAACTATTGTTGGTGATGATTTGTGTTCGAACCAATCCATATGATCAACTCTTGAACTGGTCGGCTCGCCTCTTGGTCGCTCGGTTGGTCTCTTCTGAAACGGTCGTCTGTCTCTCAGGTCCAAGAAACATCTGGACACCTCCAGCTGGTTGGTTGGGCCACTAGTCGATCAGTTTGTCCTCTTGTCGTCTGGCCTCCTTGGTCCTCCAGTTGATCGGGTCGTCTCATGAATCGGTCACTTTGCCTTTGTGCAGATCATCATCTCATGTCGAAACATAAACTAAAAAGATCCTATTTCTTATTACATTGTATATGGGAACACCTCCAGTTACATTCGATGGGAAATAGGAAGAAAAGCATTAATTTACATTTGGAAGGATAGAGAGGCTCGGTACGTAGACTGATTAAGAACAGGAATAAATAAGTACAACCATGCACACACAGATCTAGAGTTTGTCCATAACCACGCTTCACATCCACCATCAAAATCGATTTTATGGCGACATGTGTAAATTATATATATATATATATATATATATATATATATATATATATATATACTTGGGTTATTATGTGGTGATTTAGATAGACGTGCACATCAACCAGTTTAAATATTCGCATCACATGAAATAAATAAACACGGTAAAACTAAAAATCAAATCATATCGATTATCAAAAACTATAATTAATTAACCTAGCTCTGATACCACTGTAGGGAAATATGACATCAGGTAGGCAGTAGAAATAAAAATTTTACTGACATATTTCCCATTAGCCAGTAGATCACGTCAATAACTATGCAATGGAAAGGATGATTTCACGGAGATATACCTGCTCCTAGAGCAGGTCTAGAAACAATCCTCATCGATGTAGATGCACACTCTGTCTTGGACAGCGTCTGCGCAACTTCTAGTCACACTCGGACTCGTATGACGACTTCTCCATATACAGCAGACTCAGACAACTATTGCATCGGCTCCTCAGATCTTGCCACAGAATGTAAGTTGATGTTGTCCTCCTAGAAGCAGCCAAAGCACTCCTGCCTCTAGAGTAGTCCACACAGACCAACTAGAACTCATGTCATCCTACAGGAACAGACAAGAAGGAGTTGTCCCTCCCATTGGTGTACTAGTCACCAACATGCTCACCTACAACAATGATCCTCATTTATTTCTCTCTCGTGGCTATCCCTCCCTAGTCAGGTAGGACTTGCTTGTGCTCTCGTGGTTACCACAACTAGAGAGAACAACAATTGTCAGAGTAACTAATTCTTAATTTTCTGTGTAGTAGTTGTGCTCTGGAAATCCCCCAGTACCCCTCTATATATAGGAGGGGTTAGGGTCAGGGTTCCCAGTCCCTAGCCAATGCGAGACTAAAGCGGGAGTGGAAAGAACAAGAAGATCTTAAATTTTCACAACTTTTTTGGAATTTTCACAACCAGTGTGCGACAAAATGGTCATCTCGCACACGAGACAGTCATTTTGCTAAGTGAAATGATCGTTTGGGATGTGAGACGGTCATCTCGCTATGTGAGACGGTCATTTCACACTTTCCCAGTCAGATATGAATTGGCAAATAGTTTCGTAATTGATGTCATACATAAATTTACTTACACCCAAACTATGTGCAATTCAAACGAGCTTGGGAAAACTCCAGAACCTTCATTCATCCCAACTAGGCCATCTCACACAAGTGAGACACTCGTCTTACTCACCCAGATGGTCTTCTGGTGAGTTTGAGTCGAGTCGATCAGTTCAACAGCTTGAACCAGTGGGTTCATAGAGAAGAACTAAGCCAATTCGATTTCTGATCTGATTGACAACCCAAACAGCTGTCTCAACACTTGAGACACACGTATGGCTTCCCAAACAGCCGTCTCACCCAATGAGATGGTCGTTTTTGGAAGTCCAGTCTGTCAATCTGTCAATCTATTGTGTGAATGGAGTAGCTAAACACTTTAGTAATTAATTCAATTATCATTTAAGATCAAACTCCTCTTCTAGATGAGTTCCTATGTGTGTGACCCTATAGGTCCCATATCACGTTAGCAGTGAATATCCATAACTAGCTTATGACATCACAATCAAAGAGTGGTGTGTAGTCGCACTTCATTGCTACCCAAGTGAATGAAAAGTTGGGGGCAACTTCAACCTACAATCTAGGTATGGTGCTATAGTGTTTGTATAGTTTCTTTTTCACTGATATCCAGATCGAACTAGAGGCATGGAGAAGTCACCCTCATTATTATTCAATCTTATTCCTTGAATCAGAGTAGACTTCATGAGATATATATATATATATAAGCTCAATATCATATATTGACTCACATGCGTATGGCCATACTTTTCTCAATCTCGCTAATCAAGTGGCCTTAGATATCATACTTTTGTTGGAGGGACAAATCTCATATCTATCACTCACAGTCAGTCCCCATGTGTCAAAGTCACCCAATCATCACCGTTATAACAATCTATGTTTTTAGACTATGTTTGATGATGTCAAAGTGTACCCAATGACATGTGATGAGTGTAGTGATTTTAGGTCTAAGAACTACAACCACCACCATCATTGTGAGAGCTGACTGTGACTTCCATGTGTCAGTATCCCGGTGGGTCTGTCCAATACATTGTTCTCTAACATGTATCAATGTGCTTGGTTTGATATTTCCATATCATGACCAATGAGATTTAGTCATCAACCAACTAACACTCTGATCTTTTGTATCATTGTTGTCTATCAACCTTCCACAATGACAACTGATCAGGTACATAATGAGAATATGTATATGTACTCTTAACATCCATATGATCTCATTTCTTCCAAGTCTAATACTTGAAGACATATGTCATCGAGTAAAAATATTCTCTATACATTTATTATGTTATTCATTATCTCATAACTGAATATACAAAATAAATTGGAAGTTTGCCTTTGTTATTAATCAAATCATTTATATGTTATGCCATTGCAATCATCATATGATTGGCTCTCTGGGGGTACATACCAACATGTCCTTCCTCTTTTATCCATATAATAATTAATATTTTCCTCCCTATACTTCCCTCGAATATAACTCTAGGTATTCTCTTTTCACAATGTAATATATAGATAGGATTA
Source organism: Alisma plantago-aquatica (assembly GCA_963693085.1). Taxonomy (NCBI): domain Eukaryota; kingdom Viridiplantae; phylum Streptophyta; class Magnoliopsida; order Alismatales; family Alismataceae; genus Alisma; species Alisma plantago-aquatica. The sequence continues at coordinate 1,525,810,773 of OY856410.1, forward strand.
GCATTAGTTTCTTTTTGGTAAGAGGTGTGTCATTTAACACACAAATCACTAGAAAAATTATCCTAGAGTTTATCCTTTTTCTACTTTCTGATAAAGGCTAGTATAGAAGGGTCGATCCAGAGAGATGGTGAAAAGAGCTGTTGAAATCCAAAATATGATTGCTAAAATGAAAAAAGAAATGCCGACGAGAAGGTTGTTTAAAACTAAGAACAAAAATAAAAGTGCTGAAATAAAGCTCAATTAATCAAGAAATAAAGATCTGGGGGTTCGAAAGATCACTACCAAAACCATGTTCCTATTCAACTAATCAAATTCTAAACTTCAAGGATCAAATCTGGACCTTGTGGTTGGATGTCCTTATAGACAAACTCACAAGGGTCGGACTTCCCGTGAACCCATTGTTCCCGACGTTCACGGATCATTGTCCAACCGTCCAACATGCCACAAGAAGCATGTGAATTCAATCTGGCATTCAAACCCAAGGCTCAGGTGGTCACATCACCAAGGATTATAATAAGAATAAGATTAAAAAGATAAAAATATGATAATCGTAATTAAGGGACTATTGATTCATTCTTATAGAGATCCCCGGTCATATCACTTCATAAGAATATATCAGATCATCCAAATAACCACACATAAACAGAGAGAAAACATTTTTTGATGGAGCAATATAACTAATAAAAATCAACCAAAAATAATTAAAACTCCAAATAAATAGAAAAATCTAAATTAATACAATTAATAACAAAACTAAGAAAATAAATAACAAAACAATCCTAAAAAGATATCTAAAAGATTAAATTAAAAAGGATAAATATACATTTATCGAAATACTCTAGACTTGAATCTTTGTTTGTCCTCAAACCAATAAAATCACTAATTATTCCAATTTATACTAACAACATGCCTATCCTCAACCTTGTAACATCACTTTATTCCTTACCTCCAAGTTTGGCCAAACAACCAAATCTCCTAAAACCATAAAATACAAAATTCTATATTCCCTATCAAAAATAAATATCATATCTTGTTTCTAAATCAAGATTTTGTAGAAAAACATGCTTCATCTTACTTTTTCTTTGACACTCTCTTTTTTATTATTGTATTTTTTATGTGAGTTGTTGCATAAGAACAAGATGAAATTGGGGGTGTGAAAACAAAGAAGGAATCGATGATTTTTTTTATCCCTCCTCTATTCGACTCAGGATTTGAATTTGTGGAGTTGTGGCTACATTCGTCACAATTTTTTTCATGTACACTTTTGGCATCTTTTGATGGTACACCCCTTTGTAGGGTATGTAATTTTTTATATGGGAATCATGCCACACCGGACTTAATTTTTGTCCAGTGGTGATTCTTTGCTTCTCTTTTTTAGAAAGAAAATATGGGGGAAACAAAAGGTGTCCTTGTTCTTATAACTTCACACAGTTATTTTCTTTTTTCTTTTGTTTTTCGAAAGTGTCATTACATCAGAAAGAATATTCATGTCAATCACATTATACAAGATTTATATCAAGTTAATCCATGATTTAAAAATAGAGAAAATTGAGTTTGGTTTTGATTGATTCCATACGACTCGCCAACTTTTCCAAGGAATGATGCTATTTTGGGTCCTAAGTGACATGGTGGTTTCAGACATGGAAATTTGTAACAATTTTTGTAAAAGATTTACTAAATTCAAAGGGGTACAATGATAAACATCTATTCATATTGGCCAACTAGATAAAGGCCATTTTGCAACAAAAGAAATAGAAACATGTCCGACTAAATAATGGCCATGAACAAAGCAATTATATGCAAAACAAATAAAAAGGCAGAAATAATGCAAGAATAAAAAAGATAAGGGGGTGGAATAGAAACATACCACCCACCTCCACCCCAGACTTATATTTTTTCTCATCCCAAGAAAAATCAAAACCCGAGATGGAGGGAAGAGAAGAGTGAGGATTTCCAGGTGCCCCTGGTAGCTCAAAGAATGCCCAGCTAAAGGGGATGTGTACGAGGGCTGGGACTTTCATCAGAGGAGCTTCATATTGTACCCGATGATAGGGTAGTCATGGAAGCTTAGTGGGGTGTTCGTATTTTCTTTCACCTCGCATTCCCTCCAATAAGATCCATAGATCTTCCTTCGATAGCAAGGAAGTGTTGAAGATGGATGTGGATTGGGGGAAGTCGGCAGGTACTGAGCAAGTAATGTCAGTAGAGCAGGATGAACAAAGTGGGGTGGAGGATCTGGTTTACGTTTTCCACCATCATTGTGACATCCCGCTATCACACAGACAACAAAATGACATGCGAAAATGTGTGGAACCGTCATAAACATCATATTACCAAAAACACGGGTTAATTAAAACTGATTGTGGAAAGCAGATAAGAAATGAACTATTACAACCAGATCCACATCCTACAAAGAAACACATTATATAAATATACATAAACATTGATATATGTCCACAGCTTATAGGAACCAGCTGTCTCATAAGCAAAAAGAGTTCACCACCTATTTATATACAGAACAGGCCATATCAGGCCAACAGCAGGATAAACCAGCTACATCAGCTATACATCGTGAAACATCACCAACACACCTCCAAGGACCTGAGAGTATAGGAATGACTCTAGGACTCTACTAAAAAACAACAAAGACAACAACATATCCATCTCTTGCCTCCTGTTGTTCTTCTTGCTGCTCGGCTGCAACCTCACGATGACCGCCACGTCTACCACGATCACCTAAAAAGGTTTAAAACCAACGGGGTGAGACACACAGTCCCAGTGAGAAACATAACTCCCTGCCGAACTAAAAAAGATAAGGGGGTGGAATAAAAAGCTAGAACAGATAAAATAGATGGCTGATATAAGCAGATCATATGTGCAACATACTGAGTAGAACTTAACTTTATTAACAATCTTACCAAGATATCCAGGAGGCATATAACCAGATGTTTCTTATGGATCATGATTGACAAAACAAGTTATATAAGAACTTATCATAAGATATGAGGAATGTATAATTAACTGCAAGATATAACTAGGGCAACTATACAAGCAAGGCCTTAACCAATGTTCCGTATTTTGCCCTAAGCAATATATACTATACAGCTGGATTACAATTTGTTATGCCCTGAGGAAGTGAGTCGTACCACTCAAATCCAACCTTCGACTGCGAAGCCCAAAACCGGTGCCATACAAGGTCAATGGAAGAGCCGGACTCCATGACCTCACCTCCTCATGGTCAGTGCACAATAACCAAAGCAGGACCGCAATCTCTTGCTTAAGTGGCCTCATCCACAGGGTCAGCTCCGCAGGCTATCCTTTTCTATAGCCCGCCTTAGTACAGGTCTCAACGCTAGCTTATCTTGAGCCATGTGCTTGTTCACTGTGCTCCCGAGCCCTGAACGCATTCATGCTCCATCACACTGAGACATGGGCCTGTTCACCATTCTCTCATACACATCTTGAGTCTACAACCGCAGTTGCACTCTAATCCTCTTATTTTCGGCTAGGAGAAACCCCACATATTCAACAATATGCGCTCCAGGTAATCCTGCATGATATACCTGTTTCACCATCACCAGCTACTAACAATAATGGATCTATGGCCAAGGCATACTACATGAAATATTCCAGTGTATTTAATTAGTATATTTTAAGTGAATTGTTGAGGCAACCAGGTTATCAAACATAAAACACATTACGTCACACCATTACTGTCATTATCACATTGCCATGGGATCTAAATCCCTCATCTCATAATGCCAATGCCTCTCAAGGCTTCATCATTATACATCATCATGGGATATCAATCCCTTATCTCATCATCAGAGGATAACACCTCAATCAGGCACTCAACCTTTATCAGGTCACCAGACCTTTCTCATCATACTAGTGATACATGTTATCTCATCAACAAGGAACATCATTATTTAGTGTTATACAAAACACATACACCTCATAGCTCTTACCTGGATATGAATTCATTTGATAATACCTGCATGGTTAGTATGCATACCAAGAGAGATAACTTGATCACCAAACATAGATCTTTAGATAACATATTATGATTATCATGACATTAAGATTCAAAGTGCATAAGATTGGAACAACATCCATTATTATAAACACATGAAGCATAAATCTATGGATGGTATGTCAAACAACTTATATTATTGTTACCAAACTGTGAGCATCCACCATGCCCTATATCTTATGACATCAGGAACACAATCATCCCTAAGGATACATCCTTAAAGACCATACTACCATGATCTACCATCTCACTTTATCCTCAACCTTAGGTAACCACCATATCACTAGTCACGACCCATCTATCATATCTCAAAACCAAAGATGTGGGCTCAAGGTAACAATTTTACCAACTTAGGGTGACCGGGTTAGGTGTATCCCTCACCAAAGGTGTCGCCTACCCTCACCGAAAAGGATATCGGGTAGGGCATCATCCCTCACCCAAACAATATCGGTCACCACCAAACCCTAGGGCACCGAGACACATATGGGTTAACCAGCATATCGGGCAGCCATGCACAAGAGTGTGTCGGGCAGCACTATCATCATATCGGTTAAGACCCTATATCTCCCTCTAGGGTTGGGGTTTCCATGTCGGGTAACCACCAAAACCATATCACCCAAGGCACACCACTGCCATCCATCAAGCGACACCATGGGCAGCCCACCATGGCGCCCAAGCAGCTCCCATATTGCCCAAGCTAGGGTTTGGGACTCTCTATCGGTCAAGGCACTGTATCGCCCAAGGCACCAATAAGGGATTTCAACCAAGCACCATATCGACCAAGGACATATCACCCAACTACATCTTGGGTAAGGGTCCATATGGGTCAAGAGATCAGCAAGACACCTCCTAGCATATCGCCCAAGCTCAACCCTAGAAGAGGGATATCGGGCAGGACCCAACCTTAGGGTATCATGCAAGGGTCTTAAAGCCATGACGGATTGGTTATCTTCAACCTCAAGACTGCCACCAAGAAGACCTAGAAGATCAAGACATTTGGCTCACCTCTCAACAACTAAGTGAGAGAGGGGTTTTGCACAACTTCCATCACCTATCGGGCAACAAGGAGGTTCATCACCATATCGGCCAACCAACCCAAAACTCCACTCATCATTGAATAAGGAGACCCTAAGCTCACCTCTCAACAACTAAATGAGAGAGGGGTTTTTCCCAAAGAACTCCACATCTAATGGTTCGACTAACCCAAGGCAACCATCTCAACAAGGTCTAGGGTACATCTAAGGCAACCTTATAACCATTAAAGCAAGAAATATAGCTAGAAGATGACATGGCTGAAACATATAGAAAAGCAACATGGTAAAGAAGTAGTATAGTAGGGTTAGGAGTTATGTAACCCGCCTCAAGCTCTAAAGCTCCAAGCTCCTAGCACCAAGCTCCAAGCTCCAAGGCACCACCTTCGGCCAACACAAAGAAGAACAACTTATAACCACCATGGCCGAAGAGAAGGGAGAAGAAGAACAAGAAGAAGATGCCAAGGAAAGGGAGAGATACTTACCATAAGAGAAGGAAAGGGATAAGCTAGCAAGGTGTGTCACCCAAGACACCAACTGTATCAACCACCACTTGCTCCTTTCTTCTCCTAGCTCAGCCACCAAAGGAAGGGAAGCAACTAAGGGTACCAAAGAGACCTAGCAAGTAGTGGGGTTTGTTTAAATACTAAGGGGTGATGGGGAAGAGCAAGGCAAGGTGGCACCCGCACCTGGCACACTTGTACAAGGGTTATGCCACATGCTAGCACCCCAAAAACACATGCCCAAGAGTTGCCACCCACTTAGCAAAGCAACAACCACTTGTCCAAAGAAAGTGACACAAATGAGGCTATGTGAAGGGTATGTGTTGCCCAAGATGGCAACCCAACACACCATGGTCGATACACCTCCTTGCCCGATACAACCAGCACTCCCTTGGCCGATACACCAAGGTCCAGCCCGATACCAAGGCTCAACAAAGCCCAGCAAGTCTCAACAAATCCCAAGGCTACTCAAGCAGAGAGCCCAACCCATCCTCTCAACCCTAGAGGATGCAAAGAGAGAGAAAGACATCTCTCAAGGTGACAAACTTGCACACCCATCCTAAAACTTGGGTAATTTGCAAGTTGCACCTCCACCTCTCAACAAAGCACAAACAAACCCTAATCACAACTTCAGGTGATTATCAATCATCTAAACACAAGGTTTAGGCAAAGCAAACATGGTAAGCCCAAAATGAAGGTCAGGGTCCTTACAAGCCATAAACCTCTACAAAAGGATTTCACCCCCAAAATCTAAAGAGAAAAGCGAGGGATACTTCCTCCTCATCTCTTCTTCAAGCTCCCATGTGGCTTCCTCAATGCCACGATGATGCCAAAGAACCTTCACAAGCACCAGGTCCTTCCTTTTCAAATTCTTCACTCTTTTGTCAAGGATCATCACTAGACCTTCCTCGTAGGTCACATCTTCATCAAGCTCAACCTCAACTGGCTGTATTACTGTCTCTGTGCTTGGATGGATTTTCTTTAGCATACTGACATGGAACACTGGATGCAACCTATGCAACTCTGGCGGTAGCTCTAACTTGTAAGACACTTTTCCAACACGTGCTATCACTGGATATGGCCCCACATACCTGGGAGCCAACTTGCCTTTCTGGACAAACCTCAACACACCTTTCAATTGAGAGACTTGGAGATACACCTTGTCTCCCACCTGGAACTCTAGAGGTCGTCGATGATTATCTGCATACAACTTTTATCTGTCTTGTGCCACTTTCAACTGTTGTTGTATCACCTTAATCTTCTCTATTGTTTGCTACACTAACTCAGGACCCAAAAGCTGATATTCACCAGACCCATACCAACATAGAGGATATCTGCACTTCCTGCCGTATAAAGCCTCATAAGGTGCCATGTCGATACTCCATTGGTAACTGTTGTTGTAGGCAAACTCTATCAAACTAAGATGCACATACCAACTGCCTAGGAACTGCAAAACACAAGCTCTAAGAAGATCCTCCAAAGTCTGAATAGTCCTTTCAGACTGTCCATCTGTCTGTGGGTGGAAAGCGGTATTAAACCTCAACTGCATTCCCAACGCTCTATGCAACTATTCCCAACAACAACTCGTGGACTGGGGGCCTCTGTCAGAGACTATCATTGCGGGCACACCTTGCAAACGCATTATCTCATCCACATACTCCTGAGCAAGCTTCTTTGTTGTATATGTCATTTTTACAGGTATGAAATGGGCATACTTCGTCAACCTATCCACTATCACCCAAATGAAATCATGATTCCTAGTTGTCCTCGGCAGACCAACTACGAATTCCATGGTTATATGATCCCATTTCCACTGTGGTGTCGGCATAGGTTGCAATGTACCTGCCGACTTCTGATGCTCAGCTTTAACCTGCTGACATACCGCACACCTAGCCATAAAATCGGCTACATCTCTCTTCATGCCAGGCCACCAATACAAGTCCTTTAGATTATGATACATCTTGGTGATACCTAGATGCATAGCATACATTGACGTGTGTGCTTCCTTGAGCACTAACTTCCTTAGATCATCAACATCGGGGACCACCATCCTATTATGGTAACAAACTAGTCCATCCTCAGACTTATGGAAGCCATCATGCTTCTTTCTACCAAACTCTGTCCTGATCAACTGAACTGTAGCATCTTCCTACTGTGCTTCTTTAATCTACTGCCTCAACGTAGGCTTCACTTGCATCTGTGCCAACAGTCCTGCCAACAAGGATACCTCCAACTGTACATTCATCTTCTGCAAAGAGACGAACATATCCCACCTATGGCATATCAAAGAACTCAACTATGCCTTCTTCGTAGTAAGAGAAGAAGACTTCCTGCTAAGCGCATCAGCTACCATGTTCGCCTTATCAGGGTGATACTCGATGGTGCAATCATAGTCATTGATCAGCTCCATCCAGTGACGTTGTCGCATGTTCAGCTCACTCTACGAGAAGATATACTTCAGGTTCTTATGATCCATAAAGATCTGACACACCTCCCCACAAAAATAGTGTCTCCAAATCTTTAACGAATGGACCACAGCTGCCAGCTCCAAATCATGTGTCAGATAACTCTCCTCATATTTCTTAAGTTGTTGTGAAGCAAAAGAAACCACATGATCTTCCTGCATCAGCACACATCCTAAGCCTTTCTTGGAAGCATCGTAGAAAACAACATAGCCTTTCCCAGGTTCTGGCAGCACCAACACTGGAGCACTAGTCAGCTTCTCTTTCAAACTTTAGAAAGCTTGTTGACAACGATCATCCCAAACAAAAGGTACAACCTTCCTGGTCAACTTTGTCAATGGCAACGCGATCACACTGAAGTTTCTTATAAACCTCCGGTAGTATCCTACTAAGCCCAAAAAACTACGAACTTTAGTCTCCGTCTTCGATTGCTCCCATTCTGCAACTGACTCTACCTTCTTGGGGTCCACTCTGACTCCTTCTGCAGATATCACATGACCCAAGAAAGTCACTTCTTTCGACCAGAATTTGCACTTACTAAACTTGGCATACAATTGGTGTTGGCGAAGGAGAGTCAACGCTTTTCAAAGATGCTGTTCATGCTCTTGAATGTCCTGATTATAGATCAAGATGGCATCTATAAAAACCACAACAAACTGATCTAGAAACAGTCGGAACACCTGGTTCATCAGATCCATGAAAGCAGTAGGCACATTGGTTAGCCCAAATGGCATAACCACAAACTCAAAATGACCATACCTCATCCTAAAAGCTTACTTTGGTATGTCATCCTCCTTGATTATGAGCTGATGATATCCAGGCCGCAAAACGATCTTTGAGAACACTGTAGCACCATGCAATTGATCAAACAGATCATCTATCCTCGACAAAGGATACTTTTTTATCATAACTTTGTTCAACTGCCTGTAATCTATGCACAAACGCGTTAATCCATCCTTCTTATTTACGAATAGAATTGGATCACCCCACGACAATGTGCTCGGTCTGATGAAACCTTTATCCAACAATTCTTGTAACTACTTCTTCAGTTCTGCCATCTCAGCTGGAGCCATCCTGTACGGTGTCTGAGCAACTAGATGTGTCCCTGGAACTAGATTGATCTCAAAGTCAATCTCTCGAGGTGGGGGAACACTGGGAAACTCATTGGGAAAGACATCCGCAAACTCTCTGACAACAGGCACATCCTTAAGGCTAGAACCTTTCACTTTGGTATCCACAACATGAGCTGAGAATGCCTTACATCCTTGCCACAACAACTTCTCTGCCACCATGGCTGACACCAAACATGTCGGAAGAATCTTCCTATCCCCTTGGAAGATCCACTTCTCACCACCGTCAACAAACATCGCTTGCTTGGAACCACACCCAGCACAACCTTATACTTCTCTAAGGTATCCATCCCAAGGATCACATCGAATCTATGCATATCAAGTGGTATGAGATCCACTTGTATCTTGTTTCCCGAAAAAGATAGAACACAAGATAGACACACTTCTCGAAGCATCGAGGAACCATCAAGAGGGGTTTCTAACAACAAGCTATCTTCTTACAACTAACAGATAAAAGACAGCTATCAAGCATACTATAAGCGATAAAAGAGTGTGTAGCACATGGGTCAACCAAAACAGATACAAAGCAAGAAGAAGACAAATCATAATGAAATAACTCCATCTGACCTGCCACCACTCGCGGGTTGACTATCGCTTCCGGCTGACTCATAGCATAGAATTGAGTTGTTGCTTGTTGTCGTCCACATCCTCTGCTTCCTTGAGCAGATGATCCTTCTTGTGATGCTTGACCACGTCCTCGCCCTCTGTTACCACTGAACTGTTGTCTATCCGATCCCTATTGATTCTGCCTTGGCCGCTGCGTCACTTTGACATCTCTCCTTGGGCAATTTGACTTCAAATGCGATGTCTGTCCACAGTGATATCATGACATGTCTTCAATCTGTGAGCTAGATGGCCCTGTCACTGCTACTGAAGTTGTATTGTGGGCTCTAGATGGTGAAAACCTGCACCCTCTTCCTTTACTCGGAGACCACTGTGACGGCGCACTGGAACTCTACATTGCAGAAGGTGCAGAAAATCTCAGCTTCTTAAAACCTCTACCTCTGGAACTGAGCAGGATTTTTCTTGGACATGGTATTTCTCTTCTCCTTGACTAACCATTGAATCCTTCATATAGACTCCACAAATGTGGAAAACCGCTCCCAGTTTTCTAAAGCAACAACAAGTGTTGTCCGCTCGACACTCAGACCTTTCTCAAACCAACTGATCCTTTCATCATCTGTCGCCGCCATGTGAGGATAAAACCTCAGCAGGTCCATAAACTTGGCTTCATACTCGGTGATGCTCATAGATCCTTGGCGCAGATGCTCAAACAGACCAATCTTTTTGTCCAGATAGGTATTCAGGAAGTATCAACTCACAAACTCCCGTCGGAAGACATCCCAACAGATCACCTCACCAGGCCGCTTCTCCTCCTCAACGGTCCACCACTGGCCAACACTACTTTTTAGAAGTTAGACAGCATGCTTGACTTTGTCTACTTCGGGGATGTCGAGGATCTAGAAGGCCTTCTCAAGACCTGTCAGCCACAGATCTGCATCTGCTGGATCAGCCGTTCCAACATAATCTGAAGCTCTGACTCAGCGAAGCTGCTCGAAGGTCTTCCCAATACCTGAAGATTCACCATGGGGAGCTTGTGCTCTTGATGGAGGCACTAGCAATCTTTCCACCATGAGATTCATTGTAGCCATTAACTGCCCCATAAGATGTTGATAGGCAGGGTTTTCGAGAATGGTCGGGTCAAGCTGGGGGACCTTAGGCACCCTATCTTCATGTGCCTGCACTCGTGCTCCATTAATATATGTAGCATCACTGCTCTCAACAGCATGTTCTTCATGATTTCTAGACATCTTTTAGCTTTATCTTCTACTGTGGGGCAGAAGGTTATTGTAAGAAAATCTGGAGAACATCACAAGAATAGACACAAACCTAGTCCTAGATCCTTGTAGACTCAGCAAACCTAGAGCTCTGATACCAAACCTATTGTATGACATCTCGCTATCACACACACAACTAAATGCCACGTGAAAATGTGTGGAACCGTCATAAATATTGTATTACCAAAAATACGGGTTAATTAGAACCGATTGTGGAAAGCAGATAAGAAAGGAACTATTACAACCAGATCCACATCCTGCAAAGAAACACGTTATATAAATATACATAAACCTTGATATATGACTACTACAAAACAACCAAGACAGCAACATATCCATCTCTTGCCTCCTATTGTTCTTCTTATTGCTCGGCCGCAACCTCAAGACCACCACCACTGCTAGCACGATCACCTAAAAAGGTTTAAAACCAGTGGGGTGAGACACATAGTCCCAGTGAGAAACAAAACTCCCCGCCGAACTATAAAACTTCAGAAAAGCTAGAACAGATAAAATAGATGGCTTATATAAGCAGATCATATGTGCAACATACTGAGCAGAACTTAACTTTATTAACAATCTTACCAAGATATCCAGGAGGCATAAAACCAGATGTTTCTTATGGAACATGATTGATAAGACAAGTTATATAAGAACTTATCATAAGATATGAGGAACGTATAATTAACTACAAGATATAACTAGGGCAACTATACAAGCAGAACCTCAGCCAATGTTCTGTGTTTTGCCCTAAGCAATATATACTATACGGTTGGATTATGATTTATTATTCCCTAAGGAAGTGAGTTGTACCGCTCAAATCCAACCTTCGGCTGCGAAGCCCAAAACCGGTGCTATACAAGGTCAATGGAAGAGCCGGACTCCATGACCTCACCTCCTCATGGTCAGTGCATGATAACCAAAGCAGGACCGCAGTCTCTTGCTTAAGTGGCCTCAGCCACAGGGTCATCTCTACAGGATACCCTTTTCTCTAGCCCGCCTTGGTACATGTCTCGACGCTAGCATATCTGGAGCCATGGGCCTATTCGCCGTCCTCCCGAGCCATGAACGCATTCATATATGCTCCATCACACTGAGCCATGGGCATGTTCACCATGCTCTCATACACATCTTGAGTCTACAACTACAGTTTCACTCTAATCCTCCTATTTTCGACTAGGAGAAACCCCGCATATTCAACAATATACGCTCTAGGTAATCCCACAGGATAAATCTATTTCACCATCACCAGCTACTGACGATGATGGATCTATGGCCAGGGAAAACTACATAAAATATTCCACTGTAATTAATTAGTATATTTTAAGTGAATTGTTGTGGCAACCAAGTTATCAAGCATAAACCACATTGTGTCACACCATTACTATCATTATCACATTTCCATGGGATCTAAATCCCTCATCACATAATGCCACTACCTCTCAAGGCTTCATCATCATACATCATCATGGGATATCAATCCCTTATCTCATCATCAGAGGATAACACCTCAATCAGGCACTCAACCTTTATTAGGTCACCAGACCTTTCTCATCATACTGGTGATACATGTTATCTCATCAACAAGGAACATCATTATTTAGTGTTATACAAAACACATACACCTCATATCTCTTACTTGGCTATGAATTCATTTGATAATACCTGGATGGTTAGTATACATACCAAGAGAGATAACTTGATCACCTAACACAGATCTTTAGAGAACATATTATGATTATCATGACATTAAGATTCAAGGTGCATAAGATGGAACAAAATCCATTATTATGAACACATGAAGCATAAATCTATGGATGGTATGTCAAACAACTTATATTATTGTTACCAAACTATGAGCATCCACCATGCCCTATACCATATGACATTAGGACTACAACCATCCCTAAGGATACATCCTTAAAGACCACAATACCATGATCTACCATCTCACTTTATCCTCAGCCTTAGGTAACCACCATATCACTGGTCACGACCCATCTATCATATCTCAAAACCAAATATGTGGGCTCAAGGTAACAAGTTTACCAACTTAGAGTGACCGAGTTAGGCGTATCCCTCACCGAAGGTGTCGCCTACCCTCACCAAAAAGGATATCGGGTAGGGCATCATCCCTCACCCAAACGATATCAGTCACCACCAAACCCTAGGGCACCAAGCCACATATGAGTTAACCAGCATATTGGGCAGCCATGCATAAGAGTGTGTCAGGCAGCACTATCATCATATCGGTCAAGACCCTATATCGCCCTCTAGGGTTGGCGTTTCCATGTCGGGCAACCACCAAAACCATATCGCCCAAGGCACACCACTGACATACATCAAGCGACACCATGGGCAGCCCACCATGACACCCAAGGAGCTCCCATATCGGCCAAGGTAGCCCTATTTCCCAAGTTAGGGTTTGGGACTCTCTATCGGTCATGGCACCATATCGCCCAAGGCACCAAGAAGGGATGTCAACCAAGCACCATATCGGCCAAGGACATATCGCCCAACTACCTCTTGGGTAAAGTTCCATATCAGTCAAGAGATCAACAAGACACCTCCTAGCATATCGCCCAAGCTCAACCCTAGAAGAGGGATATTGGGCAGGACCCAACCTTAGGGTATTGTGCAAGGGTCCTAAAGCCATGATGGGTTGGTCATCTTCAACCTCAAGACTGCCACAAAGAAGCCCTAGAAGATCAATAGAGTTGGCTCACCTCTCAACAACTAAATGAAAGAGGGGTTTTGCACAACTTCCATCACCTATCGGGCAACAAGGAGGTCCATCACCATATCGGCCAACCAACCCAAAACTCCACTCACCATTGAATTAGGAGGCCCTAGGCTCACCTAGCTCAACAACTGAGAGAGGGGTTTTTCCCAAAGAACTCCACATCTAATGGTTCAGCCAACCCAAGGCAACCATCTCAACAAGGTCTAGGGTACATCTAAGGCAACCTTAAAAACATTAAAGCAAGAAACATAGCTAGAAGATGACATGGCCGAAACATATAGAAAAGCAACATGATAAAGAAGTAGTACAGTAGGGTTAGGAGTTATGTAACCCAACTCAAGCTCTAAAGCTCCAATCTCCAAGGCACCACCTTTGACCAACACAAAGAAGAACAACTTGTAACCACCATGGCCGAAGACAAGGGAGAAGAAGAAGAAGAAGATGTCAAGGAAAGGGAGAGATACTTACCACAATAGAAGGAAAGGGATAAGCTAGCAATGTGTGTTGCCCAAGACACCAGATGTATCGGCCACCACTTGCTCCTTTCTTCTCCTAGCTCAGCAACCAAAGGAAGGGAAGCAACTAAGGGTACCAAAGAGACCTAGCAAGCAAGGGGGGGTCGTTTATATACTATAGAGTGAAGGGGAAGAGCAAGGCAAGGTGGAACCCACCCCTAGCACACTTGTCCAAGGGTTATGCCACATGCTAGCACCCCAAAAACACATGCCCAAGAGTCGCCACCCACTTAGCAAAACAACAACCACTTGTCCAAAGAAAGTGACACAAACAAGGCTACGTGAAGGGTGTGTGACGCCCAAGATGGCTACCCAACACACCATAGCCGATACACCTCCTTGCCCGATACAACCAGCACTCCCTTGGCCGATACACCAAGGTCCAACCCGATACCAAGCCTCAACAAGGCTCAACAAGACTCAACAAAGCCCAACAAGGCTCAATAAAGCCCAAGGCTACTCAAGCAGAGAGCCCAACCCATCCTCTCAACCCCAGAGGATGCAAAGAGAGAGAAAGACATCTCTCAAGGTGACAAACTTGCACACCCACCCTAAAACTTGGGTAATTTGCAAGTTGCAACTCCACCTCTCAACAAAGCACAAACAAACCCTAATCACAACTTCAGGTGATTAGCAAGCATCTAAACACAAGGTTTAGGCAAAGCAAACAGGGTAAGCCCAAAATGAAGGTCAGGGTCCTTACAATCATGATGACCAGCGTATGAGAGAATTGATGCTAATACAAAAGATTTCAAATCATTTACAAAAGTGTTTTGTTTCTCCTTAAAAATAATTCCTTCAACATTGGGTTTAGTAAGTTTCATTGTTGATATAACATATGGCTCTAGTTCTTTTGTATAAGGGTTCCCCAAGGATTCAGGATAGATGATGATGTCTTCCTTACAAACAAAAGAAGGGGGTGTATGGGCTTCTTCCAAGGGTGGTATCTCCCCTTGTACATTAGTCTTATGTGGAATGAGAACTGGCTGCGTCAAAAAGGGGGTTAGATGCTCATTATCCAAAATAGATTCAAAAAAAGGGTAATGGTCTATGGTATCATTCAGATTTATGTAAAGGATGAGAGGGCTAGTTAGATCTTCAGAATAAGTCTCATGCTTCAAATTTTCATATTCAAGTAATAAAGTCTCTAAAGTAAAGATAGGGATACCAACATCCTCATCACACGCAAAATATGGCTCCATGGTTTGTGATATTTCTTCATATCCGACACATATGACACAAAAATAGGATCATCGTCATGATCGTCGGGAAAAACTATCTTGGATTTCTCAAGCTCTACAGGGGGAGTCTGTGATTGAGCCTCTAGCAAGGTAGCTAACATGGCTTGACTAGATTCAAGTTTTACTTGTCCTTCTTCTGCCATATTCTCTAGGGTCTTAAGTCTCTCTTCTAGTTCAAGATTAAATTGGTTTTCACCATTGGATTTATACACCCCAAATTTTTTACTATCCTCACCATACCCCTCATGGTAGTCTTGGGCCTTGTGCTCCTCATATTGATTGTGACATTGCTCCTCATAATAATCTTCAGAAGATGGTTGATTGTAATTTTCATTGCATCCATCATGGTGGGAAGGTTCAATATTACAAGGTGTCATCAAATCATGGGGGAACATATTTGGAACATTTAGGTTTTGGGATTGGGCTTTCAATAAAGTGGCTAACAACGTTTTCCTAGTTATTAGTTTTGCTTCCATCTTCTCTTGGGACCTAAGTTTATCTTCTTGCTGAGGATTATATTGGGTATCATAAATAGGTCCACTTCCCTTAAAGTTCTGTTGGTCATACCCTCCAAAATTATGTTGATCATACCCCCACCCCTCATAATATGGATAGAAAGGTTCCCCATAATGGTTCTCAAGAAAATATGGATTCACATTGTACCTACTAGGATGAAAGGGCTCGTCAAGAGGGGTGCTATGGGATAAAGTCAGATAGGTAAGAGATGCATGGTGGTAAAGACCACAATAATAACATTGTAGGGGATATCGGGATGCCCACTCCAGTAGAAAAGTTCTTGAAAGATATGTCAATCAACACATGAGAGAAGAGAGATTACAAGATAATTGTTTAGTCAAAATTACAAAGAGAACTAAAAATTATAAAGCTTAAAATTTATGAAATAAACTAAAATTATAAAAAAAACTAGAAAGCGGTACTACTGGAATGGAAACTCAGCAAAAAGAGGAGATACACTTCCAGAATTACGCTCAGAAGGTGAAAAAAATTACAAAATTGAAAAAGGAAATTATAGAACAAGGCTAAAAATGATTAAACATGCTAAAAAATTATTAAACAAAAATAAACTATGGAACAAGATTAAAAATTAAAAAAAGAATAAACTAGAAAGAAGTATTGCCAGAATGAAAACTCGGTACAAGGAGGAGGTACACTACCGGAATGCTACTCGATAGGCAAAAAAAATACAATAATCTATAAAAAGAAATTATGAAATAGAAGATGTAGAACAAGACTGAAGTTATACAAGCTAGAGAAATATGAACAAATTTATATAAGATATACAAGCAACCAGATCTGAAAAATAACCTTGCCATCCCCGACAACAGTGTCAAATTGATGTGTGTCGTTTAACACACCAATCACTAGGAAAATTATCCAAGAGTTTATCCTTTTTCTACTTTTCGATAAAGGCTAGTATAGAAGGGTCGATCCACAGAGATAGAGAAAAGAGCGGTTGAAATCCAAATCTGATTGCTAAAATGGGAAAATAAATTCCGATGAGAAGGTTGTTTAAAACTAAGAACAAAAATAAAAGTGCTGAAATAAGGTTCAATTAATCAAGAAATAAAGATCTGGGGGTTCGGAAGATCACCACCAAAACCACATTCCTATTCCATTAATCAAATTCTAAACTTCAAGGATCAAATCATGACTTTGTGGTTAGATTTCCTTATAGACAAACTCACAAGGGTCGGACTTCCTGTGAACCGATTGGTCCCAGAGTTCACGGATCATTGGCCAACCGTCCAACATGCCACTATCCATTGTCAGATATAGAAGTATGTGAATTCAAATGGGTGTTCAAACCCAAGACTCAGGTGGTCGCGTCACCAAGGATTATAACACGAATAAGATTAAAAGGACGAAAAGATGATAATCACGATTAAGGAACTATTATTTCATTCTTACAGAGATCCATGATTATATCACTCTATAAGAATATATCCGATCATCCAAATAACCACACATAAATAGAGAGGACATTTTTTGATGGAGCAATATAACTAATTATATTAAATAGAATTGGACTAAGGGGTTACTCCCATGCCCCCAGAGAAATTTACTCAGACATAACGAGACTAGAAGAAATGCAAACTAAAATGAGATCCAACATTGTACAAGATGTGGTCTATAACTAAAAATTGGATGTCTTTTCTTGCAGAATCCCCCTCCTTTTATAGGAAAATGAGGGGTGTAAACCCTAGATATAAGACTCTCTAGAAAATTCCTGGTCGGTGGTTGAAAGCTTTCTGGATATGATCAATAGAAGAAATGGTTGATTGCTTTTAATTATGTTGACCGTTCACATTCTTTTTACTGTAGATTCCCGTAACAATGATTTTGAGCAGATTTCACTCCCGTCAAAGGCTCTAAATCGATCCAAATAACAATATTTTCTTTTAGGAAATTAATTTTCTTTCCAACTAATACTTGTACATCTAATTTGGATTTTTTATATAGAAGTTATGACACTTTTGGTGTTGGGTATACGTTAATTTCAGGCACTACGGGAATTGTGCAAAACATCTTCTAAGGGAAATTGATCATTGGAGTTGTTAGATAGTTTTGCAACAAAAAACCAACCAAAAATAATTAAAACTCCAAATAAAGAGAAAAATCTAAATTAATACAATTAATTATTAAACTAAGAAAATAAATAACAAAACAATCCTAAAAAGATATCTAAAAATGGAATTATAAAGGATAATACACATTTATCAACATTCTCACCAGGCAAGTCGACCAATTGGAAGATGAGTCAATCGACCAGAGGAGCCAATCGATTGACTGGATGCCCAATCAAGTGATTGGAGGAGTCTAGCCAACTGCTTAAATTAAGAACCAGTTGAATGAATGACGGAGAATAGCCGACCGATAGGAGGATGAATTGATCGACTGGAAGGTCTATTAGATCGACCGACCAGTTCCCAACACAAGATATATTTTTTCAGTACGGGTTTCATGCATATGATGTATGACCTTAGTTGGTTAGAAATTCTTTGTGGCTCTAAAGAATTGCATTAGTGTGGATATAACCATCACTTGTATAATTTTGAGTACAAATTTTGTTTGTGTGTAGTATGTATACGATACATATTATAAGTATATGGTGGTAGATATGTATATGTATTTTAAATAAAATCCCTCGACAAATATTAATTCATATATGTTTTCCTTAAGAATCCTAATTAGTATCGTCAATTATTGCTGAATCAAATCAAAAGTGCTTTGACAAATGGAAATTTACCTTTGTAGAATTAAATAGAAAATGATAACACATTGTGATCGGTCTTAGGAAGGACAAGTTGGAAAGCACCAACATCTATAATCAGTTCAGGACTTTGAGAATAATTCTCACTCATGAGTATAAGCTCTATGTCCTAGATACACCAGTGCCAGAGGAACCATCACCAAGGGCTAAAGTGGATGCTTATTGGAAGCATGTCAACTATGCCTTAGACACTAAAAACCTTATGTTGTGTTGTATGAGCTATGAGTTGTATAAGCAACATGAAAACATGGACATTCTTGAGATGTTAACACATTTTAAGGACATGAACCAGAATCATACAAAGCAGGAAAGGTACAATGTCTCCAAGGTGCTTTTTGAGTGTAAGATGATAGAAGGGGATCCAATAGAGCCCCATGTGCTTCATATGATTGGGCATGTGGAACATTTGGAGACATTGGGTTTTCCTTTGAGCCAAAAGTTTTCCACATATATGATTCTCCAATCATTGCCTAAATCATTTAACAGTTTAGTGAGATCTATGACTTGAGTGAATTTAATAAATTGCTGTCTGAATTTCTTGGCTTGCTGATAAATGTTGAAGCACAAATGAAGTGAGACAAACCCGTGATGGGGATCAGTGAAGGGAGTCCAAGGGAAAAGGAAAGGCCAAGAAAAGTTTTGAGGCTAAACTATAGTCCAAATCTTCTGCACACAAGATAAGGAGAAGGGTAAGTGCAAAAGGAATTTGTCATCTTCACTTAAAGGAATAAAGGAAGATGAAGTAAGGGATAGAGATCTCTACTTCAGTTATACACATTATTGAGATTAATTTTGCCACTTATTCATCTTGGTATTGGATATCGGATAGAGATCTCACATTTTCTCAAATGTCCAGGATCTGGAGAAAAGAAGACCTTTAAAGAAATGTGAGGTTGAATTGCGCATTGCTAATGGAGCAAGAGTAAATTCCAGTGCAATTGAAACCTTTGATTTTTCTCTACCCAGTGGGCTTGTAATAGGGTTAGAGAATTGTTATGATGTACCTACCATTAATAAAAATATCATGTATGTATCTTATTTAGACAAGAATGGATTCAAATTTCTTATAAAAAATGGTAGATGTTCTATAAGTAAAGATGAGATCTTTTATGGTAGTGCTCCAATGTCCTATGGTATATATTGCTTATATCTAGAGACAAGTGTATAACATGAATACATAAAGGCTAAAATTATATAGCTCAAACAAGACATACCTTTGGCATTGTTGACATGAGTTTACCGTGCGTAAAATGCAAGTGCACGTGTCAGAGTAATATAGGCCTTTGTGAGGCTCGAGTCAAACTCAGGGAAACATAATTATTAGTACACTACTACTAACTACTTGCAATCAGCTAGACCAATTAAAATGATTTGAGAGTTGATTGAAAAAGAAAAGAAAAATAAAAGAAAACAGAGCAATCGATTAAATGTTTCATTTAATCAATTCAAATGGAAATCTTTAGGATTGCGGTTTCACCACAGGTTCTCATTGTATTAATTCCTACACAGTTAACCTAATCCGTCTCTCATTCCGGGTAGTGTCCTGTATTCAAAATTGCTCACTTTCATGATACAATTCACTACCTAAATCTAGGTCAGTTCCACGGTAGTAGTAACCTATACCCTAAACTAGGTGCATGAAGACCATGCTCTGGGTTTCCACCATTAACTGTACATCACGTTGTTCAAAGAATTTATTAGTTAATGTGAATTTCGTCTCTTTTCAACCGTTAATTCTTCTTTCAAAGTAATTAAAGGCATTAGATTATCATTAGGGTGATCAATCATAATGATATAATGGAGAAAACAAAATCATACCACATATTTAAGAGACAAATTATGAAATACTATGGTAAAAATGTCATTCAACCATCACCTGGGCTACTCTCGGTCCTAAATATAAAGGGGATTAGCCCCGCATGTTCATCTCAATGAAAGACATGATGAGAGAAAGAGAAAACATGGGGAAAATGTGAATATAAGTAATGTAAACCCCTGAGTGGAGGAGATTCAGGCGTTCCTTTATGTAGAATGAGCGATCTACAACCTTCTGATGGTGGAAAACTCCTTTTGTAGCTCTCGGAATGATCGAGGCGTGGTTCTGGGCTTCGTTCTTCTCTCCTCTCCTTCTTGAGACTTGTGCAATGACTAATGACGTCCTACCTTGCTTAGGGCCGTCGTAATTAGGTATATGCACCACTTTAGATCGCCAAAAAATCACCACTGTCCGGTTAGCAACGATCTGTAACAAAACATGATCTGATGGCGTCGATACCATCGACGCGGGTCGATGGTATCGACCCGTCATAATATCGACAAGTCTTCCTTTTTCTGACATTTTGGCCTGATGCAAACTCGATACCATTGATTGTAGTATCGATGGTATCAACACCTTTAGGCATCACTTTTATCACCAATCTGATGTTGAAGCTGGGCAAGGTCGATAGTATCGACTTTGTGTCGATAGTATCGACCAGTTGACTGATGGCCCTCTATAGGTATCTCGCTACCATCGACTTCGGTGTCGATGGTATCGACTGGTCTTGGTTCCTTGCGGTTGTCTCACTGTGCCCAAGTCGATACTATCGACAGTTGTCGATGGTATCGACAACTGCATATATTTGTTTTTCCTGAAAATTCAAGATAAATTTGAATCAGCCTTGCTAAAACATATCAATATGATCATTTAAAACCAAAAAGATGAAATACAGTAGATTTGATGCAAAATGAGATTATAGACTAAAGCGAGTGAATCATGCGATACTAACCACAAATGTGACTAATAAACACATAAAACACATGTAAAACTAGTCTATAAAAGTGACTCAAAATCCTCGCATCAAACTCCCCTAAGCTTAAACATTGCTCGTCCTCGAGCAACAAACTATATACTAAAATTGCGAGGATCAACTAAAGAATATACTATCACAACAGACATGACCGTATGATTCCCACCAGACATTCACATATCGGCCCTCACTAACCACATAATGGTAACTACCCTACAGGTGAAAATGATAATCCATAATAGATATCCACTCCAAGATTGGTGAACACTATCAAATAAGGCAGTTAATATAATAAAATCTTTCGGTTCAGGCTTGGTGCATCTTGTGATCTCCTATCTACGTTGCTCATAACCTAACTACCATCTACATGGAAGCAGATCTCTTGAAATATAAAAGTGAGGAGATAATCACGGGTGACCTACCATTTTGAGCAACAGGTGGATGGGATAGGCGGTTTATGTAAGAAAAGTAGCACAAAATAGTTTGACATGCAACGATACAAAAATGACCTACATGATGCTCATGCATATGAAAATGACCTAATGCTTACATTTTAGGTGGAATGATGCATGCACTATCATTCCATCCCAATGAGAGACAGAATATCTACAGGACTACACATGTGCTTGTTCTTCTTATTATGCATGTGAACAAGTTCCTTCCTCCTTCTGATCTTCACTTACTTTTTTTTTCTCTTTTCAGCCTTTATTTTGCTTAATGACTAAGATGAAATTTTTACATCTTTGTCTTGGGCTTATTCTCATAACTACTATTTTTTTCATTGTATCTTATGTTCAGAAAGTATGAAACATTTTCCTTATTTTCAGAAGAAGCAAGGCACATCATGTACAAAATGATTAAGATTATGCAAAATACAACTAAAATGACATTGACAGGCATTCTAAAATTTGTGCATGCATGACTATAATGCAACATTTTTTTTTCATAAATGCAACAGATGTAAAAACTAACTACAATGCAATCCTATCTACATGATATACAATCAAGAGATGACAAACTGTAAAGTGCTCCCAATTCTTATAGTGGAGTGTAAATGAGATGAGGTGGATAGATCACAAGATTAATTGACAGAACCATTAGAAGATATTATATGTCCCTGCTTACTAAAATGTGTAAAATCAAAGGGTTTCTCTCTCTTGTTTCAGATTAAAGTCCCATTACCATTTCGTCAGTTTAGGCTCAACATCCAATTCCGTCCACTTTCCTTAAATCATAGGCATGAAGAGTTGTGATATTATGTTTTAAAGTTGACAAACCCAATTATTTTCATAAGTGAAGTGCTCAAGTTCAAACAAAGCAAGCTTACAGGGACATGAAAAAAAAATCAAATTTACCCATAACTCCCATATGACAAACATAGAGATGACAAATTACATTAGACATCCACGGATACACTAGATAGTATGTGGATCCCAAAAGCTAAAAGCTAGAAAATTGCTAAAATAATAGAAAAGGAAATAAATGATATAAACTAAGGAAAATAAAAGATAGAAACTGTTCCATCTCCCCCCCAAGCTTGAATCCGACTATGGCCTCATAGTCAAAAACAATATCAGTAGGTGGAACAGTGATACCAGTTATTGCTCAAGTGGTGGGTACTGTGGGGCGGTGGGATCCCATGATGGATATTGCCCCTGGAAGTTTGGATCATATGGGGGCATCAGTGGAGGTTGAGGATATCCCCCGAAGTAGTTTTGGCTCCAGTAGTGATCATAGAACGGTTGTTGTTGCTGCTCGATCCTCCCCAACCAGTTGTAGACATGTTGTTGATTGGCGAACAGCTGGCGTTCATTCTCGAAGATAGCTTGTTGATTAACATACAGCTGATTCATAGTATCCTGGATATCAGCAAATGACGCAGTGTGTTGCTGTTGCGTCTCCTGAATGCTTTGTAGCATGGTGTACATGCCCTGTATAGAATACACATCCTCTCCTTGTTGAGAGGGATGTGGCGGCGGAGGCTGCGAAGATGATGATGCACCCGGGTAGAAGCGTGGACGCTTCCTCGGTGCCACTCGTGCCCGAAGAGGAGTGAAAGTCTCCTCTTCCTCTTCATTCTCGACGTTGGCGTCATTGTTACCCGCGTCTTCATCACTTGTTGAATCTTCGATTGCAATTATGGGACACCTAAAGTGCTGGGCCCCTTGGATGTTGAAGACGGGATCAGGAAGTGCACACTCCTGATACTCCTGATTGATGTGGCAATGCACATAGACCACGCCGCCACGGACTATCAGAAGGTTGGAGCGGTGGAAATGAGCAAGATTCACCGGATTTCTGCTGACCAGTGGAGGAAGTGATGACAGATCTAGCCCAAGGTAGAGGTCTAGTGGCGTAATAAGTCCCCCAAAGTGAATAGGGGCTCTTCTGGTACTCCTCTTCACGACCATCACGCGCGTCAAGAAAAATGTGCCGCAGTTTAGTTGTTCCCTCTTCAGTAGCTTGTAGAGGAAAAATAAATCCGTCTCCTGGAATTTTCTCAAACAAAGCTCGCCTCGAGCAAAGAAGGTGATGCAGAGCATATGGTGTAAAACCTGCACGAATGGGTGCTCGAAGTCAGACACTGCTGCATTGTGATAGCTCATCGATTTTCCCACAGGGGTGGTCACCAGCACCGCAAACATCACATCATAATCAGCCTGATTATCCGGTCGTCGATACTGCTCGGGTGAGTGCCACCAATTGTAGACCGAGTTGAATTGGTCGAGCGTAATAGTATAATTGTGGTTGAACAAACGGAAGGAAACACGGCCCTTGATCCACTCGCGGTCAGTGGCGATAAGGTCATTGGGCACCACACAGATGTCGAGGGAAGCCATGAATTCCGCCACGATCTCCTTATATGTTGGCCACTCACCAAAGAATGGATGACCCTCCTCATGGTAGGGAATGGCTTCCTCCCATGTTGCTGCCCTCCTTCCAACCTGCCCAAGGAGGACATGGTTGAGGTTGTCCTCAAAGCCAAGATCCCGGATCATAGCCCGATCAACATATCGGGTAGGCTCTATGGGACGCTTCATCAACTCATCAAAGATTTTCTTCACGTCTGCTGAGGCGTGGACAATCCTTGGATGGGGAATAGAACCCAGTGGTGGAGGCACGAACATGTCAATCTCCATGGGGACCGCTCACGATGAAGAATCTCATGTTGTCCTCACCATTGTGAAAGAAAGGAGATAGAAGAATGGAGCTCGGTGAAGGTCGGAGAAGATGATCTCCAATGTCGATGAAGAGCTCGGTGAAGATAGCTTGATTGCTATATGCTCGGTGAAGATCTCCGGTTGCTCAGGATGCTTGGCGCAAGAGTTGAGGGGATTCACTCTGAAGGTGTGAATAGAATTGAGAAACTACCCCTCCTTTTATAGTTGAACCCGTCGCTACTGTCACTGCATTGTGATTGCTACTATCGCTCCGTCGATACCATCGACGGGGTGTCGATGGTATCGACATCTGGAGCACAATCCGCTCTTCGCAACCATCGACAATTTTCGATTGCTTGATGTGGGGTCCCAGATCGATGACGTGTCGATACCATCGACACCTCGTCGATGGTATCGATGGAGCGACAGTAGTAATCAAAATGCAGCGACAGTAGCGACGAGTTCAGCTATAAAAGGAGGGGTAGTTTCTCAATTATATTCACACCTTCAGAGTGAATCCCCTCAACTCTATTCACTCTAAAGATCAGTGGTTTTCGCACATTGTAAATTATCTTGCATGCAAGGAAATATCGGACGATTGGAATTTATGGAAATGATTTGCTCATCGGGAAACATCTCGGTAATGGGTATATTGATATCTCGCTCATCTACCCGCTCTAACCGAGACAAATGATCTGCAAACACGTCCTCAATACCCTCCTTGTCTTTAATTTCAATGTCAAGCTCTTGTAAGAGTAAGATCCACCTAATTAATCTAGGCCTGACATCTTTCTTTTCCATTAAATATTTAATAGCAGTGTGGTCCGTCCAAACCACAACTTTTGACCCCACTAAGTATTGCCTAAATTTTTCAAATGCGAAAACCACGACAAGCAGTTCTTTTTCAATGGTAGTATAGTTAAGTTGTGCATCATTTAAAGTCTTTGATGAATAGAAAATTACTACATGTTTGTTCTCAAAATGCTGCCCAAGAACAGCCCCAACAACAAAATCCGATGCATCGCACATGAGCTCGAACGGTTTGGTCCAATCTGACGTTTGAACAACCAGTGCCGAAATTAATTTTTCTTTAAGAACATTGAAGGAATGCATGCATTTATCATTAAAATGAAACACTGCGTCCTTCTCAAGCAATTCAGATAAAGGTTTAGCAATTTTGGAAAAATCTTTAATAAAACGGCGATAGAAACCCGCATGCCCAAGGAAACTCCTCACTCGCTTCACCGAGTTCAGCGAAGGTAATTTGGCAATAACCTCGATTTTTACTGGATCTACCTCTAGCCCTTTGCTAGACACCTTGTGTCCAAGAACTATTCCTTCGCTAACCATCATATGACACTTTTCCGAATTTAAGATCAGATGTGTATCTTCACATCTTTGTAGCACTCTATCCAAATTTTGCAAACACTCATCAAACGATGCACCATAAATAGAAAAATCGTCCATGAAAACCTCTAAACAGCACTCAACCATATCCGAGAAAATAGCAAGCATGCAGCGCTGAAAAGTAGTCGGTGCATTGCACAACCCAAACGGCTTGCGGCGATATGCAAAAGTCCCATAAGGACAAGTGAAGGTAGACTTCTCTTGATCCGTAGGGTCTATAGAAATCTGATTATAGCTGGAATAGCCATCCAAAAAGCAAAAATGAGAGCGTCCAGCCAGCCGCTCTAAAATCTGATCAATAAATGGGAGCGGAAAATGATCCTTTAGAGTTGCGGAATTCAAGTGGCGATAGTCAATGCAAACACGCCACCCGGTTACCAATTGGGTAGTAACAAGTTCATTCATAAGATCCTGAGTCACCATGATTCCCCCCTTTTTAGGGACTACCTATGTGGGGCTTACCCACGTCGAGTCTGAAATAGCATAGATGATGCCCGCAGAAAGGAGCTTGATCACCTCCTTCTTGACGACCTCCATCATGCTCGGGTTGAGTCGACATTGTGGCTGAATTACCGGCTTGGCTCCTTCCTCGAGCTGGATCTTGTACTGACAAAGCATAGGGGAAATCCCCTTAATATCAGCAACTGACCACCCGAATGCGCCACGGTGGTTCTTCAGCACGATCATCAATTGCTCTTCTTCACCGGCACTCAGATATGCCGAAATAATTACCAGTAGTTTTTCACCATCGGCTAAAAATGCATACTTTAAGTGAGGGGGCAGTGGCTTCAGTTCTAATTCTGGTGGACAGATCAATGGTGATTGAAGCGGTGGTGGGAGTGCCCCAAGATCCTCATAATGCTTGGCATAATAGCATGGGAGCACTTGAAGCATCTTTATACATTCTTGCAACTACGTGCTTCTCATCCAATCATGCATGATGTTAAATAGGCAAGCTTCAAGGGGCAATTCTAGATATGAGTCAAGCACAAAACTTGCTATTGCATCATCCTCAGTAGATAGAGGAATTTCCTCCTCTTCATCATTTGGATAACCCACAGCTCTACAAAGAGAAACAACTTTTGTTTGTTCCATAATATCCACTACCAGTGTCCCCTTATCTACCTTGGTCATTACATGAGCCATATCCAGAAATGGCTTCCCTAAATAAAGAGAAATGTTTTGATCAAAATGCTTCACCATGCGACATTGCTCCTTTGCTTTTGTACTTGGTGGCATAACCATTTCAAATCTGTCATCCGCTATTCCCAATGTCAGACGGCCTCTTCCCATTTCCAGTATCATATTTGCAGTAGCCTGGAAGGGTCTTCCTAGGAGTAGCTCATTCCCCTTGTCATCTTGCATTTCTATTACCACAAAATCAGCTGGAAATACAAATCTATCAACCTTTACCAGGACATCCTCACAAATACCATATGGTCGTACCATAGAATTATCTGCGAGTTGAATCGTCATGTTGCTTTGTCTAGATTCCTTAAGACCCAGCTTCTTAAATGTCGAGAGGGGCATCAAGTTTATACTTGCCCCGAAATCGCACGACGCTTCACTGAATTTCACCTTACCAATGTAACATGAAATATTGAAGCAGCCCAAATCTTGTCATTGTGGTGGTAATGTTCCCAAAATGAAGGCACTAACATACTCTTTAAGAACCACCACCTCAGCATCGGGAATCTTCCTCTTCTTGGTAATTATATCCTTCAGAAACTTACCATAAGAGGGTATCTGCTCTATAGCTTCTATCAGCGAGATGTTAATAGAAAGTTTCCCAAAACTATCTAGGAACTTTTTGAACTGGGTGTCCACTTTCTTTGCATTTAGACTATTTGGATAGGGAACTGGAACACTCTATGCCCTCTGATGTGGCGACACATATGGTGTCCTCTTTTGAGTTTCTTCCTCAGCAATAGGTTCTGCTACAGCTTCCTCTACTTCATCCTCTATTGGCTCTGTGATTGTGACCTCCTCTGTGGCCTCACCTTTGGTCTCTGGCTGGGGTGTGCTTGGTTCATCTGCCTTAGAGTTTAAAATCCTCTTTCCACTCCTTAACATAATTACTTTAGCTTGTTGATTTCCTCCTGGCACATTTGTATTTCTGGAAAAACCTTGCTGTGTTGGTTTCTTCAAGCTTGAAATCTCTGCCGCCATCTGTGCTAAAGATGTCTTGAGTGTCCTCATCTGAGCCCCATGACTTTGTAAAGTTTGCCCGAACTGATTCATGAACTCTCATTGTTGCTTGATTTGTTGACCAAATGTGCTCATGAGTTCTTGATTCTGTTTGATTACTTGATTTAGCAACTCATTATTCTTTTCTTCTACAGTGGGTTGTGGCTTAGCTTTCGGATCCTGCAAGAAATTGTTGGGATCTTTCTAGGAAAATTTCTTATCTTTCCTCCAAGAATAGTCATTATTCCTATATCCCTGTTGCTGACGTATGAATTTCACATGTGCTTCATCATCAGACTCTTCATTTTCTTTTGCCAGAAGTTTCTTTGCAATAAGATCCATCTTGTCATTCAGTTATTTAATGGCTTTAGCATCCCCTACAGATCTAACTTGTTTAGGTGCATCTCTGGTACCCCATGACTGCTTCTTTGTCATGTTCTTAATATCTCCCAACACCTTGTATCAGTATTGTTCAGAAAGAATCATGACCCTGTTGAATCTAAATTGCTTCTGTCATGCTCATTAAGAACGAAATAGAAAATCTTCACATGTTTTTCTTTATCTAACCCATGATGAGGACATCTTCTCAGCATTATCTGAAATCTTTCCCAGGTCTCCGAATAAGTTTCACCTGCATTCTGAGTAAAGTTGTGGATTTTCCTGATTAAATCATTAGTTTTCTCAGGTGAGAAGAAATGTTCAAAAAAGACCTTGAGCATCTGATCCCAAGTCTCAACAATCTCATCATACAGATTATAGAACCACTCTCTTGTAGTTCCTGCAAGAGAACTTGGGAACAGTTTCAGATACAGTGTCTCCTACGGAAAACGATCGATCTTGATCATATCACAATTTTCCACGAAGGTGCTTATGTGGGTCATTGGATCTTCGTTCTTTAGTCCATGGAATGCTTGACTTTTGACTAGATTTATTAGTACCGGATCAATTTTATAAGTCAGGATGTTGATTGCCTGCCTCTTGATCGGCCCTTTCGATGCCGAGGAAGAAGACGCCTTGATCTTTTCCCATATCGTCTTTTCTTCAACCATCTCTTCTTGTTCAGAATCTGAATTTACAAGATGTGGTCTATAACTAAAAATTGGATGTCTTTTCTTGCAGAATCCCCCTCCTTTTATAGGAAAAGGAGGGGTGTAAACCCTAGATACAATACTCCCTAGAAAATTCCTGGTCGGTGGTTGAAAGCTTTCTAGATCTGATCAATAGAAGAAATGGTTGATTTCTTTTAATTATGTTGATCGTTCACATTCTTTTTGCTGCAGATTCCCGTAACAATGATTTTGAGCGGATTTCACTCCCGTCAAAGGCTCTAAATTGATCCAAATAATAGTATATTCTTTTAGGAAATTAATTTTCTTTCCAACTAATACTTGTACATCTAATTTGGATTTTGTATACAGAAGTTATGACACTTTTGGTGTTGGGTATACGTTAATTTCAGGCACTACGAGAATTGTGCAAAACATCTTCTAAGGGAAATTGTTCATTGGAGTGGTTAGACAGTTTTCCTACAAAAACCCAACCAAAAATAATTAAAACTCCAAATAAAGAGAAAATTCTAAATTAATACAATTAATTATTAAACTAAGAAAATAAATAACAAAACAATCCTAAAAAGATATCTAAAAATGGAATTATAAAGGATAATGCACTTTTATCAACATTCTTACCAGGCAAGTCGACCAATTGGAAGATGAGTCGATCGACCGGAGGAGCCAATCGATTGACTGGATGCCCAATCAACTGATTGGAGGAGTCTAGCCAACTGCTTAAATTAGGAACCAGTTGAATGAATGATGGAGAATAGCCGACCGATAGGAGGATGAATTGATCGACTGGAAGGTCTATTAGATCGACCGACCAGTTCCCAACACAAGATTTTTTCAGTACGGGTTGCATGCATATGATGTATGACCTTAGTTGGTTAGAAATTCTTTGTGGCTCTAAAGAATTGCATTAATGTCGACATAACCATCACTTGTATAATTTTGAGTACAAATTTTGTTTGTGTGTAGTATGTATACGATACATATTATAAGTATATGGTGGTAGATATGTATATGTATTTTAAATAAAATCCCTCGACAAATATTAATTCATATATGTTTTCCTTAATAAGCCTAATTAGTATCATCAATTATTGCTGAATCAAATCAAAAGTGCTTTGAAAAATGAAAATTTACCTTTATAGAATTAAATAGAAAATGATAACACATTGCGATCGGTCTTATGAAGGACAAGTTGGAAAGCACCAACATCTATAATCGGTTCAGGACTTTGAGAATAATTCTCACTCATGAGTATAAGCTCTATATCTTAGATACACCAGTGCCAGAGGAACCATCACCAAGGGCTAAAGTGGATGCTTATTGGAAGAATGTCAACTATGCCTTAGACACTAAAAACCTTATGTTGTGTTGTATGAGCTATGAGTTGTATAAGAAACATGAAAACATGGACATTTTTTAGATGTTAACACATTTTAAGGACATGAACCAGAATCATACAAAGCAAGAAAGGTACAATGTCTCCAAGGTGCTTTTTGAGTGTAAGATGACAGAAGGGGATCCAATAGAGCCCCATGTGCTTCATATGATTGGCCATGTGGAACATTTGGAGACATTGGGTTTTCCTTTGAGCCAAAAGTTTTCCACATATATGATTCTCCAATCATTGCCTAAATCATTTAACAGTTTAGTGAGATCTATTACTTGAGTGAATTGAATAAATTGCTGCCTGAATTGCTTGGCTTGCTGATAAATGTTGAAGCACAAATGAAGTGGGACAAACCCGTGATGGGGATCAGTGAAGGGGAGTCCAAGGGCAAAGGAAAGGCCAAGAAAAGTTTTGAGGCTAAACTGGAGTCCAAATCTTCTGCACGCAAGATAAGGAGAAGGGTGAGTGCAAAAGGAATCTTTCATCTTCACTTAAAGGAATAAAGGAAGATGAAGTAAGGGATAGAGATCTCTACTTCAGTTATACACATTATTGAGATTAATTTTGCCACTTATTCATCTTGGTATTGAATATCAGATACATATCTCACATTTTCTCAAATGTCCAGGATCTGGAGAAAAGAAGACCTTTAAAGAAATGTGAGGTTGAATTGCGCATTGCTAATAGAGCAAGAGTAAATACCAGTGCAATTGAAACCTTTGATTTTTCTCTACCCAGTGGGCTTGTAATAGAGTTAGAGAATTTTTATGATGTACCTACCATTAATAAAAATATCATGTATGTATCTTATTTGGACAAGAATGGATTCAAATTTCTTATAAAAATGGTAGATGTTCTATAAGTAAAGATGAGATCTTGTATGGTAGTGCCCCAATGTCCTATGGTATATATTGTTTATATCTAGAGACAAGTGTATAACGTGAATACATAAAGACTAAAATTATATAGCTCAAACAAGACATACCTTTGGCATTATTGACACGAGTTTACCATGCGTAAAATGCAAGTGCACGCGTCAGAGTAATATAGGCCTTTGTGAGGCTCGAGTCAAACTCAGGGAAACGTAATTATTGGTAGACTACTACTAACTACTTGCAATCAGCTCGACCAATTAAAATGATTTGAGAGTTGATTGAAAAAGAAAACAAACATAAAAGAAAACAAAGCAATCGATTAAATGTTTGATTTAATCAATTCAAATGGAAATCTTTAGGATTGTGGTTTCACCACAGGTTCTCGTTGTATTAATTCCTACACAGTTAACCTAATCTGTCTCTCATTCCGAGTAGTGGCTTGTATTCAGAATTGCTCACTTTCGTGATACAATTCACTACCTAAATCTAGGTCGGTTCCATGGTAGTAGTAACCTATACCCTAAACTAGGTGCATGAAGACCATACTCTGGGTTTCCACCATTAACTGTACATCGCCTTGTTCAAATGATTTATTAGTTAATGTGAATTTTGTCTCTTTTCAACCGTTAATTCTTCTTTCAAAGTAATTAAAGGCATTAGATTATCATTAGGGTGATCAATCATAATGATATAATGGAGAAAACGAAATCATACCACAGATTTAAGAGACAAATTATGAAATACTATGGTAAAAATATCATACAACCATCACCCGGGCTACTCCCACTCCTAAAGATAAAGGGGATTAGCCCCGCATGTTCATCTCAATGAAAGACATGATGAGAGAAAGGGAAAACATGGGGAAAATGTGAATAGAAGTAATGTAAACCCCTGAATGGAGGAGATCTGGGTGTTACTTGACATAGAATGAGCGATCTACAGCCTTCCGACGGTGGAAAACTCCTTTTGTAGCTCTCGGAACGATCGGGGCATGGTTATGGGCTCCGTTCTTCTCTCCTCTCCTTCTTGAGACTTGTGCAATGACTAATGACGTCCTCCCCTGCTTAGGGCCGCCGTAAATAGGTATATGCACCACTTTAGATTGCCAAAAAATCACCACCGTCTGATTAGCAACGATCTATAACAAAACCTGATCTGATGGCGTCGATACCATCGACGCGGGTCGATGGTATCGACCTGTCATAATATCGACAAGTCTTCCTTTTTTTGATGTTTTGGCCTAATGCAGACTCGATACCATCGACTGTAGTGTTGATGGTATTGACACCTTTAGGCGTCACTTTTATCACCAATCCGACGCTGAAGCTGGGCAAGGTCGATAGTATCGACTTTGTGTCGATAGTATCGACCAGTTGATTATTGGCTCGTTGTAGGTATCTCGCTACCATCGACTTCGGTGTCGATGGTATCGACTCATCTTGGTTCCTTACGGTTGTCTCACTGTGGCTAAGTCGATACTATCGACAGCTGTTGATGGTATCGACAGCTGCATATATTCGTTTTTCCTGAAAATTCAAGATAAATTCGAATCAGCCTTGCTAAAACATATCAATATGATCATTTATAACCAAAATAACGAAATACAGTAGATTTGATGCAAAATGAGATTATAGACTAAAGCGAGTGAATCCTGCGATACTAACAACAAATATGACTAATAAACACATAAAATGCATGTAAAACTAGTCTATAAAAGCGACTCAAAATCCTCGCATCAATTGTCATCTACGACACATAAATGAGAAACACATTTCTAGACTACATAAATATAGTTATCTAGACTCTTTTGGTTTTGAATCAATAAATACATGCAAGTCTTGTTTGTTGGGCAAGATGACAAAAGCACCTTTCACTGGTAACAATAAAAGAGCTAGTGATCTATTAGGACTCATATATACATACTGATGTATGTGGACCTTTTAGAACAAATACTAGAGGCCGTTACCAATACTTCATTACCTTTACTGATGACCTCAATAGGTTTGGCTCTGTATAGTTGATGAAACACAGTCAAAAACCCTTAAACATTTCAAGGATTTTATGAATTAAGTACAAAACCAACTTGGTAAAAGTATTAAAGCACTTTGATCCGATCAAGGTGGAGTATACTTAAGATAAGAGTTTGAGATACTTCTGCGAGATCATGGTATTGTACCACAATGGACTCCACCTGTTAAACCACAACATAATTGTGTGTAGGAATGAAGGAAACATATCTTGTTGGACACAGTACAAGAAATTAAGAGCTTTGACAGTCTTCCGACTTCCTTTTGGGGACATGCTCTACAAATTGTCACATTTATAGTAAATTGTGTACCATATAAATTGGTTCAAAGGATAGCATATGAGATATGACATGGAAAATGTCTCGATGTGTCTTTTATGAAGATTTGGGATTGTGAAGCTTATATGAGAAAATAGTTTCCCAAAAAGTTTGGAACCAAATCAAACAAATATTATTTTGTTGGAAATACCAAAGGAACTAGGGAATACTACTTTTACATTCCATCTGAAAACAAAGTTTATGTTGTCAGGACTGTTGTTTTCCTAGAAAAAGAATTTATTTATAAAGGAATCAGTGGGAGAAAAGTATAACTCAAAGAGAATCAAGACCAACAAGAAAACATTGAACATGTAGAGGTACAGAAGGAACAAGAAGAATCACAAATTGTTGTGGAATCTCAAGTTCCTCATGTACCACAAGAACCTCTAGATCTAGTAGGACACGCCTTGAGCCTGAAAGATTCAGATATCTTGTGACTTAAGAAGGCAATGAGTTGGTCATAGATGACGAACCAGTAGCCTACCTAGAGGCTATAGAGGGACTAGAGTCTGAGAAATGGCTTGAGGCCATGAGATCTGAGATGGACTCCACGTACACCATCAAGGTATGGACCTTGCTGGATCCACCTAAGGGGGTAAAAGCCATAGGGTGCAAATGGGTCTTCAAAAAAAAGACCGACATGGATGGTAATGTAAAAACCTATAAGGGAATATTAGTGGAAAAGGATTTTAGACAAGTTCAAGGTGTTGACTATGACAAAACCTTTTCACCAGTTTCCATGGTTGAGTTCATCAGGATCATACTTTCCATTGCATCTTATTATGACTATGACATTTGGCAAATGGATGTTAAAACCACCTTCCTTAACACTAAACTTCTTGAGGATGTGTACATGACACAACCTGAGGGATTTATAAATCCAAATAATGAAAATAAAGTCTGTAAGTTGCAAAGGTCAATCTATGGATTGAACCCAGCATCTCAGAGTTGGAGTCTTTGATTTGATGAGGCAGTCAAAGAGTTTGGCTTTAGTAAAAATGAAGACGAACCTTATGTTTACAAGAAGGTTAGTGGGAGCATTGTATTCCTCAAGTTGTATGTAGATGACATACTATTGGTGGGGAATGACATACCTACCCTACAAACAATAAAGGACTAGCTAGGAAGTACCTTATCTAAGAAGGATTTAGGTGAAGCATCCTATATTTTAGGAATTAAGATCTATAGAGATAGATCTAGAAGGCTTCTTGGCCTAATATAGAGTACATACATTGATAAGGTGTTGAAACGGTGTGGCATGCATGACTCAAAGAGAGGGATTTTTTTTATACATGGAACTAGCCTCTCTAGAACCCAGTGTACTAGTTCTTGTGAAGAATGGGAACACATAAGTAAGATGCCATATGCATCCACAATCGGATCTATCGTGTGTGCAATGTTATGCGCTCGTCTCGATGTCTTGTATGCTTTGAGCATGACGAGTAGGTATTAGTCAGATCCCAATGAAGGTCACAAGTCTTCCATAAAGAAACTCCCTAAGTACTTGAGAAGAACTAATGATCCATTCCTTGTTTATGGCGGTGAGGAAGAGTTAGGTGTTTACACCGATGCAAGCTTCCAAGATGACAAAGATGATTCCTGATCGCAATCGAGATTTGTGTTTTGCCTTAACAACAGGGTTGTGAGTTGGAAAATTTCCTAGAAAGAGACAACTATTGATTATATAATGGAAGCAAAGTACATTGCTACCTCTAGTGTAGAAAAAGAAGTTGTTTGGATCAAGAAGTTTATCAATGAACTTGGAGTGGTTTCAAGCATTAGCAATGCAATAGAGTTGTATTGTGATGATAATGGAGCTATTACACAAGCTAAGGAACCCAGATCACATCAACATTCCAAGCATATACTTTGGTTCTTCCATCCCATACAAGAGATCATACAATGAGGAGATGTGAAGATTTGTAGAGTATCAACTGAAAGCAATATTGTAGACCCACTGACAAAAGCATTTTCCCAGTAGAAGCATGATGGTCATGTTAGATCACTTGGAATTAGATTTTTAGGTGACTATCTATAAGTGCAAGTGGGACTCTATTGATATGTATGTTTAGAGAGCCAGTCAGATGATGATTGTAATGTGCCATAATGTAATTGGTTTGATAATAATAAAGGCAATTTTGTCTGTTATGTTTTGTTCAGTTAGGAGATAATTATATAACATGATAGATGTCTAAAGAGTGATGATACTCGATGACATATGTGTTCATGTTTAGGACCTAAACAATGAGATCATATATATTTTAAGATTATGTATAAACTTGCTATGTCCCTAGTAAGATACTATTGTGGAATCTAATTAGATGACAATAATACATAAAGACTAGATTGTGTGTTGAATGATGACAAAATCTCATTACACATGATATTTTATATCAAGCCAAACACATAGGTTCCTGTTAGAAAATAGTTTCGGGTAGACCCACCTTGTGAGTGATATGTTGAACCATTATATGGTAGTCAGAATCAGCTCTCAAAGTGATAGTGGTGATTTTCGTTCTTAGACCTGAAGTCGCTACACTCATCACATGTCGTTCTATGAACCTTCACACCATCCAACATGACCTTGAATAAATGTTTCCATGAAGGAGGTGGTTCAATATGTTGTGACACATGGGGATTGACTGTGAGTGATGTAGATGGAATTTGTCCCTCCTTTCAGAATTGATATCTTGGCCACTTGATAAGCGAGACTGAGTTACGCATTGCCATGCTCATGTGAGTCAATGCGTGATATGTAAGCTCACACGTATCAACAATCTGCTCTAGTTCAAGAAACATAGATTGAGTATTAAAAGAATGATGATTCCATGCCTCACATTCAATCTCGATATTTGAAAAAAAGAAACTATACGATCATGACAACACTAATCATAGATTGTAGGTTGAACTTATTCTCCAACTTTCTATTTACTTGATAGCAATAAAGGATTTTTAGATACCTCTCATTGTGTGTAATGTCATAGTCTGGTTATGGATATTCACTGCCAATGTAATTTGGTACCTATATGGTCACATGCATAGCATGTACTTGGAATGGGAGTTTACTCATGGACAAGTTTTTACTTGATTACTGAAAGTGTTTAGGTAATCAAATTAAACAACACTGTCTACGAGTCGACCAACTAGGATATCCATTCGATCGATTGGTGTGCTAGTTGATTGATTGAAAAGTTCAATCAAACGATTGGATGTGAAACAATCAGTTTTGACTGGGTCAAATGACCAATTATACGCATTAATCATCACATTGAAAGCCTTTTTTTGGCACAACGGACCA
Organism: Alisma plantago-aquatica; assembly: GCA_963693085.1. Classification (NCBI taxonomy): domain Eukaryota; kingdom Viridiplantae; phylum Streptophyta; class Magnoliopsida; order Alismatales; family Alismataceae; genus Alisma; species Alisma plantago-aquatica. The sequence continues at coordinate 1,525,848,073 of OY856410.1, forward strand.
CAAGCCAATCGAACGACTGGATAGTCTAGCTAATCGATTAGGCATGCACAAATGTCATCAAACCATGAGATCAATCTTTCCATATCCCCTAGGTCTTGGAAACCCTAGCCCATCCACTCCTATGTAAGGAGGGTGGTCAAGGCTCTAGACACACCTTTTCTCAATGTTCTGGTAACGTGAGAGCTTGAGTAGTCTTACCCAAGAAAGGGAGATACAACAAGGTGAAACGAAGTCGACGCTAGCATGTAGACAAAAGAAGGACAACTCCTTGTCGTCGGCTTGGGAAGCACAACATGAAGTCCCTGGTGGTTCATGTGGACTATGTATAGGTGTGGAAGCAATTGTGTCCATGCTAAGAGGACGTCGTCGACCCTTGTCCTTGGTGCTACACCAAGAGGTTGTTGTTAACTACCGTTTGTGTGCTGCTTGAGAAGGAAGAACAACTCTGCAAGGATTTTTTCTATACTTACTTCAAATCAGGTATATGCCTCACAACCTTCCTTTCCATTTCATAGTTATTAATGCATTATGGGGAATATGGCAAGAATTTTTTTATTTCTGTCACCATCTCTATCACCATATTACACTATACTAAGAGTTATGAATTTATCCATTCGAGTACTAGTAATAAAGTTCAATAATGTATAACTCTGGTCATTTCCAATTTGCAACTTATGAGGGATTTAAGATTTGAGTGACATAGTAGTAAATGAAGACAAAAAGTGTTTTTTCTATTAAATTTAGTCGTGTTATGGAATAATAGAAGTCAAATCATTGTAGAAGTCATAATACAAATGAATATTATACCAAGGAATAAAGCTCAAGAGAGTATGCCAAATTTAAAATATAACTCATCTTTAGTAATTAGAAATGATATATATATATATATTATAGCCATTGAAATGATTCATTACAATATTCTTGTAACTGGAACAAAAATAAAAAAACTCAGTGTTGAATCTAGTTCTTACAAAAGAATTCTTGATGCACTGCTTATTTTACTTGTTTTGAGGACAATATATTCGAAAGTGGGGAGAGTGTTACAACCTTGTTTCTTTTTACTAGGTAATACCCGATTTCAGAAACCATAATTTGATGTTGGTAGCTTAGTATATCATTCAATATATAATTCAATTTAGTTCTTTTGAATACATGCTTAATTTAGTATTAGCTATGGTTATAAAAAAACCAAATATCTTTTGAACTTAATTCAATATACCAAGGCTTAAAATCTAGAATAATGTGTAATTTCAAGATAAAAATTAGCAATTTATCCTACATGGTAAGATTAAACCCTAATTCAAAACCAAGGAATGGTATTACCTAGCAATTGATATACTAGTTAAATTAGATTATAACATGACCATATATATTATGTTTAGCTAGGATCACAAATCAATGCATATTCAAGAGTTTGGTTATTGTTGATCCAGGGGATTTTAAATAGTTGTCTGACTTTTAGCATAGTTAGACTGATCCTACGTGTTATAAATAATAAAATCATTCTCTAGGCATTAGTCTATGATTTTGCACTAACTGCGAAATAGTCAGGAGACTATATGAAAATCAGGCTCGCTATAGGATCTGAATTGAGAAAAGTTGAGTTATTTTGTTAGTTCAACCAACAATGGTTGACCTACATAATTGGATTAATTATCTAGGTAGTCATCCAACTACCCAGTAAACAACATGTGACCAACTAATTTGAGGTTTTATTGTATTTGTCAATCAAGAAATGAATATACATGATCAAATTCAAGTTATAGATCCATTTTGACATGTTTCACATTACAAAACTCTATCTTTTCTCAAGAGGCAATTTTGGAGGATAGATAAAGGATTTATTTAGAAACATAAATATCGAGGCATGTTCTTCATTTTTTGGTCAAATCATGCTAGTAGACATGTTATAGATTAGTTCACAATTCTTTAACAACATATTTTAGTAGAAAACAACATGATTATTTCCTTTTCATTTCGTTCTTATGTTTTTCTCTAGAATAGACTTTAAAAGAAATAAAGGAGCCACGTTCTTCTCCTTAATCTGGTACATGGAGAGTTTTTCAACAAGGATCTAAGGTAAAATCTCTAGGTTCTAGATTCGTAAGATAAGTGTGAATTACTGAGTGATATTTTCATTTAATAGTATAATGTACTGAAGTAGATTGAATTCATCAAATTCTTCAATTTTTGATGTAAATGATAATAAGTATGAACTAAGTGCTTGATTTAGGGTAGAATATTATAATTGGAACTTGAATTTTCTAATCCAATTATGTTATAATGATGAAACAAAAATAGAAATGGATTCATTTAATCTATTAGAGAATTTAGGGTTTTATTCTTGTATTTTTTAAAATTGGAATTTATAGGATTTTTGAGTATATTGAACTGGGACGTAGTCAAGATTAATAAATATCGAAATTTTTCATGAATAAAGTGGTTATAAGAATAAATGTAACACTAGGTCATGTTTTCCTCTACTCAAATCCGACATGCTTTCTTATCGACTTAGCCTATAACCATTCCAAATTGCTAAAAATTCAAATAAAAATGCACCTATTTACTAGAACGTGAAATGGCTTTAGGGTTGTAAATCCCCAACATGAACCTATGAACTTATTATTTGACATAATATATATTTTGAGCTATCAAACTCAACACATAACCTTTGAATTTGGAATCAAGTCAGTCTATTTTATCATTCCAAAAGTTAAACCCCATCAATTTTAGATCTGATTTTGGCAAAAACATGCTATAAATTATACATCTAAATAAATATAACTTTTCAATTGAAAATATTGGGGTCAACTTAGTATCTCGAGTAAAGAATTGTTTTCTGGTCAATTCAATGTTTATAGGTTCAAGTTGATGACCCTAAATTCAAGTTAGACTCATTGAATACTAATTGTTTTTCTATGGTTGTAGGTTAAGTTAAGGGAAACATTAGATAAATTGAGGTGACAAAAAATTGGATATAGTAACAAGCCCAAAATTATTCCAATCAAAGTTATGTCTAAACATGTGAACATGACAACACTGACTCACAAAAAAATAGATTCAAGTTTGATGTTTGTTATTTAGTCAATTTCATTTGTGAAAGTTGATTCTTAGTGATAACCTCCTATTTTAGTAGTTTATCTTAGTCTTTTTCTTTAGTTTTCCATACTCTTTTTACGTTTATACGGTACATAAACCTAATTTTACCCCTTTTTGTAAATACATCATCAAACTAACTTTTTCCTTTTACACTTGCAGAAAAAGCACAAAAAAATCATAAAAGAATAAACCAACCTCAAGGCCGAGTGAAGACAAACGGTCCCAAGACCGCATGGAGTTCAAACGGTCCCGAGACCGCATGAAGCCAAACGGTCCCAAGACCGCATGGAGTTCAAATGGTCCCGAGACCGCATGAAGCCAAACGGTCCCAAGACCGCATGGAGTTCAAACGGCCCCGAGACCGCATGAAGCCAAACGGTCCCAAGACCGCATGGAGTTCAAACGGTCCCGAGACCGCATGAAGCCAAACGGTCCCGAGACCGCATGAAGCCAAACGGTCCCAAGACCGCATGGAGTTCAAACGGTCCCGAGACCGCATGAAGCCAAACGGTCCCGAGACCGCATGAAGCCAAATGGTCCCAAGACCGCATGGAGTTCAAACGGTCCCGAGACCGCATGAAGCCAAACGGTCCCAAGACCGCATGGAGTTCAAACGGTCCCAAGACCGCATGGAGTTCAAACGGTCCCAAGACCGTTTGACGCCAAACGATCTCAAAACCGTTTGACGCCAAACGGTCTCAAGACCGTTTGACGCCAAACGGTCTCAAGACCGTTTGACCTCACTCAAGGCCTATAAATAAGACCTCAAGGGCCATCCCTGAGGGAGTCCAGACGTCCAGAGGCTGCCTCTCTAGTACCAGAACAACTCCATCCACCGCCCGAGGCTGCCGGTCTGAGACTCACGTTCCATTACAAAGCTACCTTCTCTCTCATCAACAAAGAAGGTGAAAGGAGAAGATCCGTCGTCAAGCAAGCCACGAAGGGTGGAGATCGTTGCTCTCTCCACCAAGGGTTCAACCTTCTCTCCTCAGTGGAGATGATGTTCTTTCTATCTCTTCTTGCCTCCTCCTTTGTTGCTCCCTCTATGAGGAGCGAGTAGTTCCATCCACTGGGGCGCGGGGACTAGCCCCGCTGCCCATGTCTTGTACTTTGTACTAAAAAGATGTTATCCTTTCGTTTTAATACTAAATCGTTCCATACATGCTTGAATGATGGCCACGTTCTTGTATGCATCTATTGTCTTTTGTTGTGGTTTGTCTACGACCGCTCTCGAGACTCGAATACCGATTTAGTGTTGGTTTCTGGTGTGTGTATCCACCACGCATCCATTTCGGTGTCTAGGAGTGTATCTCAAAGAGTGGAGTAAACTCACTATCATCCGTTACACTTCCATCTGTATGGAAGTAACCTTGGTAAGTCGAGGAACACGCTTTGCGAGGGGAATGATGTAAAGCATGTGACCATTTGATCGGGAATGGCTGGCGTTGCAACATTCCCGCACTTCTCGTAGCTAGGTTATCCGAATAGGAGACTAGGCCTACAAAGATACTATTCGATTTGATAATTATCGCTCGCTTGTTAGTTTTAGATGCACGTTTCATGAGGTTGAGTAAGATTCTCTCTTTGGAAGACTACATATCTTCATTGACACGTAGAAATGTACTGAATGAGAGCTACTTAACCCTTGAAGGATGCGATGCATTGCTCTTGTCTTATAAGGCATCGGTCTTGTGGAACATCGAAGGATGCAATGCATCGCTCTTGTCTTACGAGGCATCGGTCTTGTGGAACATCCTTGGATGCAATGCATCGCTCTTGTCTTATAAGGCATCGGTCTTGTGGAACATCCATGCATCTAGCTTATAAGTCTTGCTTGCTTAGTACATATACAATGCATGTGTAGCGGTGGTGAATACCTGCTTAACCCCAGTGATTCATCATCATTTGTTAAATCTTAGTTTTACTTGCTTTATTTACTTTTCATGCTTTAGTCTAAAAACCAATCAAAATCCAACCTTTTGATATAAGTGCCAATTAGTAAAATAACTAAGTGAAGTGTTGTACGTTTTCCATCTTGTTGCTTGCAACAAGACCGTTGTCTTTTGGGTTCGATCCTAAATCTGTACTATGATAAGGCTTCCATACTCTTATGGGGTTGGAGTTGTTATCTAAGCACCAGTTCTAGGTAAACCTAGGGAAGACATCAATCCTCTCTAGGGTTTTTGGTGATAGAATTCTGGGACTCCCATTGGAAGACTGAAAATCTTTTGGTGTAAGTCCTAGCTCCATCACTTAGGTTAAGACTATGGGTTGACATATTCGGACAATCCAGGACTAATAAGGATTAATATTGCTTTAATGCTAATTTAAAGCTATATAAAAATTCAAAGAAGTAATAATTTAATATAAATGAAAACTATGTTTAAATTTATGCTGCTATTTAATATTTGTTTAAGGGATGGGAAATGATGTAAATGGAAATTGTAAGTTATATTGTAAAATATGACCTAATATAGATTTAACAATTCAAAAACAATCTCAGACTAGTCTGATTTGAGTTAGACAACTTTGCTTAAACCTATATATTTGCTTGACTAAATCAACTTAGATCTCTTGTAGTAGGAGAAGTATAAGAAAATAATATAAAGTAAAAAAATTAACTAACACCAGAAAAAAAAAACTAAGTAGCATAGAGTGAGGAAGTTAAAAGAAAAGAGCTCAGTTGAATAAGGTGGGTTTAGTGGAGGGATTTTTCTGGGAATTTTGAGACATAGGATAGACTTATGAGATTTGTTAAAAAAGAATGTATTTTTTAGAACAGGACTCTTAGTCAAACATGTAACTTTTTGCTATATAAAGGTCCACTTTTTACCACAACTTATCAAAATGGGATGTTGATCTATATTCAGCTTGAAGCAACAACAACCAACAACCAACAACAGTGAGATGCTTCTCCACTATTTACAATTGTTTACCCCCACCAACCACCATCATCTTGAGATTCGAGTTTGAAGTCAACATTAATGTTGGGAAAAAGGATAAAGATTCTGGCCCATATCCTAGTTGGATTTGGACTTGAGTAAGAGTTAGCATGTATTGTCAATCCTAATAGGAGCTAATTCCAAGAAGGAGAAAAGGTGGCTTGCTATGTTCAACATGGATTTGGACTATGACTTGGACTAGGACTTTGACAAGGATCCCTAGTTATAACCACATGCATGGAGGTATATAAATAGAGGCCTTGGAAGAAGCCATTGAGACCATCCCACCGGTTGAGATGTGATCCCTCCAGTTGCTTGTTGGTGCCTTCTCTTGCAGAAGAGGTAGAGAACAAGAACAACTGAAGGAGATTGATAAGAGAGGGTCAGCGACTTGGTCTTCAAGAAAAGTAGTGGCTGACAGTCGGTGGCTCATTGATGCCACGACAACGGAGCTCTCTTGGTTGATAAGAGAAGGTCAATGACTTTGCCTTGAAGCGAAGTAGCGACTGACAGTCAGTGTCACATTGGGTGCACTGACAAAGCAACTCTCTTAGTTGATAAGAGAGGGTCAATGACTTTGCCTTGAAGTAAAGTAGTGGTTGGCAGTTACAAACACAGTGTTTCCATAGAGAAAATGGTCTGACCCAGTTAGCGGTGGCAGCGACATCAAGCGTTCCCCAACAACAATAGTAGTGTTGTGAGGAGATCAAGTAAAGAGAGAGGTTTGTACACACTGGGTATGATTCTCTTCTTTCTCATATTTATTCTTGTGTGGGGAGGGCTGCCCGGATTTAGGGGTGATTAGATCCGAGCGGTGTGAGCTGTAATTTTAATTACATAGTGCTTATTCGCTGATATTATCCCATGGTTTTTCTCTTCTTATCTTGAGGAGAGTTTTTCACATTAAATCTGGTGTTTCTTCTTTGGGTTTATACACTTGTCTGTAATGCTTCTACAACAAGTTTTCATCACATCTGAGACTATATCAGTACAACATTCCCAATAAGTGGTATCAGAGAACAGGCTACAAATATTGGTCTAGATGGGAAAGGATGAAGATGCGACGATGATAAAGTTGATCATTACCAGACAAAGTCTTCATGACAGCAATTGAGGAGGTCTGACAGAGTTCGTCTTTCTTCATCCAAATATATGACATATCAGTCTCCTTATTCATCAGGGAGAGCCAGAGACTTATCATGAGGTACAAACTCATAGAAATAAATTACAATGGCATCAGACGATGCAGGAGGAGATGTCTTCTTTTGCATAAGAATGATACCAATGAACTTGTGGTGCTTTCCAAGGACCGGAGATCATTAAAGAACAAATTATTCTATTGGATGAAGAGAGATGATAGCTACAATGATATCAGATACAGAGCCATACTAGTTGTCAATGACTTTGGTCAAAGACTGGGGGAGCATCATCAGACAGTTTCTGAACCTTGATATAAAAGATCAGAAATAAGATTTTCATCCGGGGTGGCTCAATTAACCGGTCAGAGGGAGCCAACAAAGTTCCAAGTGTGGGCATGGAGAGAGAAGCGGTGTTGTCAAGATACTTCTTCTCAGTTTCTTTAGAACAAAGTGAAGTCAGGATGAGACTTCAAGAAAATGGATGAAAACAACAGGATGCTGAAATGTGTGAAGATAGCAGATGAATGACATGTGGTGATGGGGTCCACAAGCTACTCCAGATGATTATTGAAGACAACATCTCCCACATGGGTCAGAGGGAGAGATTATTGGGAAAAAGGAAAAGGATTGCGGCCCATGTTCTAGTTGAATTTTGACTTGAGTAGGAGTTGGCTTGTGTTGCCAATCCTAATAGGAGTTAATTCTAAGAAGGAGAAAAGGTATCTAACTATGTGTAACATGGAGTTGGTCTAGGAGTTGTACTAGGACTTGGACAAGGATTCCTAGTTGTAACCACACACATGGAGGTCTATAAATAGAAGCCCCGGGAGAAGCCATTGAGACCATCCTACCAGTTGAGGTGTGATCCCTCCAGTTGCTTGTTGGTGCCTTTTGTGGTAGAAGGATCAGAGAACAAGAACAAGTGGAGGCACTCTCTTGGTTGATAAGAGAGGGTCAACGACTTTACCTTGAACCGAAGTAGCGACTGAAAGTCCCAGTACATTGATGCCTCGACAACGGAGCTCTCTTGATTGATAAGAGAGGATCAACAACTTTGCCTTGAAGTGAAGTAGTGACTAACAGTCGGTGACACATTAGATGCACTTATAGAGCAGCTCTTTTGGTTGATAAGAGAGGACCATCGACCTTGCCTTGAAGTAAAGTAGTGGTTGGCGGTTACAAACACAATGTTGCCATAGCGGCAATGGTCCAACACAGTCAGTTGTCACAGCGACATCAAGCAGTCCCCAACAACGATAGGGGTGTTGTGAGGAGATCAAGTAAAGATGGAGGTTTGTACACATTGGGTGTGATTCTCTTCTTCCTCATATTTATTCTCGTTTAGAGAGGGCTATCCAGATTTAGAGGTGATTAAATTCAGATGGTGTGAGTTGTAATATTAATTACATAGTACTTATTGGCCACTAATGCCCATAATTTTTCTCTTCTTGTCTTGAGAGAGTTTTCCACGTCAAATCTGATGTTTTTTCTTTGGGCTTATACACTTATCGGTAATACTTCCGCAACAAATTTTCATTACATTCGAAACTGTATCGGTATAACATGCCAAACAATTGAGTCATTTTATGTTCGGATGTTGGTGAATAGATATGGTTTCTGTTTTGTCCTATAGACATTAACACTAATTTATAGTTATATAGAACTTTAAAGAAATTTTTAGTCTTTGCGAAGAGGATTATGTAGATGTTAGCATGTAATTGTTTGTTCCTTTAGTTAGTTATATATTTACACATACATTTTTTGAAAAATAATATATTATAAGATAACAATACAATAACATTAAACAATTTAATATTAAATAAACTAGATGAAGCTTTATATACTTTGAAATTCATTATGGATATACACTTTAAAACCGGAACCAATTATAGGTTCAATTGCAAGAATCTGAGTTTAGGTACCTCCAGGACTACCTTGTATAAACCTAATACTTGTTTCTCGAGCTTACGGAGTTTTTTTTTCCGTTTGTGGTCATATAATAGGAGAAAGTAATACAATTTAAACCTCAAATAAACTAACATCAGATAAATGGCACGAAGGGGAGATATTAATTAAAAAAACGCTAATATTTGGGATTGGGGAACGTGGGGGCGAGTGGAGGTATATTCTTTTAGGATTACTGAAAGTTGAAGTTGATTTCTAAAATTTCGGAAGGGTTTTCTACGGAGAAAAAGCCTTAGTTAGCTGAACAGGCAAATATTGCTGTAGAAAGATCCCAGCTTTCCCCTAACTTTTCAACATGGGATGCTGTTCTATATATGGCTTGAAGTAACAAACAGCCAACCAGCCTAGCAACCAACCGACAGCTGATTCTCCCACTCTCCACTCTCCACTCTCCACCATTGTTTACCCCCCACCAACCGCCATTATCTGTACCGGATTCGTTTTCTTTTTCCAACCCGAATCCGCGCCACCACCGCCAACTTTTTGCTTGCAGATCCAGCAAATCCCCTGCAACTGCCCTCCAGGTCCCTCGTTGCGCCCCCTTTCCAGAGCTTACTATCCTTCTCCTCCTTCCAGACAGACCCGGCTACCAACAACCACTGACTCCACCGTGTTCAGCCCGTCGGCCGAAGCGTGCGATAAAAAGAAGAGGAGAAACAGGAGAGGCAGGTGGTCGCTCGCGGGTGCCGGGCTATCTGGTTCGTTGAGAACCGAACCATTCCAGGTGCCGCTGTCTCTGCCGGTGCCCACCGACACCTCAGCCATGTCGTCGTCTTTCACCGTTACCAACCCCAAGTGCACGGCATGCGAAAAGACCGTCTACCTCGTCGACAAGCTCACCGCCGACGGCCGCGTCTTCCACAAGGCGTGCTTCAGGTGCCACCACTGCAAAGGAACGCTAAAGGTACCTTCTTGCAATCTGTTCCAGCTTGGAAATTACTGGGCGGTTAATGTCCCTTCGATTCGAAAAATAAAAAATCTGCTTTAGTGTCAAATTAATTGCCTTCTGTTGTTGCACTGGATTTAACAATAATAAGGTGGAAGGTTTTAATTCATCCAGCTGTTTCCCGTCCGCGGGCTGTTTTCCTCTTTTCTCGCTATTCATCTGGAAGCTGTCTGAGCTAATAGACACCTGCTTCTTGTGCGATTGACTGGACAAAGCTTATAACTTTGAAAACAAACCTCAAAAACTCATTCCCCTATTCGTACCCGTCGTCATCTGTGGTTCCCCCTGCTTGCAGCTTGGCAATTACAACTCCTTCGAGGGCGTCCTCTACTGCAGGCCTCACTTTGACCAGCTCTTCAAGATGACCGGGAGCCTCGACAAAAGCTTTGAAGGTACGTTATTACGCTCGGGGGAGTAGAAGGTTCTAGGCTACTTGCGAATTCTGGCGCGCCGTCTGATCTCCCAGAAGAGTTTCTAACTTGGATCTGCTCTCTGTATTTGACTTTTGCAGGGACGCCCAAGGTCGTCAAGCCCGAACGCGCTGTCGAATCCAAAGTGTCGGTCATGTTCGCCGGCACGCGCGACAAGTGCGCTGCGTGCGGCAAGACGGCGTACCCGATCGAGAAGGTCACCGTCAACGGCACGGCGTACCACAAGACCTGCTTCAAGTGCAGCCATGGTGGGTGCACAATCAGCCCTTCCAACTACATGTCCCACGAGGGGAAGCTCTACTGCAAGCACCACCACACGCAGCTCATCAAGGAGAAAGGGAACCTGTCCCAGCTGGAGGGAGGCGAAAGAGTCGTGCATTCGGCGGCTGGGTCTGCGGTTGTAAGTGAGGACGAGGAGCAGTGATTCACCTCGCTAGGGCCTGGCGGCTCTGCGACGTGCCTGTCCCTGCGCCGCTTCGGCGGCTAGCGGGTTGTGTAAAATCCGTGGGAGGCGACGACAACGGCGAGCAGTGATTGGTGTGCGTACCGGCGGGGACAGGGATGCTGTGCTTATCTGTTCTTCGCCTTCGGATATTTTTTGGCTTTTGTTTTTTTTTGTTTTTACCGTCCATGTTTGCATCTTCCCGGTAAATAACCGTAATTATTGGCTGGTGCATTTCTTTTCCGTTGGGCGTTGGTGCTGTAATTTTCCTAAACGCAGACATTTTGCTTTGGTGATGTCATTCGCCTTTAAATAAAATTATCTATGAGTCTGCCATCGAGTTTTATTTTGTTCTGCTGATCGTGTATCGTCGTGCGATTCGATCTGTTCAAATTCTCTGTCAAACCGCATCAATACGATTACTTTATATTCTTGGTTAAATCACGGCGACGGTTCGATTAGTTTACCAATGCGGTAAGCGGAGAGATCCAGACGTTGTTGGATGTTGAAGGCAAGGTACTGTACCCATATGGCAATAATGACGATCTCAACTTGGTCAAATACCCGAGTGGGAACTCCCACTAACTTGTATAAAACCTGCAGGTTTGGTCAGGTAGAGTTTTCAAATTTGGATGTTATTACGTGTTGAAATAGATCTCTTTAGGGGTGACAAAAGTTGGGCCAGAACATTATATTTTTGTGCAAGTATAAAAATAGAAAAAGAGGTGATTTACATCTAATCTCCTCCTCTGTTGTCGTTATTTGTGCATAAGGACAAAATGTTTGTAGCAGGGTTGAAACCCAATTCAAGATTTGTAGTCTTGATGTAAATCAAGATAGGAAACTTATTTCCTAAATTTCAGAGAAGAAATCAAATGAGATTTTTGTGAGGATTAGCTGAAAATTGAAGTGTGATTTTGCACTTCCTTGTAGACCGGGTTGTTGTCTTGGACGACAAACTAAGGTGCGAGATTTCTATTTCCAACTGTAAGTTTCAATTAATTTCGAGGAAAACTATGTATCTGCTTGTACCAGTAGATTAAGACCATCTAAATTATGGAGTTTTGAGGTACTTGTTGATGACATATAGTGTCTCTCATTTGATCCTTCAAGGCTTCAACATTTGATCCTTCCCATGTAGTCAACGTGACCACTACAATGGCATCGGCTATGTCCAAGCAAATTGCTATTTCCAAGCAAATTGGGCATCTAGATCCATAGAGTTTGCCATTTAGGAAAAGTCGACAACCCTATTAGTTGGTTGTGTTTTTGCAAAAACCCTTTTGTAATCTTTGAGGGTACCAGGAAAAGTTTGACTAAAGAGTAACAACTCAAAGCGGATGTTGACTTTCTATTATAGACAATTTAAAATAGAACAAGCCAGCGTGACATGGGATAAAGACATGCGGATGCGGGCTTGGTTTCCAACAGCTTAGGGCAGTCTGGTTTGGAAACCAATGCAATGTATTTGAATCGATTTTGGGTTGGCAAATTAAATTTTATGTCTGGTTTGGAAACCAATCCAATGTATTTGTATCGATTTTGGGTTGGCAAATTAAATTGTATAGGTTAGTGTCATGAGTAATGCACATTCACGAGTTGTTGAATATTCGTTATTACATGTTTTAAATCAATCCGCATAGATCCTCTTCAGCTAGGTGTTGGATGAAGAGTAGGCTCGCTGTCCTCATTCCTTGGTACATCTGGAAAGCGCGGTGTGCAGCCAGATTTGATAACAGAAGAAGACCGGTCCAGTACATCTGGGATGATATCGTATTTCACATCAACCGTATGATGCGAGGCAGATCTTTTTTGCGCATTGAAACTCCTGACTTCTACCAGCAGATCCAAGAGATGAGGTTCCAGGAGCCTCATACAAAGATGAGAATGATTAAGCTTGTGAGATGGCAACCTCCAGATGCTACCAATCTGAAGCTGAACCTAACGATTGGCAGAGGGCGTGATCCCAGGGGCTGTGACCGCAGATGGGCTGCTGGCATGATCCGCAATAAACATGCTTACATTAGACTTGCTTTTAGAGTTTGGTTAAAGGCAAAGGAGTACACGCAAGCCTTCTGCCATGCTTGCATTATAGCTTTGAAAATTGCTGACGGTCATAATCTTTCTATTTCGATCATTGAGATGGATTATGAGAGGATTGTTAGGATCTTATGGCACGGAGGTGTTGAGCCATGGAGAGTAAGTTCGTGCATCAGAGACCTGCGCTCTGAGATTCATGAGGCTGCTATTTTCGGCCGCCACTGCCATCGAGCTGTTAACTCAATCCCGAAGGCTTTTGGCGAATGGGGCACACACCTCCAGCACACCCTTATCTGCACGGACTCGAGAGACCTGCCCATGAAAATAAGGGGTATGGCAGAGTTGGAACGACAGAATATCCCTTATGTGGTCCTGGATTATAGAGATGAGTCCAGTGAGAGATAAGATCGACTGCAGATATGGCAGCTCCTTTCTTGCTTGATGGCATTACGTATTACTCTACTGGAGAACCGACCCTAGCTTGCTTTTGCGGTGGGCCATGGCCTTTACTTGTGAGGGCCTCAGCGCCCAGCGGGGTGTTCTCTTATTTCGGTGAGAGTTGTTGTTTGCCTTTGGATTGTTTTGTCTTGGTTGGGGTGGGGACAATACCCGAGCTATAAGTGCGGGAGCTGTAATTTTTATGATGTTGTGGCCCACAAAAGGGGTGTGGGATGAATAAGAGCAACCCCTGGCTTAAAAAAAACAAAAAAAATATGTTTTAAATTGGCACTCAACACTTCGAACAATCGTTGCACTATATTTTCAATATAGAGAATTCCACGCTATCGATTATTTTGTATAATACTTGTATAACATACCTAAATCATGGAACATCTCTAAACCCTATTCAGAAACAATCATTATCCCTATTGGCTGGTGCATTCTTTTCCTTTGATGCTGTAATTTCCAAAACACAAACAGTTTGCTTTGGTTGGATGTAGTGAGGTGTAGTTTTGTGAGTTCGCAATGTAAAAATGTAGATCAAACATGCACTAAACAGGCCCTTGCTGTTAGCATTCGCCTACAATAACCATAAAGCGGATCCGTCATATAATCTTTTTAAAGCGGATCCGTCGTAGAATCTTTTTAATTTGTTGGTTGATCTATGCTACTTACGCGACACTATCAGTTCATATTTTCTTTTAAAACACAATGATACGATTTAGTTTACTATTGCGCCGCTCTGCGGAGCGCTGCAGGTGCTGTTGAATGCTGCAGCATGGTGCCAAGGTACTGCATCCATGAGCCGACAATAATGGCGATATCAGTTTGGCCAACTAGCTGAGTGACATATCTCACTAATATGTAATATGCTCGCAGTTTTAGTCACGTAAGAGACTGATCCTAAAATTTTGATCTTAGTTGGGGCGTCGTCTCTGTTTGTTTGGGGTGAAAAAACATGCGTCAAAATAGCTAAAACCTATATTTCCTAAAACACAGAAAATATTAAAATAAGAAACGACTTTTGGGAGGACTAGCATGAAAGATGTGCGATTTTTCTATTTGTTATGAAAACCAGGTTTTCACGGAAAATAAGAAGTTAAGTATTTTTTTTTACTTCTTTCAACTTTCGTTTGCAATTTTTGTTTTTGACCGATTTTCACTTGAACTGAATTTTGATCGAGACGCCACCTCTATTTGACTACAGCTTTGATCGAGTTCTAGTCAAAATAGTCACAACAGCGAGCTGTGGACGAATATTAAGAGTAACGCAACACACAATCATCTCTATACCCGCCTATACATCCATTTTCTCAAGAGTTGTTTTAGCCTTTTTTTATACGAATTAACTCCACACACGAATTAACTCCATGCAGAAGCCGAACAGTCTCGAATTATTTCCTTTATCCAATCCCATTCCATCCCACCAGCGTTTTCCGTGCCAATATAGTACGTCCGACAATTACATTTCATCTCACTAGCGTTCCCGCACTAGTACAGTACGTGCGATTCCAAGCTCCCGTCAATCTTGTCGGTTCGCTTTGTTTGTGTCGAAGCCGAGCGTCTTATATTCTTCGTCCATCGCGGAATGTTAGTACAATATGTCATGTACTTTATCTCACATACTTGTACTATATATTTTGTATTTTAATGACATGTAAAATAAAGCATGTGCAATATCTTAGGTAATGTAATGTGTGTATGTACCGTACGTCTTGGAACTATCACTTTTAAAAGGAGAGATCTTCATTCAATATTGTATCTCTCGTATTGTATGTCTTGTACTATACAACTTGTACTTTTTCTAAAATGAGATCAACGATTGTAATTTGTAATATTGCGTAAAATAATTAAAAAATGGTCAATGTATCCTTTGAGTAAATATATAGATATAAAATTCAATATAAATGGTAAATATATGGATGTACTTTACGTCTGTACGTTTGTACAAGTGTGAATTTCAATACTTCTAAAAATAGAAGAAACTAACAATGAATGAAAATTTGAATTTAAATATTTTTCATAATTTGTGGTGGAATTAGATGTTGTAATTAATATCTATGAGAGAGTTTATGCGTTATCTGCACTTTGCATGGCATTTGCATGCCTTTTGCATGATTTTTGCATGGGCAGTTTGCATGGCATTTGCATGCCTTTTGCATGACTAAATTCGGCCACAAGTGAAATTCTCTCATAAGCGTTGTTGGGCATGTTTTTTTAAAATTTAGATGAGACAGCGGGTGGGAAACTACCTATGGCTAGAATTTTTTAATATTAAGCTGTAATCGTCGACAACCTTTGTCCGATATTTAAGCAACTATCATTTATTACAAAGGAAGTCACTAGTTGACTTATGGAATGTAGTTGGTTTTATATTGAACTGTCTAGCCAGTTCACATACACATAGATGACAAATGTCCAATTACACATAAGCCTTAGATGAAAGCTCACAAGTTGGATATCATACCCCTCTAATAAATTTTGTCCCGAAAACTCAAAAAGGATTGAAGATAATAATGCATTGTCCTCAAAACCAAGGTTGTAACATAGAAATTGAACCGGTGGAATTCCTCTTTTATGCAACTTTCAATTTTTTTGGGCCATCAATAGAACCAACATCTTTTGACTAACTCAACAAAGTTTACTAATTTTGGTATTAATTAGAATTGACATATCCAACTCTTCTAATGATGGTATGACGATGTAAATGGGAGTGAACTTAGATTACTTTGTCCCATCAAGACACATCTTTCCACATTGAAATTTCGAGGAACGAGTAGGATAATAACTCACATTCAAGTATGTTGACTTTTTGATATGCCACACTCATATTTCGATGATACAAATATTTTTCTAAATTATATTATTAACATGTGTATCAAATATTTTAGGTGATCAAAGAACTAAGTCAAGATCCAACTACAAAGATCTTGAAAATTTTATATATTTAGATGCTTGCAAATTAAGTCGTACTACGTATTTGATCGTACATGTGTGTTTTTTTTGTACAACTTGATAGATATGATGTAAGGACAAGTGATGATCTTCCAAAAGATACTCAAAATCCTAACCCACACTCATATGAAGCCTATAGGGTTGATATATTTTATTAATTAAGTCATTGGATATGTTTCCATATTTGCATATTCTTTTACAGAGTCCATCTCGATCGAAAAATTTGTCAACCGAAGTCCATGCGGCCCAAACTTTTTTTCAACCGAGAAACAGACTTTGTACAACTTGAGTTCTGGATTATTCTTGGTCAAAGAAATTCTCAACCGAGTTTGCCAGTCGAAGTAAAGTTTGATCGACAAAGAGTTGTTGTGCTAGCTTGGACCAAAGAGTTGGACTGACACTTTATAGTTAGACCCGGTTGCAACAAAAAGCACTTCTCAATCGAATAATTTCTCGACCGAGATAGTTTTCAGTTAACTAATTTCTCGATCGAAAATATTCTGAAACAAAAAATTATTAGTGATCAAATTAAATGTTACAACTTAGTCAATTTTGTCCTAACGACTAATTGACTACTAAGAATACTCTAGTTAGGGCTGTTAATGGGGAGGGTATGGGGAGGGTAAGGGCTTATCCTTACCCTTACCCTCTTTGGGTAGCGGGTAAGGGTAAGGATAATTATCCTTCTCAGCAATCTCTTTATCCTCCCCTTACCCTTACCCTCTTCTCCACAGGGTAATTAGGGAGGGTAAAGGGTAAGCGAGTAATTTTGACAAAAAAGAGTTTTATACACATTGTGTGTTGATTTTTAATAATTTTATAACTAATTTATTGATAACAACATATAAAACATTATATCCAATTCAAAATCATACGTTTCTCCATGTTAAGTTAAGTCAATTCACACAATAACAATTTTTTATGCATAAATCATTTTTTTCCTTTGTATAAGTATGCAAAACAAATAAGTGTTTCACCAACACCTCATTTTCCGCAAGATATATATGTTTTTCTCTCAATAAGAAAGTATTACAAGCGTAACACCAAGTCATTTTCCAATGATAGAATAAAGTATTAGGGTTAAACATTTAGATACAAACCCCTTTAGAATATATTTTTATGTAACATTTATATCATGTGCAGGTAAAAGGGTAAAATGGTATGGATAATGTCTATACCTTACCCTCCCCTTATAGTATAGCGGGGAAATGGGGAATGGGTAAATGGGTACAGGGTAATAAAAGTCTCTACCCTTACCTTTACCCTCTAGGGTATGGGTAAGGGTAAATGGATAATACCCTTCCCATTGACAACCCTAACTCTAGACACTCCCCACATGTACCATAACCACATGTAAACATTTCATATATATAGGAGTGGTCTTAGGACACCTGGACATTAATTTTGTACACAACTTTGCACAATACATTACAACAACATTTGATATATGCTTGAACATACTTGACATATTTCTCAAAGAGCTTAGATTCTATACTTCAAGTTGCTATCATTCTAGTCTAAGCCCTTAGCTCATATATAGTATCCTCTCCAACTAATACTACTTTACCTAAATCCTTTTTGGAGTGGATTATTATCACTAGTTCATAAGAGCTGAATTGTGTATCTTGTGAGCTTACTTTGTTACTTTCTTTCTTCAATCTATTTCTTCTTTCATATATTACTCTTGGGCTACATCTTGGAGTGAAGGCAGTCCAGGAACCTACGAGAAGAAGAAGTCTTCTCAACTTGGTGCTCTTTCAATGACCATTAAAAAAGACATGAAGAACGATGCTCTTCCTCATTCGTCAAAGTATATGTATTTCAGTACTCTTCCTTGTCCATCAAAGAAGAGGTGGTTCAGTGCTCTTACGTGTCTGTCAAGGAAGAGGTGTAGAGGGTGACCTTCCACGGTCCTTCAAAGAAGGTGGTAGTTCTCCTTGAGCTGAAAAGGAGGATTTGTCTTGACCCACAAAAGATATCGATAAATTTTATGTATTGTGTATTAGAATATAAAAGGAATAAATACATGATTTAGAATCTATGGTTGGAAACAATCAGGTAGTAGACTGATGTCATTTAACAAAACTACTCTAAATCTGTGTCTCTTTTAGTTGCCTCCTTTACTTTATATTTCTGTTGCACTTTAAGTAAAGTAATTTTATTTGGTTAAAATTATCATAAAGCTTTATTCACCCACCCTCTAGAAGGGGTGAGCATTCAATTAATTTGGTCGATTATGGTTAATTCATTTTGATTAAATAGTTAATTTATATTGTGAGATTTTAGCTGTTAACATGACTATATTAATGTCGGTTAATTCCATTATAGTTAATAAGCAATGGTTAATTAGGTTAGTTAATTTGGTTAACTAAATAGCACTCTTGTTATAGTATTACATAAAGATACTCATAAAACTTTGAACAATTGTTATACTATATTAGTATTACATATTGATTTAGAGGTACACATTTCACGAAAGCGTGATAAGTATGTAGATGTAGAGGTTTTTTAAAATACAAGTACAAGTATGTAGGTATATATGTGTAGATATTTTTTTAATTAATAAATTTTACTATTCATTTAATTCGGTTAACTAAATAGAAAATAATTTTAACCATCAAATTAATTGTTTAGCCAATTAACCAAAATAAATTAACTAAATTAGCCGAATTAACCAAATAGTCTAAAATAAATTGACCATTCATTTTTTACCATTCAGTTAATCAATTATTAACCTTATTCCACTCACTCCTACCCTCTAGATCTTTCATTTAGTGTCAAAGAAGGTCTTTAAGGAGTCCTAACAAGTCTTGAAGAATGAGGGACAACGTACTTGGCAACTTGAATTTGGAAGGAACACATGTGAGCATGCCAATGGATCAAACTACACATACTAGAAAAGGAGGATGCAATTCTACTTCTAGGGAGTCAACTTTGAACCTTGGAAGATGATAGATCGTCTATACATGCTTTCGACCACTAAGTTAAAAACATGGAATCAAGATACAGTAAAGCAAGCAACACTCAATGCAAAGGTAGTACACATTCTTTTTTTTTATTAGTGAATTTAATCACATATCTTCATGTGAACCTGCTCATGAAATCTGTAAAAAACTATTTGTAACACATGAAGGAACTACTCAAGTTAAGAACACTAAGATTAGTATGCTAAAATACAAGTTTGAATAATTTTGTATGCAACCTGACAAAAACATTACAGAAATGTATGATAGATTTTCTAACATTGTTAATAGCCTAAGTGCATTAAGGAAGAACATAAGTGAGGAAGATCAAGAATCCAAGATACTTATGTCATTGCCTCTCAAATACAAGTCAAAGGTTATTGCTATCAAGGAAACCAATGATCTTACAACACTAAAGATGGAGCAGCTCATCAAGAATCTGGAGAAGCATGAAGTCACCCTTGAGGAGGAAGAAAAAGTGGAAGCCAAACAACAAGAGGAGAGAAGGAAGGATCTTTCTTTCAAAGTCGGCACCAAAACATCATCAAGAAATATCATTCAAAAAAGTAGTGCACACGTGATGAAGATGATGAAAGCATCTTGATTGTAGATGGTAAGAAATATAAGAGATTTTGATCTAACAAAACTCACAGTGCCCCTTCCTCTTCTTCTAGGTGCTTTGAATGTGGAAAGAAAGGCCATTTGATTTTTGAATGCCTAAAACTCAAGAAAGACAAGAGGTCCTCATTCAAGAAGAAAGAAAAAACCTACTTGGCTGCATGATATCAATCAAGTGAAGATGGAGAAAGCAATAAAGAGGATGAGGTAGAATGTCTCACGACAATAGAAGATGAAGAAGAAACTAATGAGGTAAATATTTTTTATTTATATAAAGAAGAATTTGTTAGCAGTCTTGAAGAATTTCATGACAAATATATTGATTGTAAGAAACAAAATAGGAAACTTGCCAAAACTATTGTTGAACTTAATACTAACCTAAATAATTTTGGTTCTGAAAATGATGCTTTAAAACTGTCAAATAGTGCAATAAAAGAATCTTTTGAGAGTAATAAGGTTAAAATTACTTGATCTTAAAAACAACAATAGCTTTGTCTCTCAAGAAAAGGTTGTTATGCTTGATAAATTGGATGATTATTAAGGTACAACCTGAATACCTACTTGCAAACCATCTTCTTCCTAGCTATCTCTGAACCTAAAACATATGAGAAACAAGGGTATCAGCATAGAAGCTACTGCTCCAGGATATAAAGATTCAAATATTTAAGGTTTTCATAATTTGAAACGTTGTGCTGAAGTAAACGACCAAGAGAAATAAGAGTTAAATTCTTAGAAAAAAACCTATATTTAATCATTTTTCTCCATTATACAAAGTGAATCATGTATCATAAGGCCTTTGACCAACCTCGTGCCAAAAGGGGTCCGTGAGGGTGCTTAAGGCTCAAAGCCATTAGCTCATCCTATTTCTATGTAAAGGACCTCAAATGTCCAAAGTCAATGCAAAAACCCTATTTCAAAATTTGTATAATGGAGATCTATATTATGTATTCAAGTTATTAAATCATCAAATCAACCATTGAGTACAGCATAACAAAACTACATACTAACATAGTTCAAGTACACATACATACTTATCAACAGTCAAGCAAGGAAATCATGATCATATAATTATTAAAGCCCACACACATGAGTTCATAGGTTCTTAACCTATCATTGACTATATATCTAGATCACAAGCAACCACCTGAATAAGAAAATAACCCATCATTAAGCAAGGTTCAACATGTGACTTACATATTAGCTTCATGATTAGGGTTTTAGTCAACTTAGGTTCCAAGTCGATTATTAACATATTTTATAATCTTTTATTTATTTAGGGTCCATCATGAACATTTGATTCAACTTTCATGTCATTGTGAGCTTCTATTCATTTTCTATGATTATTACGAGGATTATAACACCTACCCACATATTAAAGGCAAGAGACTCACAATAGCAAAAATGAGGTTTATGATTGATATGTCATGAGATTTAGACAAGAAAGATAATTTTTATCAAAAAGATAAGAACATGAAGAACATTCCAAAGTAGGTGGATCCCTTAGGTCTATGTCCAATCGCCTCCAACATTGCATTCAACATTTCAACATGTATGCTATTATCAACATAAATTACTTATGTCATTAGGGTTAAACATAAGACTTAGGGGGAACATCCACATTAAAGGGGGTCACAAATTTAGAGTGAACTCTGATTTAAGAGGAGATGACATGAAATTACAATCGATATCAATATTAGTGCACAAAAAGGCAAGCAAGTCGTATATGTCATACTAGGTCATTACTATTGGATTTTGAGGCACATATTCATCATAGTACAAGAGGGAATGACCTAGACATTTAGGTAAAAAATGAAAAACACTAGAGGGGGGGTGAATAGAGTTTTTAAATAATTTTAACAATTTATTGAACTCAAACAACCACAATTGAAAATTGGAAGAAGGAGACAGGTGTTTAGAGTGGTTCCAACTTTAGCAACTACTAAAGTTGTCAGTCCACTACCCGGTTGCTTACCCAACCGGGATTTTGAAAGTATTTATTTTATTACCTTCCCAAGGATTTATACAAAATACAATACTTTCCTTTACACCCTTTGAACAGCCTTCACTTGAAGTAGGTGCACCAACTTTGAGGTAGCCTTCTTGAAGTAACTCCAAGCTCCCCCTTGAAGTAGCCTTCCTCTCTAGAAGGAACCTCCCGTTGCACCAGCCTTCTAAAGTAGCTCAAAGTCACCTTCTTCACCAAGAAGATCTTCACCCTCTCCAATCAGCAGCCTCCAACCTAGGAGTAGCAAGGAGAGTACAAACGGTAATAGAGAACAAGAAAGAAAAAGGAAATTACAACTTATCCTTTGTAGCCCAAGGCTTGATTTGCCTAGATCAAGCATATAGATCTCCTAACCAAGTGTGTGGACTTGTGATTGCAGTGGGTAGTATTGACTCAAGGTCAATTAGGTCAATGTTGACTCACGTCTAAATTGACTAAACCCTTGTTTTGATGATGACTAACCATTCCACATATTGGTGTCTAATGCTTCTACATTGAGTGATTTCAGATTAGGTTTAGACACACTCCAAATGCCCTAACTTGCGCATATCAAATTGGAGAAAAGACAAGTCAAAATAGCTACAAGTGTGCAATTTGGGATCTCTATGTAAATGACCTTAGAATTGCTTTGTAATCACTTGTAATGATTGTATGACTTGTAATTAATCTTAGAAAAATTATTGGGACACAAAAATGCATCATTTGTACAGTTTTACGAAAATTCCAAAATACCCATAACAGGGATTTTGTCGGCCGAATTCCAAACTCGGCCGATCCATATATTCTGGAATTTTCTGGGCAATCGGCCGAGTTACCAACTCAGCCGATCCCTGTTCGGTCGAGTTTCTATGGTGGGAAACTCGGCCGATCCACTGATCGGTCCAAGTTGAAAGTCGACCGATCGGCCGAGTTTCTCCAAGGGAACTCGGCCGACAGTCTATCTTTCAGACTTGTCGCTTAGTGGTTCGGCCGAATTACCTTTATAGAAACTCGGCCGATCAAGACTGTACTGGAATGCAGAAAAAGCAATTCTAGCCGTTGTGGAGTTGCAACAAGTGAAAATAGATCCGTTGCAAGCCACAAAACGGCTAGTTTTCGTTCTTAAGTGTTCCCAAAGGCTAAGAGGCATCCCCAGCTATAAATAGGACCCCTTGGGCTTCATTCCAAGGTTGAGCATTCATTGCAAACTCTTTGTGAGGTTCCTATTCTATAGTTGAGTGCTTCCTACAGCCTCCTCTCTCTCTCTAAGCTTAATCACTTGCTACATCCATTAGAGTGAGTAGGAGATTTGTAAGAGAGCTAGTATCATTTGTATATCTTGTGAGGCTCTCACTTCCACCACCTCCCCATCTCTCATTTCCTATATTGAAGATGAAGGTTCTCTCTCTTGTCCAAGAGAGGTGAAGAAGAACAAGGGAAGGAGTCCCTTGGTGAAGATCAAGGCCGAAGACTTGGAGCTAGAGTGGGTAAGCCCTTGGAGAAGGCAGAAGACTCAAGCTCAAGTGGGTAAGTCCTTGGTGGAAAGCTTCTCCGAGTGAAGGTGAAGTCAAAGGCGGAAGATCCAAGAAGAGTGGGTAATTCCTACAAGGCCGAAGACTTGTGCAAGAGTGGGTAAGTCCTTGGAGAAGGCCGAAGACTCTTGCAAAGTGGGTAAGTCCTTGGTAAGGTTGAAGACTCTTTGTATTGGATAGGTAAGTCCTTTGTTGGGTCATGTATTGTAAGTCTTATGAATGAATATAAGAGTGCAATTGGTTGAAGTCCTAGAGGTTGACCTCTCTAGGCAAGTGGACTGACACACTTCTAGTTTGAAGTGTGGAACCACTCTAAATAGCTTGTCTAATTGGTGCATGTTCAATCTCTCTTATCCTTGCTATGCATGATTTAGTTGTACTCAAATTACCTATTTAGCAACCTTATCTTGTCATATATTTTGAAGGTCTGATGAATTTTGTTTAAGTGCTTTCAGCTCTATTCACCCCCCCTCTAGAGCACCTAAGTCAACCATCTAGGATCCAACAAGTGGTATCAGAGCAGGTCTTCTCCAAGCATACTTCAACAAGTAGGAGAAGATGGGTGACTACCTAGGAGGGAGACTCTCGACCAGCCTTCCAATCTTCAATGGGAGCAACTTCCTCTATTGGAGAAGAAGACTTCAATTCTTCATCCAAGGATCAAGTCTCGAGATGTGGCAAATGGTGAACAGCCCATACATTCTACCAAAGACAAACATTGAAGAATGGGATGAAGCCACCTTGATGAAAGCAACCTTGAATGCAAGAGCCATGCACATCCTTTATGCCTCCATGACCCCCACCGAGTTCAACCGGATTTCCTCTTGTGAGACGGCCTATGAGGTATGGAGAAAGCTTTGCATCACTTATGAAGGGACAGATCAAGTGAAGGAAAGCAAAGTCTACATGCTCAAAGGGTTGCTTGAGAACTTCAAGATGGGAAAGGAGGAGAGCATAGCCAACATGTACTCAAGGATCAACACCATCTTAAATGGTCTTGCTGTTCTAGGACATCCTATGTCTAGTGGAGAGATCAACTCAAAGATCCTTAGAACTCTCCCCAAGAGATGGGAATCCAAGGTGACTTCCATTGAAGAAGCAAGGTCGCTTAGGGATATTCCTATTGAAGAGCTCATTGGAAATCTTCAAGCACATGAAGCTACACTTGACAAGAGGGAGGAAGTAGAAAGACTAGAGAAGAAAGAGCTAAAGAGAATGAAGAAGGCTGAAATAAAGGCTCAAATTGAAGCTATCATGGAAAAAGTCTCTCCATCCTCTCAAGCTAAAGAAGATGCCATGTACTCCAAGGGTAGACTCTACAAAGGCAAGTCCTCCTCCATCCGATGCTTCACATGTGGAAAGAAGGGTCACTACAAGGAAGATTGCCCACAAGGCAAAAAGACCCATCTTCACAAGAAGAAGTGGCACTCAAGCTCAAGCGGCTCCTCCAACTCAAGCTCAAGTGAAGATTCATGTGAAGGATCAAGCTCAAGATCTAGTGATGAAGGAGAATGTCATTTTGCTCTTATAGCATCAACAAGTGAAGACTCAAGTGAGGTAAATCTAAACTCTCTAGATAAAGAATCTTTGATTGCTATTATTCATGATATGTGTGCCTCTCTTAAGTCTTCTAAAAGGAAAAAGAAAAAGCTTGCTAAAATTGTTGATAATTTGCATGTAGAACTAGATGATCTTGAACATGCTAATTCTTGCTTGCTTGATGATAAAAATGATTGTCTTAGTCAAGTAGACTCTCTTAAACTTGAAAATTCTAGTTTACTTGATAAGATTAAATTTCTAGAAGCTCAACCTCTCATGCCTAGTTCAAATGAAGAGCATACTTTAATTATTGATTCTCTCATGCATGACATTGATGTTCTTAAATCTGAAAACAAGGACAAAGATTTTGTTTTGCATGAATTAGAAATAGAAAATGCCTCCTTGCTTGCTAAAATCAATGGGCATGAATCTTGTTCTAGTTATACTAATAAAGAGAATGATGTTGCTGCTCTTCATATTGATAGAGATTCTTATTTAACTAAAGCTCTTTGCTTAGAAAATGATCTTTTGCATGCTAGAGATAATATCAATAATTTGTCTTCTACTATTGCCTCTCTTATGCATGATAATGATAGTTTGAGATCATCTTTGCAAAGATTCTTAGTTGGTAAAAAGAATCTTAATGATATCCTACACCATACTACTAAACAAATTGGTAAACATGGTTTAGGATATGATAGTAGTCAAGGGAACAACAAAGATAAAGGACCTCCAATATTCCATGGAGAATCCTCTAGTTCCAAGACTATGGGCACATGCAACTATTGCAATGAATTTGGTCATTATTCTACTTGTTGTCCTTTTAGGAAAGCACCCAAGAGCAATAGGACTTGGGTTGCTAAACTAACCCCTCCGGACCCAAAAACATGATTGGGGACCATTTCATCTTTGTTCTTTAGGTACTTGCAAATGGATTGATTTGAGCTATTGAATTGAAAATTGACTTCTCAATCCACATGAAAGAAGAAAGGTGAGATGTGTAGAGGGTGACAACAAGTGGAAAAGGAAATGGTAAGCACAAAGGTAAATGTTTTATTGCTTATAACCAATCCTAACTTGTTTTTGTCAAGGTAGTGTGCACTATACATATGGTTTTTGAGTCAAAAGTGGCATTTTATGTTTCTCTTCACACTCTTGCTCAAAAACTGTTTCTAATGCTTTTATAGTGCATTACTAACTTGCTTAGACATGTTTGGATATGGTTTGTATTTTTTAGCATGCCTCTAGATATGTTTTATGAAAAATATGTGCTTTTTCTACAGTAGTTTTGTCGGCCGAGTTTTATCCTGTCTAAAACTCGACCGATAGGCACCAATGGGTGTTGCCAACAACTGCGATCGGCCGAGTTGCCAATACACAGAACTCGACCGATTACACTGTGCACAGAATATACATTTGGCTTATTGAGTGACAATTTCCCTCTCAACTAGATTTTCTCAACCAATAGCCTTATTCTTTGGCACTCTCATTTGGTACCTTTATATATGCATATTGCCATGTTCTAATTGCCTATCTTGCTTACAACTCTATCTCTCTAATTGCTCTAAATTGGTATATCTATATCGTGCAATTACTTGCTTTGAGTTGTTTTGCAGGTTTTGATGATGATCTCTTTGGATCTCTTGGTTGTGTCTTAAATTGCTTCCGTTGTGCTCTAACTTGCTACATCTATATAGGTGTATATCTTGTGTTTGATACAACCTTGAGGTTCTTAGGGGTAATCATCTTATGGTAAGGATGCATATATAGTGAGTTATATCCTTTCATGCTTCTAAATTTGCATATCTCTTTGTTTGGATATATCTCTAAATCTAATCATAGCTTGCTTTATGTTGCTTATCTCTTTGCTATGATCTAGATCCTACTAGTAGTCCTAACTTGTGATATCATCTACTAGTAGTTCGCATACATGTAGTTCTAACCCTATCAATAAGTGGTATACTTGATCATCTATATGTTATGTTTGTATCTTATCTTATACATGCTCAAGATTGTTCTTTAAATTGCTTATCTACTATCTTGAGTTTCTTGCATAACATTGTGATGCAGGGTTCATAGATCTACATGATATGTAGAAATTGGAGTATTTTTTGGATTTTTATGCAGGTTTTGCTCCAATTTCAGTTTTTGCTGCAAGTATAGTGCTTTTTATGCAGAAACACCCTTCTGAGCAAGACTCATCGCTACGCCATGAGCTCCGATGGTTTTTGGTCAAATTCCATCATCTTGAGGGTCAAAGTTGTGATTTATTGTTTTTCTGCAGCACTGTATCTGGCATTTTTGGGATGTTCAAGTATATGTTTTAACTTGCTTTTCTTTCTATGCTTGGACAAGACCCTATATGTGCTCTTCTACTCTCCTTATATAACTTTTGTTATCTTCTTTCTCTTAACAAGTGGTGTTTCTTAGTTTCTTCACACCCCCACCTTTTTGAAATGACAAAGGGGGAGAAAGATATGTCTTCTTTTGACAACAGGGAGAAGGCATGTCTTACATGAAGCAAAGAAGCGTGTCCATGTAAAGGGGAGAAGGTAAATGGGAGAAGACATATATGTGTAGAACATATATGAGTAGAAGACATAGTTTCTATAAATGTTATGAAAGCTAACCATGCAGGAGAAATAGCATCAATTGAGGGGGAGTATGAGAACTCCATGCGCATCAATTGAGGGGGAGCATATGAGCTCAATCCTATTGAAACCCCTAGGTTTCTCCGAAGGTATGATTTTACGTACAAGCTTTCAATACATTTATGGAATGGTTTGTCATCTTCAAAAAGGGGGAGAATGTTGACTCAAGGTCAATTAGGTCAATGTTGACTCACGTCTAAATTGACTAAACCCTTGTTTTGATGATGACTAACCATTCCACATATTGGTGTCTAATGCTTCTACATTGAGTGATTTCAGATTAGGTTTAGACACACTCCAAATGCCCTAACTTGCGCATATCAAATTGGAGAAAAGACAAGTCAAAATAGCTACAAGTGTGCAATTTGGGATCTCTATGTAAATGACCTTAGAATTGCTTTGTAATCACTTGTAATGATTGTATGACTTGTAATTAATCTTAGAAAAATTATTGGGACACAAAAATGCATCATTTGTACAGTTTTACGAAAATTCCAAAATACCCATAACAGGGATTTTGTCGGCCGAATTCCAAACTCGGCCGATCCATATATTCTGGAATTTTCTGGGCAATCGGCCGAGTTACCAACTCAGCCGATCCCTGTTCGGTCGAGTTTCTATGGTGGGAAACTCGGCCGATCCACTGATCGGTCCAAGTTGAAAGTCGACCGATCGGCCGAGTTTCTCCAAGGGAACTCGGCCGACAGTCTATCTTTCAGACTTGTCGCTTAGTGGTTCGGCCGAATTACCTTTATAGAAACTCGGCCGATCAAGACTGTACTGGAATGCAGAAAAAGCAATTCTAGCCGTTGTGGAGTTGCAACAAGTGAAAATAGATCCGTTGCAAGCCACAAAACGGCTAGTTTTCGTTCTTAAGTGTTCCCAAAGGCTAAGAGGCATCCCCAGCTATAAATAGGACCCCTTGGGCTTCATTCCAAGGTTGAGCATTCATTGCAAACTCTTTGTGAGGTTCCTATTCTATAGTTGAGTGCTTCCTACAGCCTCCTCTCTCTCTCTAAGCTTAATCACTTGCTACATCCATTAGAGTGAGTAGGAGATTTGTAAGAGAGCTAGTATCATTTGTATATCTTGTGAGGCTCTCACTTCCACCACCTCCCCATCTCTCATTTCCTATATTGAAGATGAAGGTTCTCTCTCTTGTCCAAGAGAGGTGAAGAAGAACAAGGGAAGGAGTCCCTTGGTGAAGATCAAGGCCGAAGACTTGGAGCTAGAGTGGGTAAGCCCTTGGAGAAGGCAGAAGACTCAAGCTCAAGTGGGTAAGTCCTTGGTGGAAAGCTTCTCCGAGTGAAGGTGAAGTCAAAGGCGGAAGATCCAAGAAGAGTGGGTAATTCCTACAAGGCCGAAGACTTGTGCAAGAGTGGGTAAGTCCTTGGAGAAGGCCGAAGACTCTTGCAAAGTGGGTAAGTCCTTGGTAAGGTTGAAGACTCTTTGTATTGGATAGGTAAGTCCTTTGTTGGGTCATGTATTGTAAGTCTTATGAATGAATATAAGAGTGCAATTGGTTGAAGTCCTAGAGGTTGACCTCTCTAGGCAAGTGGACTGACACACTTCTAGTTTGAAGTGTGGAACCACTCTAAATAGCTTGTCTAATTGGTGCATGTTCAATCTCTCTTATCCTTGCTATGCATGATTTAGTTGTACTCAAATTACCTATTTAGCAACCTTATCTTGTCATATATTTTGAAGGTCTGATGAATTTTGTTTAAGTGCTTTCAGCTCTATTCACCCCCCCTCTAGAGCACCTAAGTCAACCATCTAGGATCCAACAAGTGGTATCAGAGCAGGTCTTCTCCAAGCATACTTCAACAAGTAGGAGAAGATGGGTGACTACCTAGGAGGGAGACTCTCGACCAGCCTTCCAATCTTCAATGGGAGCAACTTCCTCTATTGGAGAAGAAGACTTCAATTCTTCATCCAAGGATCAAGTCTCGAGATGTGGCAAATGGTGAACAGCCCATACATTCTACCAAAGACAAACATTGAAGAATGGGATGAAGCCACCTTGATGAAAGCAACCTTGAATGCAAGAGCCATGCACATCCTTTATGCCTCCATGACCCCCACCGAGTTCAACCGGATTTCCTCTTGTGAGACGGCCTATGAGGTATGGAGAAAGCTTTGCATCACTTATGAAGGGACAGATCAAGTGAAGGAAAGCAAAGTCTACATGCTCAAAGGGTTGCTTGAGAACTTCAAGATGGGAAAGGAGGAGAGCATAGCCAACATGTACTCAAGGATCAACACCATCTTAAATGGTCTTGCTGTTCTAGGACATCCTATGTCTAGTGGAGAGATCAACTCAAAGATCCTTAGAACTCTCCCCAAGAGATGGGAATCCAAGGTGACTTCCATTGAAGAAGCAAGGTCGCTTAGGGATATTCCTATTGAAGAGCTCATTGGAAATCTTCAAGCACATGAAGCTACACTTGACAAGAGGGAGGAAGTAGAAAGACTAGAGAAGAAAGAGCTAAAGAGAATGAAGAAGGCTGAAATAAAGGCTCAAATTGAAGCTATCATGGAAAAAGTCTCTCCATCCTCTCAAGCTAAAGAAGATGCCATGTACTCCAAGGGTAGACTCTACAAAGGCAAGTCCTCCTCCATCCGATGCTTCACATGTGGAAAGAAGGGTCACTACAAGGAAGATTGCCCACAAGGCAAAAAGACCCATCTTCACAAGAAGAAGTGGCACTCAAGCTCAAGCGGCTCCTCCAACTCAAGCTCAAGTGAAGATTCATGTGAAGGATCAAGCTCAAGATCTAGTGATGAAGGAGAATGTCATTTTGCTCTTATAGCATCAACAAGTGAAGACTCAAGTGAGGTAAATCTAAACTCTCTAGATAAAGAATCTTTGATTGCTATTATTCATGATATGTGTGCCTCTCTTAAGTCTTCTAAAAGGAAAAAGAAAAAGCTTGCTAAAATTGTTGATAATTTGCATGTAGAACTAGATGATCTTGAACATGCTAATTCTTGCTTGCTTGATGATAAAAATGATTGTCTTAGTCAAGTAGACTCTCTTAAACTTGAAAATTCTAGTTTACTTGATAAGATTAAATTTCTAGAAGCTCAACCTCTCATGCCTAGTTCAAATGAAGAGCATACTTTAATTATTGATTCTCTCATGCATGACATTGATGTTCTTAAATCTGAAAACAAGGACAAAGATTTTGTTTTGCATGAATTAGAAATAGAAAATGCCTCCTTGCTTGCTAAAATCAATGGGCATGAATCTTGTTCTAGTTATACTAATAAAGAGAATGATGTTGCTGCTCTTCATATTGATAGAGATTCTTATTTAACTAAAGCTCTTTGCTTAGAAAATGATCTTTTGCATGCTAGAGATAATATCAATAATTTGTCTTCTACTATTGCCTCTCTTATGCATGATAATGATAGTTTGAGATCATCTTTGCAAAGATTCTTAGTTGGTAAAAAGAATCTTAATGATATCCTACACCATACTACTAAACAAATTGGTAAACATGGTTTAGGATATGATAGTAGTCAAGGGAACAACAAAGATAAAGGACCTCCAATATTCCATGGAGAATCCTCTAGTTCCAAGACTATGGGCACATGCAACTATTGCAATGAATTTGGTCATTATTCTACTTGTTGTCCTTTTAGGAAAGCACCCAAGAGCAATAGGACTTGGGTTGCTAAACTAACCCCTCCGGACCCAAAAACATGATTGGGGACCATTTCATCTTTGTTCTTTAGGTACTTGCAAATGGATTGATTTGAGCTATTGAATTGAAAATTGACTTCTCAATCCACATGAAAGAAGAAAGGTGAGATGTGTAGAGGGTGACAACAAGTGGAAAAGGAAATGGTAAGCACAAAGGTAAATGTTTTATTGCTTATAACCAATCCTAACTTGTTTTTGTCAAGGTAGTGTGCACTATACATATGGTTTTTGAGTCAAAAGTGGCATTTTATGTTTCTCTTCACACTCTTGCTCAAAAACTGTTTCTAATGCTTTTATAGTGCATTACTAACTTGCTTAGACATGTTTGGATATGGTTTGTATTTTTTAGCATGCCTCTAGATATGTTTTATGAAAAATATGTGCTTTTTCTACAGTAGTTTTGTCGGCCGAGTTTTATCCTGTCTAAAACTCGACCGATAGGCACCAATGGGTGTTGCCAACAACTGCGATCGGCCGAGTTGCCAATACACAGAACTCGACCGATTACACTGTGCACAGAATATACATTTGGCTTATTGAGTGACAATTTCCCTCTCAACTAGATTTTCTCAACCAATAGCCTTATTCTTTGGCACTCTCATTTGGTACCTTTATATATGCATATTGCCATGTTCTAATTGCCTATCTTGCTTACAACTCTATCTCTCTAATTGCTCTAAATTGGTATATCTATATCGTGCAATTACTTGCTTTGAGTTGTTTTGCAGGTTTTGATGATGATCTCTTTGGATCTCTTGGTTGTGTCTTAAATTGCTTCCGTTGTGCTCTAACTTGCTACATCTATATAGGTGTATATCTTGTGTTTGATACAACCTTGAGGTTCTTAGGGGTAATCATCTTATGGTAAGGATGCATATATAGTGAGTTATATCCTTTCATGCTTCTAAATTTGCATATCTCTTTGTTTGGATATATCTCTAAATCTAATCATAGCTTGCTTTATGTTGCTTATCTCTTTGCTATGATCTAGATCCTACTAGTAGTCCTAACTTGTGATATCATCTACTAGTAGTTCGCATACATGTAGTTCTAACCCTATCAATAAGTGGTATACTTGATCATCTATATGTTATGTTTGTATCTTATCTTATACATGCTCAAGATTGTTCTTTAAATTGCTTATCTACTATCTTGAGTTTCTTGCATAACATTGTGATGCAGGGTTCATAGATCTACATGATATGTAGAAATTGGAGTATTTTTTGGATTTTTATGCAGGTTTTGCTCCAATTTCAGTTTTTGCTGCAAGTATAGTGCTTTTTATGCAGAAACACCCTTCTGAGCAAGACTCATCGCTACGCCATGAGCTCCGATGGTTTTTGGTCAAATTCCATCATCTTGAGGGTCAAAGTTGTGATTTATTGTTTTTCTGCAGCACTGTATCTGGCATTTTTGGGATGTTCAAGTATATGTTTTAACTTGCTTTTCTTTCTATGCTTGGACAAGACCCTATATGTGCTCTTCTACTCTCCTTATATAACTTTTGTTATCTTCTTTCTCTTAACAAGTGGTGTTTCTTAGTTTCTTCACACCCCCACCTTTTTGAAATGACAAAGGGGGAGAAAGATATGTCTTCTTTTGACAACAGGGAGAAGGCATGTCTTACATGAAGCAAAGAAGCGTGTCCATGTAAAGGGGAGAAGGTAAATGGGAGAAGACATATATGTGTAGAACATATATGAGTAGAAGACATAGTTTCTATAAATGTTATGAAAGCTAACCATGCAGGAGAAATAGCATCAATTGAGGGGGAGTATGAGAACTCCATGCGCATCAATTGAGGGGGAGCATATGAGCTCAATCCTATTGAAACCCCTAGGTTTCTCCGAAGGTATGATTTTACGTACAAGCTTTCAATACATTTATGGAATGGTTTGTCATCTTCAAAAAGGGGGAGAATGTTGACTCAAGGTCAATTAGGTCAATGTTGACTCACGTCTAAATTGACTAAACCCTTGTTTTGATGATGACTAACCATTCCACATATTGGTGTCTAATGCTTCTACATTGAGTGATTTCAGATTAGGTTTAGACACACTCCAAATGCCCTAACTTGCGCATATCAAATTGGAGAAAAGACAAGTCAAAATAGCTACAAGTGTGCAATTTGGGATCTCTATGTAAATGACCTTAGAATTGCTTTGTAATCACTTGTAATGATTGTATGACTTGTAATTAATCTTAGAAAAATTATTGGGACACAAAAATGCATCATTTGTACAGTTTTACGAAAATTCCAAAATACCCATAACAGGGATTTTGTCGGCCGAATTCCAAACTCGGCCGATCCATATATTCTGGAATTTTCTGGGCAATCGGCCGAGTTACCAACTCAGCCGATCCCTGTTCGGTCGAGTTTCTATGGTGGGAAACTCGGCCGATCCACTGATCGGTCCAAGTTGAAAGTCGACCGATCGGCCGAGTTTCTCCAAGGGAACTCGGCCGACAGTCTATCTTTCAGACTTGTCGCTTAGTGGTTCGGCCGAATTACCTTTATAGAAACTCGGCCGATCAAGACTGTACTGGAATGCAGAAAAAGCAATTCTAGCCGTTGTGGAGTTGCAACAAGTGAAAATAGATCCGTTGCAAGCCACAAAACGGCTAGTTTTCGTTCTTAAGTGTTCCCAAAGGCTAAGAGGCATCCCCAGCTATAAATAGGACCCCTTGGGCTTCATTCCAAGGTTGAGCATTCATTGCAAACTCTTTGTGAGGTTCCTATTCTATAGTTGAGTGCTTCCTACAGCCTCCTCTCTCTCTCTAAGCTTAATCACTTGCTACATCCATTAGAGTGAGTAGGAGATTTGTAAGAGAGCTAGTATCATTTGTATATCTTGTGAGGCTCTCACTTCCACCACCTCCCCATCTCTCATTTCCTATATTGAAGATGAAGGTTCTCTCTCTTGTCCAAGAGAGGTGAAGAAGAACAAGGGAAGGAGTCCCTTGGTGAAGATCAAGGCCGAAGACTTGGAGCTAGAGTGGGTAAGCCCTTGGAGAAGGCAGAAGACTCAAGCTCAAGTGGGTAAGTCCTTGGTGGAAAGCTTCTCCGAGTGAAGGTGAAGTCAAAGGCGGAAGATCCAAGAAGAGTGGGTAATTCCTACAAGGCCGAAGACTTGTGCAAGAGTGGGTAAGTCCTTGGAGAAGGCCGAAGACTCTTGCAAAGTGGGTAAGTCCTTGGTAAGGTTGAAGACTCTTTGTATTGGATAGGTAAGTCCTTTGTTGGGTCATGTATTGTAAGTCTTATGAATGAATATAAGAGTGCAATTGGTTGAAGTCCTAGAGGTTGACCTCTCTAGGCAAGTGGACTGACACACTTCTAGTTTGAAGTGTGGAACCACTCTAAATAGCTTGTCTAATTGGTGCATGTTCAATCTCTCTTATCCTTGCTATGCATGATTTAGTTGTACTCAAATTACCTATTTAGCAACCTTATCTTGTCATATATTTTGAAGGTCTGATGAATTTTGTTTAAGTGCTTTCAGCTCTATTCACCCCCCCTCTAGAGCACCTAAGTCAACCATCTAGGATCCAACAAGTGGTATCAGAGCAGGTCTTCTCCAAGCATACTTCAACAAGTAGGAGAAGATGGGTGACTACCTAGGAGGGAGACTCTCGACCAGCCTTCCAATCTTCAATGGGAGCAACTTCCTCTATTGGAGAAGAAGACTTCAATTCTTCATCCAAGGATCAAGTCTCGAGATGTGGCAAATGGTGAACAGCCCATACATTCTACCAAAGACAAACATTGAAGAATGGGATGAAGCCACCTTGATGAAAGCAACCTTGAATGCAAGAGCCATGCACATCCTTTATGCCTCCATGACCCCCACCGAGTTCAACCGGATTTCCTCTTGTGAGACGGCCTATGAGGTATGGAGAAAGCTTTGCATCACTTATGAAGGGACAGATCAAGTGAAGGAAAGCAAAGTCTACATGCTCAAAGGGTTGCTTGAGAACTTCAAGATGGGAAAGGAGGAGAGCATAGCCAACATGTACTCAAGGATCAACACCATCTTAAATGGTCTTGCTGTTCTAGGACATCCTATGTCTAGTGGAGAGATCAACTCAAAGATCCTTAGAACTCTCCCCAAGAGATGGGAATCCAAGGTGACTTCCATTGAAGAAGCAAGGTCGCTTAGGGATATTCCTATTGAAGAGCTCATTGGAAATCTTCAAGCACATGAAGCTACACTTGACAAGAGGGAGGAAGTAGAAAGACTAGAGAAGAAAGAGCTAAAGAGAATGAAGAAGGCTGAAATAAAGGCTCAAATTGAAGCTATCATGGAAAAAGTCTCTCCATCCTCTCAAGCTAAAGAAGATGCCATGTACTCCAAGGGTAGACTCTACAAAGGCAAGTCCTCCTCCATCCGATGCTTCACATGTGGAAAGAAGGGTCACTACAAGGAAGATTGCCCACAAGGCAAAAAGACCCATCTTCACAAGAAGAAGTGGCACTCAAGCTCAAGCGGCTCCTCCAACTCAAGCTCAAGTGAAGATTCATGTGAAGGATCAAGCTCAAGATCTAGTGATGAAGGAGAATGTCATTTTGCTCTTATAGCATCAACAAGTGAAGACTCAAGTGAGGTAAATCTAAACTCTCTAGATAAAGAATCTTTGATTGCTATTATTCATGATATGTGTGCCTCTCTTAAGTCTTCTAAAAGGAAAAAGAAAAAGCTTGCTAAAATTGTTGATAATTTGCATGTAGAACTAGATGATCTTGAACATGCTAATTCTTGCTTGCTTGATGATAAAAATGATTGTCTTAGTCAAGTAGACTCTCTTAAACTTGAAAATTCTAGTTTACTTGATAAGATTAAATTTCTAGAAGCTCAACCTCTCATGCCTAGTTCAAATGAAGAGCATACTTTAATTATTGATTCTCTCATGCATGACATTGATGTTCTTAAATCTGAAAACAAGGACAAAGATTTTGTTTTGCATGAATTAGAAATAGAAAATGCCTCCTTGCTTGCTAAAATCAATGGGCATGAATCTTGTTCTAGTTATACTAATAAAGAGAATGATGTTGCTGCTCTTCATATTGATAGAGATTCTTATTTAACTAAAGCTCTTTGCTTAGAAAATGATCTTTTGCATGCTAGAGATAATATCAATAATTTGTCTTCTACTATTGCCTCTCTTATGCATGATAATGATAGTTTGAGATCATCTTTGCAAAGATTCTTAGTTGGTAAAAAGAATCTTAATGATATCCTACACCATACTACTAAACAAATTGGTAAACATGGTTTAGGATATGATAGTAGTCAAGGGAACAACAAAGATAAAGGACCTCCAATATTCCATGGAGAATCCTCTAGTTCCAAGACTATGGGCACATGCAACTATTGCAATGAATTTGGTCATTATTCTACTTGTTGTCCTTTTAGGAAAGCACCCAAGAGCAATAGGACTTGGGTTGCTAAACTAACCCCTCCGGACCCAAAAACATGATTGGGGACCATTTCATCTTTGTTCTTTAGGTACTTGCAAATGGATTGATTTGAGCTATTGAATTGAAAATTGACTTCTCAATCCACATGAAAGAAGAAAGGTGAGATGTGTAGAGGGTGACAACAAGTGGAAAAGGAAATGGTAAGCACAAAGGTAAATGTTTTATTGCTTATAACCAATCCTAACTTGTTTTTGTCAAGGTAGTGTGCACTATACATATGGTTTTTGAGTCAAAAGTGGCATTTTATGTTTCTCTTCACACTCTTGCTCAAAAACTGTTTCTAATGCTTTTATAGTGCATTACTAACTTGCTTAGACATGTTTGGATATGGTTTGTATTTTTTAGCATGCCTCTAGATATGTTTTATGAAAAATATGTGCTTTTTCTACAGTAGTTTTGTCGGCCGAGTTTTATCCTGTCTAAAACTCGACCGATAGGCACCAATGGGTGTTGCCAACAACTGCGATCGGCCGAGTTGCCAATACACAGAACTCGACCGATTACACTGTGCACAGAATATACATTTGGCTTATTGAGTGACAATTTCCCTCTCAACTAGATTTTCTCAACCAATAGCCTTATTCTTTGGCACTCTCATTTGGTACCTTTATATATGCATATTGCCATGTTCTAATTGCCTATCTTGCTTACAACTCTATCTCTCTAATTGCTCTAAATTGGTATATCTATATCGTGCAATTACTTGCTTTGAGTTGTTTTGCAGGTTTTGATGATGATCTCTTTGGATCTCTTGGTTGTGTCTTAAATTGCTTCCGTTGTGCTCTAACTTGCTACATCTATATAGGTGTATATCTTGTGTTTGATACAACCTTGAGGTTCTTAGGGGTAATCATCTTATGGTAAGGATGCATATATAGTGAGTTATATCCTTTCATGCTTCTAAATTTGCATATCTCTTTGTTTGGATATATCTCTAAATCTAATCATAGCTTGCTTTATGTTGCTTATCTCTTTGCTATGATCTAGATCCTACTAGTAGTCCTAACTTGTGATATCATCTAC
This sequence comes from Alisma plantago-aquatica, assembly GCA_963693085.1. Classification (NCBI taxonomy): domain Eukaryota; kingdom Viridiplantae; phylum Streptophyta; class Magnoliopsida; order Alismatales; family Alismataceae; genus Alisma; species Alisma plantago-aquatica. The sequence goes on from OY856410.1 coordinate 1,525,885,968, forward strand.
TAGTAGTTCGCATACATGTAGTTCTAACCCTATCAATAAGTGGTATACTTGATCATCTATATGTTATGTTTGTATCTTATCTTATACATGCTCAAGATTGTTCTTTAAATTGCTTATCTACTATCTTGAGTTTCTTGCATAACATTGTGATGCAGGGTTCATAGATCTACATGATATGTAGAAATTGGAGTATTTTTTGGATTTTTATGCAGGTTTTGCTCCAATTTCAGTTTTTGCTGCAAGTATAGTGCTTTTTATGCAGAAACACCCTTCTGAGCAAGACTCATCGCTACGCCATGAGCTCCGATGGTTTTTGGTCAAATTCCATCATCTTGAGGGTCAAAGTTGTGATTTATTGTTTTTCTGCAGCACTGTATCTGGCATTTTTGGGATGTTCAAGTATATGTTTTAACTTGCTTTTCTTTCTATGCTTGGACAAGACCCTATATGTGCTCTTCTACTCTCCTTATATAACTTTTGTTATCTTCTTTCTCTTAACAAGTGGTGTTTCTTAGTTTCTTCACACCCCCACCTTTTTGAAATGACAAAGGGGGAGAAAGATATGTCTTCTTTTGACAACAGGGAGAAGGCATGTCTTACATGAAGCAAAGAAGCGTGTCCATGTAAAGGGGAGAAGGTAAATGGGAGAAGACATATATGTGTAGAACATATATGAGTAGAAGACATAGTTTCTATAAATGTTATGAAAGCTAACCATGCAGGAGAAATAGCATCAATTGAGGGGGAGTATGAGAACTCCATGCGCATCAATTGAGGGGGAGCATATGAGCTCAATCCTATTGAAACCCCTAGGTTTCTCCGAAGGTATGATTTTACGTACAAGCTTTCAATACATTTATGGAATGGTTTGTCATCTTCAAAAAGGGGGAGAATGTTGACTCAAGGTCAATTAGGTCAATGTTGACTCACGTCTAAATTGACTAAACCCTTGTTTTGATGATGACTAACCATTCCACATATTGGTGTCTAATGCTTCTACATTGAGTGATTTCAGATTAGGTTTAGACACACTCCAAATGCCCTAACTTGCGCATATCAAATTGGAGAAAAGACAAGTCAAAATAGCTACAAGTGTGCAATTTGGGATCTCTATGTAAATGACCTTAGAATTGCTTTGTAATCACTTGTAATGATTGTATGACTTGTAATTAATCTTAGAAAAATTATTGGGACACAAAAATGCATCATTTGTACAGTTTTACGAAAATTCCAAAATACCCATAACAGGGATTTTGTCGGCCGAATTCCAAACTCGGCCGATCCATATATTCTGGAATTTTCTGGGCAATCGGCCGAGTTACCAACTCAGCCGATCCCTGTTCGGTCGAGTTTCTATGGTGGGAAACTCGGCCGATCCACTGATCGGTCCAAGTTGAAAGTCGACCGATCGGCCGAGTTTCTCCAAGGGAACTCGGCCGACAGTCTATCTTTCAGACTTGTCGCTTAGTGGTTCGGCCGAATTACCTTTATAGAAACTCGGCCGATCAAGACTGTACTGGAATGCAGAAAAAGCAATTCTAGCCGTTGTGGAGTTGCAACAAGTGAAAATAGATCCGTTGCAAGCCACAAAACGGCTAGTTTTCGTTCTTAAGTGTTCCCAAAGGCTAAGAGGCATCCCCAGCTATAAATAGGACCCCTTGGGCTTCATTCCAAGGTTGAGCATTCATTGCAAACTCTTTGTGAGGTTCCTATTCTATAGTTGAGTGCTTCCTACAGCCTCCTCTCTCTCTCTAAGCTTAATCACTTGCTACATCCATTAGAGTGAGTAGGAGATTTGTAAGAGAGCTAGTATCATTTGTATATCTTGTGAGGCTCTCACTTCCACCACCTCCCCATCTCTCATTTCCTATATTGAAGATGAAGGTTCTCTCTCTTGTCCAAGAGAGGTGAAGAAGAACAAGGGAAGGAGTCCCTTGGTGAAGATCAAGGCCGAAGACTTGGAGCTAGAGTGGGTAAGCCCTTGGAGAAGGCAGAAGACTCAAGCTCAAGTGGGTAAGTCCTTGGTGGAAAGCTTCTCCGAGTGAAGGTGAAGTCAAAGGCGGAAGATCCAAGAAGAGTGGGTAATTCCTACAAGGCCGAAGACTTGTGCAAGAGTGGGTAAGTCCTTGGAGAAGGCCGAAGACTCTTGCAAAGTGGGTAAGTCCTTGGTAAGGTTGAAGACTCTTTGTATTGGATAGGTAAGTCCTTTGTTGGGTCATGTATTGTAAGTCTTATGAATGAATATAAGAGTGCAATTGGTTGAAGTCCTAGAGGTTGACCTCTCTAGGCAAGTGGACTGACACACTTCTAGTTTGAAGTGTGGAACCACTCTAAATAGCTTGTCTAATTGGTGCATGTTCAATCTCTCTTATCCTTGCTATGCATGATTTAGTTGTACTCAAATTACCTATTTAGCAACCTTATCTTGTCATATATTTTGAAGGTCTGATGAATTTTGTTTAAGTGCTTTCAGCTCTATTCACCCCCCCTCTAGAGCACCTAAGTCAACCATCTAGGATCCAACAAGTGGTATCAGAACAGGTCTTCTCCAAGCATACTTCAACAAGTAGGAGAAGATGGGTGACTACCTAGGAGGGAGACTCTCGACCAGCCTTCCAATCTTCAATGGGAGCAACTTCCTCTATTGGAGAAGAAGACTTCAATTCTTCATCCAAGGATCAAGTCTCGAGATGTGGCAAATGGTGAACAGCCCATACATTCTACCAAAGACAAACATTGAAGAATGGGATGAAGCCACCTTGATGAAAGCAACCTTGAATGCAAGAGCCATGCACATCCTTTATGCCTCCATGACCCCCACCGAGTTCAACCGGATTTCCTCTTGTGAGACGGCCTATGAGGTATGGAGAAAGCTTTGCATCACTTATGAAGGGACAGATCAAGTGAAGGAAAGCAAAGTCTACATGCTCAAAGGGTTGCTTGAGAACTTCAAGATGGGAAAGGAGGAGAGCATAGCCAACATGTACTCAAGGATCAACACCATCTTAAATGGTCTTGCTGTTCTAGGACATCCTATGTCTAGTGGAGAGATCAACTCAAAGATCCTTAGAACTCTCCCCAAGAGATGGGAATCCAAGGTGACTTCCATTGAAGAAGCAAGGTCGCTTAGGGATATTCCTATTGAAGAGCTCATTGGAAATCTTCAAGCACATGAAGCTACACTTGACAAGAGGGAGGAAGTAGAAAGACTAGAGAAGAAAGAGCTAAAGAGAATGAAGAAGGCTGAAATAAAGGCTCAAATTGAAGCTATCATGGAAAAAGTCTCTCCATCCTCTCAAGCTAAAGAAGATGCCATGTACTCCAAGGGTAGACTCTACAAAGGCAAGTCCTCCTCCATCCGATGCTTCACATGTGGAAAGAAGGGTCACTACAAGGAAGATTGCCCACAAGGCAAAAAGACCCATCTTCACAAGAAGAAGTGGCACTCAAGCTCAAGCGGCTCCTCCAACTCAAGCTCAAGTGAAGATTCATGTGAAGGATCAAGCTCAAGATCTAGTGATGAAGGAGAATGTCATTTTGCTCTTATAGCATCAACAAGTGAAGACTCAAGTGAGGTAAATCTAAACTCTCTAGATAAAGAATCTTTGATTGCTATTATTCATGATATGTGTGCCTCTCTTAAGTCTTCTAAAAGGAAAAAGAAAAAGCTTGCTAAAATTGTTGATAATTTGCATGTAGAACTAGATGATCTTGAACATGCTAATTCTTGCTTGCTTGATGATAAAAATGATTGTCTTAGTCAAGTAGACTCTCTTAAACTTGAAAATTCTAGTTTACTTGATAAGATTAAATTTCTAGAAGCTCAACCTCTCATGCCTAGTTCAAATGAAGAGCATACTTTAATTATTGATTCTCTCATGCATGACATTGATGTTCTTAAATCTGAAAACAAGGACAAAGATTTTGTTTTGCATGAATTAGAAATAGAAAATGCCTCCTTGCTTGCTAAAATCAATGGGCATGAATCTTGTTCTAGTTATACTAATAAAGAGAATGATGTTGCTGCTCTTCATATTGATAGAGATTCTTATTTAACTAAAGCTCTTTGCTTAGAAAATGATCTTTTGCATGCTAGAGATAATATCAATAATTTGTCTTCTACTATTGCCTCTCTTATGCATGATAATGATAGTTTGAGATCATCTTTGCAAAGATTCTTAGTTGGTAAAAAGAATCTTAATGATATCCTACACCATACTACTAAACAAATTGGTAAACATGGTTTAGGATATGATAGTAGTCAAGGGAACAACAAAGATAAAGGACCTCCAATATTCCATGGAGAATCCTCTAGTTCCAAGACTATGGGCACATGCAACTATTGCAATGAATTTGGTCATTATTCTACTTGTTGTCCTTTTAGGAAAGCACCCAAGAGCAATAGGACTTGGGTTGCTAAACTAACCCCTCCGGACCCAAAAACATGATTGGGGACCATTTCATCTTTGTTCTTTAGGTACTTGCAAATGGATTGATTTGAGCTATTGAATTGAAAATTGACTTCTCAATCCACATGAAAGAAGAAAGGTGAGATGTGTAGAGGGTGACAACAAGTGGAAAAGGAAATGGTAAGCACAAAGGTAAATGTTTTATTGCTTATAACCAATCCTAACTTGTTTTTGTCAAGGTAGTGTGCACTATACATATGGTTTTTGAGTCAAAAGTGGCATTTTATGTTTCTCTTCACACTCTTGCTCAAAAACTGTTTCTAATGCTTTTATAGTGCATTACTAACTTGCTTAGACATGTTTGGATATGGTTTGTATTTTTTAGCATGCCTCTAGATATGTTTTATGAAAAATATGTGCTTTTTCTACAGTAGTTTTGTCGGCCGAGTTTTATCCTGTCTAAAACTCGACCGATAGGCACCAATGGGTGTTGCCAACAACTGCGATCGGCCGAGTTGCCAATACACAGAACTCGACCGATTACACTGTGCACAGAATATACATTTGGCTTATTGAGTGACAATTTCCCTCTCAACTAGATTTTCTCAACCAATAGCCTTATTCTTTGGCACTCTCATTTGGTACCTTTATATATGCATATTGCCATGTTCTAATTGCCTATCTTGCTTACAACTCTATCTCTCTAATTGCTCTAAATTGGTATATCTATATCGTGCAATTACTTGCTTTGAGTTGTTTTGCAGGTTTTGATGATGATCTCTTTGGATCTCTTGGTTGTGTCTTAAATTGCTTCCGTTGTGCTCTAACTTGCTACATCTATATAGGTGTATATCTTGTGTTTGATACAACCTTGAGGTTCTTAGGGGTAATCATCTTATGGTAAGGATGCATATATAGTGAGTTATATCCTTTCATGCTTCTAAATTTGCATATCTCTTTGTTTGGATATATCTCTAAATCTAATCATAGCTTGCTTTATGTTGCTTATCTCTTTGCTATGATCTAGATCCTACTAGTAGTCCTAACTTGTGATATCATCTACTAGTAGTTCGCATACATGTAGTTCTAACCCTATCAATAAGTGGTATACTTGATCATCTATATGTTATGTTTGTATCTTATCTTATACATGCTCAAGATTGTTCTTTAAATTGCTTATCTACTATCTTGAGTTTCTTGCATAACATTGTGATGCAGGGTTCATAGATCTACATGATATGTAGAAATTGGAGTATTTTTTGGATTTTTATGCAGGTTTTGCTCCAATTTCAGTTTTTGCTGCAAGTATAGTGCTTTTTATGCAGAAACACCCTTCTGAGCAAGACTCATCGCTACGCCATGAGCTCCGATGGTTTTTGGTCAAATTCCATCATCTTGAGGGTCAAAGTTGTGATTTATTGTTTTTCTGCAGCACTGTATCTGGCATTTTTGGGATGTTCAAGTATATGTTTTAACTTGCTTTTCTTTCTATGCTTGGACAAGACCCTATATGTGCTCTTCTACTCTCCTTATATAACTTTTGTTATCTTCTTTCTCTTAACAAGTGGTGTTTCTTAGTTTCTTCACACCCCCACCTTTTTGAAATGACAAAGGGGGAGAAAGATATGTCTTCTTTTGACAACAGGGAGAAGGCATGTCTTACATGAAGCAAAGAAGCGTGTCCATGTAAAGGGGAGAAGGTAAATGGGAGAAGACATATATGTGTAGAACATATATGAGTAGAAGACATAGTTTCTATAAATGTTATGAAAGCTAACCATGCAGGAGAAATAGCATCAATTGAGGGGGAGTATGAGAACTCCATGCGCATCAATTGAGGGGGAGCATATGAGCTCAATCCTATTGAAACCCCTAGGTTTCTCCGAAGGTATGATTTTACGTACAAGCTTTCAATACATTTATGGAATGGTTTGTCATCTTCAAAAAGGGGGAGAATGTTGACTCAAGGTCAATTAGGTCAATGTTGACTCACGTCTAAATTGACTAAACCCTTGTTTTGATGATGACTAACCATTCCACATATTGGTGTCTAATGCTTCTACATTGAGTGATTTCAGATTAGGTTTAGACACACTCCAAATGCCCTAACTTGCGCATATCAAATTGGAGAAAAGACAAGTCAAAATAGCTACAAGTGTGCAATTTGGGATCTCTATGTAAATGACCTTAGAATTGCTTTGTAATCACTTGTAATGATTGTATGACTTGTAATTAATCTTAGAAAAATTATTGGGACACAAAAATGCATCATTTGTACAGTTTTACGAAAATTCCAAAATACCCATAACAGGGATTTTGTCGGCCGAATTCCAAACTCGGCCGATCCATATATTCTGGAATTTTCTGGGCAATCGGCCGAGTTACCAACTCAGCCGATCCCTGTTCGGTCGAGTTTCTATGGTGGGAAACTCGGCCGATCCACTGATCGGTCCAAGTTGAAAGTCGACCGATCGGCCGAGTTTCTCCAAGGGAACTCGGCCGACAGTCTATCTTTCAGACTTGTCGCTTAGTGGTTCGGCCGAATTACCTTTATAGAAACTCGGCCGATCAAGACTGTACTGGAATGCAGAAAAAGCAATTCTAGCCGTTGTGGAGTTGCAACAAGTGAAAATAGATCCGTTGCAAGCCACAAAACGGCTAGTTTTCGTTCTTAAGTGTTCCCAAAGGCTAAGAGGCATCCCCAGCTATAAATAGGACCCCTTGGGCTTCATTCCAAGGTTGAGCATTCATTGCAAACTCTTTGTGAGGTTCCTATTCTATAGTTGAGTGCTTCCTACAGCCTCCTCTCTCTCTCTAAGCTTAATCACTTGCTACATCCATTAGAGTGAGTAGGAGATTTGTAAGAGAGCTAGTATCATTTGTATATCTTGTGAGGCTCTCACTTCCACCACCTCCCCATCTCTCATTTCCTATATTGAAGATGAAGGTTCTCTCTCTTGTCCAAGAGAGGTGAAGAAGAACAAGGGAAGGAGTCCCTTGGTGAAGATCAAGGCCGAAGACTTGGAGCTAGAGTGGGTAAGCCCTTGGAGAAGGCAGAAGACTCAAGCTCAAGTGGGTAAGTCCTTGGTGGAAAGCTTCTCCGAGTGAAGGTGAAGTCAAAGGCGGAAGATCCAAGAAGAGTGGGTAATTCCTACAAGGCCGAAGACTTGTGCAAGAGTGGGTAAGTCCTTGGAGAAGGCCGAAGACTCTTGCAAAGTGGGTAAGTCCTTGGTAAGGTTGAAGACTCTTTGTATTGGATAGGTAAGTCCTTTGTTGGGTCATGTATTGTAAGTCTTATGAATGAATATAAGAGTGCAATTGGTTGAAGTCCTAGAGGTTGACCTCTCTAGGCAAGTGGACTGACACACTTCTAGTTTGAAGTGTGGAACCACTCTAAATAGCTTGTCTAATTGGTGCATGTTCAATCTCTCTTATCCTTGCTATGCATGATTTAGTTGTACTCAAATTACCTATTTAGCAACCTTATCTTGTCATATATTTTGAAGGTCTGATGAATTTTGTTTAAGTGCTTTCAGCTCTATTCACCCCCCCTCTAGAGCACCTAAGTCAACCATCTAGGATCCAACAAGTGGTATCAGAGCAGGTCTTCTCCAAGCATACTTCAACAAGTAGGAGAAGATGGGTGACTACCTAGGAGGGAGACTCTCGACCAGCCTTCCAATCTTCAATGGGAGCAACTTCCTCTATTGGAGAAGAAGACTTCAATTCTTCATCCAAGGATCAAGTCTCGAGATGTGGCAAATGGTGAACAGCCCATACATTCTACCAAAGACAAACATTGAAGAATGGGATGAAGCCACCTTGATGAAAGCAACCTTGAATGCAAGAGCCATGCACATCCTTTATGCCTCCATGACCCCCACCGAGTTCAACCGGATTTCCTCTTGTGAGACGGCCTATGAGGTATGGAGAAAGCTTTGCATCACTTATGAAGGGACAGATCAAGTGAAGGAAAGCAAAGTCTACATGCTCAAAGGGTTGCTTGAGAACTTCAAGATGGGAAAGGAGGAGAGCATAGCCAACATGTACTCAAGGATCAACACCATCTTAAATGGTCTTGCTGTTCTAGGACATCCTATGTCTAGTGGAGAGATCAACTCAAAGATCCTTAGAACTCTCCCCAAGAGATGGGAATCCAAGGTGACTTCCATTGAAGAAGCAAGGTCGCTTAGGGATATTCCTATTGAAGAGCTCATTGGAAATCTTCAAGCACATGAAGCTACACTTGACAAGAGGGAGGAAGTAGAAAGACTAGAGAAGAAAGAGCTAAAGAGAATGAAGAAGGCTGAAATAAAGGCTCAAATTGAAGCTATCATGGAAAAAGTCTCTCCATCCTCTCAAGCTAAAGAAGATGCCATGTACTCCAAGGGTAGACTCTACAAAGGCAAGTCCTCCTCCATCCGATGCTTCACATGTGGAAAGAAGGGTCACTACAAGGAAGATTGCCCACAAGGCAAAAAGACCCATCTTCACAAGAAGAAGTGGCACTCAAGCTCAAGCGGCTCCTCCAACTCAAGCTCAAGTGAAGATTCATGTGAAGGATCAAGCTCAAGATCTAGTGATGAAGGAGAATGTCATTTTGCTCTTATAGCATCAACAAGTGAAGACTCAAGTGAGGTAAATCTAAACTCTCTAGATAAAGAATCTTTGATTGCTATTATTCATGATATGTGTGCCTCTCTTAAGTCTTCTAAAAGGAAAAAGAAAAAGCTTGCTAAAATTGTTGATAATTTGCATGTAGAACTAGATGATCTTGAACATGCTAATTCTTGCTTGCTTGATGATAAAAATGATTGTCTTAGTCAAGTAGACTCTCTTAAACTTGAAAATTCTAGTTTACTTGATAAGATTAAATTTCTAGAAGCTCAACCTCTCATGCCTAGTTCAAATGAAGAGCATACTTTAATTATTGATTCTCTCATGCATGACATTGATGTTCTTAAATCTGAAAACAAGGACAAAGATTTTGTTTTGCATGAATTAGAAATAGAAAATGCCTCCTTGCTTGCTAAAATCAATGGGCATGAATCTTGTTCTAGTTATACTAATAAAGAGAATGATGTTGCTGCTCTTCATATTGATAGAGATTCTTATTTAACTAAAGCTCTTTGCTTAGAAAATGATCTTTTGCATGCTAGAGATAATATCAATAATTTGTCTTCTACTATTGCCTCTCTTATGCATGATAATGATAGTTTGAGATCATCTTTGCAAAGATTCTTAGTTGGTAAAAAGAATCTTAATGATATCCTACACCATACTACTAAACAAATTGGTAAACATGGTTTAGGATATGATAGTAGTCAAGGGAACAACAAAGATAAAGGACCTCCAATATTCCATGGAGAATCCTCTAGTTCCAAGACTATGGGCACATGCAACTATTGCAATGAATTTGGTCATTATTCTACTTGTTGTCCTTTTAGGAAAGCACCCAAGAGCAATAGGACTTGGGTTGCTAAACTAACCCCTCCGGACCCAAAAACATGATTGGGGACCATTTCATCTTTGTTCTTTAGGTACTTGCAAATGGATTGATTTGAGCTATTGAATTGAAAATTGACTTCTCAATCCACATGAAAGAAGAAAGGTGAGATGTGTAGAGGGTGACAACAAGTGGAAAAGGAAATGGTAAGCACAAAGGTAAATGTTTTATTGCTTATAACCAATCCTAACTTGTTTTTGTCAAGGTAGTGTGCACTATACATATGGTTTTTGAGTCAAAAGTGGCATTTTATGTTTCTCTTCACACTCTTGCTCAAAAACTGTTTCTAATGCTTTTATAGTGCATTACTAACTTGCTTAGACATGTTTGGATATGGTTTGTATTTTTTAGCATGCCTCTAGATATGTTTTATGAAAAATATGTGCTTTTTCTACAGTAGTTTTGTCGGCCGAGTTTTATCCTGTCTAAAACTCGACCGATAGGCACCAATGGGTGTTGCCAACAACTGCGATCGGCCGAGTTGCCAATACACAGAACTCGACCGATTACACTGTGCACAGAATATACATTTGGCTTATTGAGTGACAATTTCCCTCTCAACTAGATTTTCTCAACCAATAGCCTTATTCTTTGGCACTCTCATTTGGTACCTTTATATATGCATATTGCCATGTTCTAATTGCCTATCTTGCTTACAACTCTATCTCTCTAATTGCTCTAAATTGGTATATCTATATCGTGCAATTACTTGCTTTGAGTTGTTTTGCAGGTTTTGATGATGATCTCTTTGGATCTCTTGGTTGTGTCTTAAATTGCTTCCGTTGTGCTCTAACTTGCTACATCTATATAGGTGTATATCTTGTGTTTGATACAACCTTGAGGTTCTTAGGGGTAATCATCTTATGGTAAGGATGCATATATAGTGAGTTATATCCTTTCATGCTTCTAAATTTGCATATCTCTTTGTTTGGATATATCTCTAAATCTAATCATAGCTTGCTTTATGTTGCTTATCTCTTTGCTATGATCTAGATCCTACTAGTAGTCCTAACTTGTGATATCATCTACTAGTAGTTCGCATACATGTAGTTCTAACCCTATCAATAAGTGGTATACTTGATCATCTATATGTTATGTTTGTATCTTATCTTATACATGCTCAAGATTGTTCTTTAAATTGCTTATCTACTATCTTGAGTTTCTTGCATAACATTGTGATGCAGGGTTCATAGATCTACATGATATGTAGAAATTGGAGTATTTTTTGGATTTTTATGCAGGTTTTGCTCCAATTTCAGTTTTTGCTGCAAGTATAGTGCTTTTTATGCAGAAACACCCTTCTGAGCAAGACTCATCGCTACGCCATGAGCTCCGATGGTTTTTGGTCAAATTCCATCATCTTGAGGGTCAAAGTTGTGATTTATTGTTTTTCTGCAGCACTGTATCTGGCATTTTTGGGATGTTCAAGTATATGTTTTAACTTGCTTTTCTTTCTATGCTTGGACAAGACCCTATATGTGCTCTTCTACTCTCCTTATATAACTTTTGTTATCTTCTTTCTCTTAACAAGTGGTGTTTCTTAGTTTCTTCACACCCCCACCTTTTTGAAATGACAAAGGGGGAGAAAGATATGTCTTCTTTTGACAACAGGGAGAAGGCATGTCTTACATGAAGCAAAGAAGCGTGTCCATGTAAAGGGGAGAAGGTAAATGGGAGAAGACATATATGTGTAGAACATATATGAGTAGAAGACATAGTTTCTATAAATGTTATGAAAGCTAACCATGCAGGAGAAATAGCATCAATTGAGGGGGAGTATGAGAACTCCATGCGCATCAATTGAGGGGGAGCATATGAGCTCAATCCTATTGAAACCCCTAGGTTTCTCCGAAGGTATGATTTTACGTACAAGCTTTCAATACATTTATGGAATGGTTTGTCATCTTCAAAAAGGGGGAGAATGTTGACTCAAGGTCAATTAGGTCAATGTTGACTCACGTCTAAATTGACTAAACCCTTGTTTTGATGATGACTAACCATTCCACATATTGGTGTCTAATGCTTCTACATTGAGTGATTTCAGATTAGGTTTAGACACACTCCAAATGCCCTAACTTGCGCATATCAAATTGGAGAAAAGACAAGTCAAAATAGCTACAAGTGTGCAATTTGGGATCTCTATGTAAATGACCTTAGAATTGCTTTGTAATCACTTGTAATGATTGTATGACTTGTAATTAATCTTAGAAAAATTATTGGGACACAAAAATGCATCATTTGTACAGTTTTACGAAAATTCCAAAATACCCATAACAGGGATTTTGTCGGCCGAATTCCAAACTCGGCCGATCCATATATTCTGGAATTTTCTGGGCAATCGGCCGAGTTACCAACTCAGCCGATCCCTGTTCGGTCGAGTTTCTATGGTGGGAAACTCGGCCGATCCACTGATCGGTCCAAGTTGAAAGTCGACCGATCGGCCGAGTTTCTCCAAGGGAACTCGGCCGACAGTCTATCTTTCAGACTTGTCGCTTAGTGGTTCGGCCGAATTACCTTTATAGAAACTCGGCCGATCAAGACTGTACTGGAATGCAGAAAAAGCAATTCTAGCCGTTGTGGAGTTGCAACAAGTGAAAATAGATCCGTTGCAAGCCACAAAACGGCTAGTTTTCGTTCTTAAGTGTTCCCAAAGGCTAAGAGGCATCCCCAGCTATAAATAGGACCCCTTGGGCTTCATTCCAAGGTTGAGCATTCATTGCAAACTCTTTGTGAGGTTCCTATTCTATAGTTGAGTGCTTCCTACAGCCTCCTCTCTCTCTCTAAGCTTAATCACTTGCTACATCCATTAGAGTGAGTAGGAGATTTGTAAGAGAGCTAGTATCATTTGTATATCTTGTGAGGCTCTCACTTCCACCACCTCCCCATCTCTCATTTCCTATATTGAAGATGAAGGTTCTCTCTCTTGTCCAAGAGAGGTGAAGAAGAACAAGGGAAGGAGTCCCTTGGTGAAGATCAAGGCCGAAGACTTGGAGCTAGAGTGGGTAAGCCCTTGGAGAAGGCAGAAGACTCAAGCTCAAGTGGGTAAGTCCTTGGTGGAAAGCTTCTCCGAGTGAAGGTGAAGTCAAAGGCGGAAGATCCAAGAAGAGTGGGTAATTCCTACAAGGCCGAAGACTTGTGCAAGAGTGGGTAAGTCCTTGGAGAAGGCCGAAGACTCTTGCAAAGTGGGTAAGTCCTTGGTAAGGTTGAAGACTCTTTGTATTGGATAGGTAAGTCCTTTGTTGGGTCATGTATTGTAAGTCTTATGAATGAATATAAGAGTGCAATTGGTTGAAGTCCTAGAGGTTGACCTCTCTAGGCAAGTGGACTGACACACTTCTAGTTTGAAGTGTGGAACCACTCTAAATAGCTTGTCTAATTGGTGCATGTTCAATCTCTCTTATCCTTGCTATGCATGATTTAGTTGTACTCAAATTACCTATTTAGCAACCTTATCTTGTCATATATTTTGAAGGTCTGATGAATTTTGTTTAAGTGCTTTCAGCTCTATTCACCCCCCCTCTAGAGCACCTAAGTCAACCATCTAGGATCCAACAAGTGGTATCAGAACAGGTCTTCTCCAAGCATACTTCAACAAGTAGGAGAAGATGGGTGACTACCTAGGAGGGAGACTCTCGACCAGCCTTCCAATCTTCAATGGGAGCAACTTCCTCTATTGGAGAAGAAGACTTCAATTCTTCATCCAAGGATCAAGTCTCGAGATGTGGCAAATGGTGAACAGCCCATACATTCTACCAAAGACAAACATTGAAGAATGGGATGAAGCCACCTTGATGAAAGCAACCTTGAATGCAAGAGCCATGCACATCCTTTATGCCTCCATGACCCCCACCGAGTTCAACCGGATTTCCTCTTGTGAGACGGCCTATGAGGTATGGAGAAAGCTTTGCATCACTTATGAAGGGACAGATCAAGTGAAGGAAAGCAAAGTCTACATGCTCAAAGGGTTGCTTGAGAACTTCAAGATGGGAAAGGAGGAGAGCATAGCCAACATGTACTCAAGGATCAACACCATCTTAAATGGTCTTGCTGTTCTAGGACATCCTATGTCTAGTGGAGAGATCAACTCAAAGATCCTTAGAACTCTCCCCAAGAGATGGGAATCCAAGGTGACTTCCATTGAAGAAGCAAGGTCGCTTAGGGATATTCCTATTGAAGAGCTCATTGGAAATCTTCAAGCACATGAAGCTACACTTGACAAGAGGGAGGAAGTAGAAAGACTAGAGAAGAAAGAGCTAAAGAGAATGAAGAAGGCTGAAATAAAGGCTCAAATTGAAGCTATCATGGAAAAAGTCTCTCCATCCTCTCAAGCTAAAGAAGATGCCATGTACTCCAAGGGTAGACTCTACAAAGGCAAGTCCTCCTCCATCCGATGCTTCACATGTGGAAAGAAGGGTCACTACAAGGAAGATTGCCCACAAGGCAAAAAGACCCATCTTCACAAGAAGAAGTGGCACTCAAGCTCAAGCGGCTCCTCCAACTCAAGCTCAAGTGAAGATTCATGTGAAGGATCAAGCTCAAGATCTAGTGATGAAGGAGAATGTCATTTTGCTCTTATAGCATCAACAAGTGAAGACTCAAGTGAGGTAAATCTAAACTCTCTAGATAAAGAATCTTTGATTGCTATTATTCATGATATGTGTGCCTCTCTTAAGTCTTCTAAAAGGAAAAAGAAAAAGCTTGCTAAAATTGTTGATAATTTGCATGTAGAACTAGATGATCTTGAACATGCTAATTCTTGCTTGCTTGATGATAAAAATGATTGTCTTAGTCAAGTAGACTCTCTTAAACTTGAAAATTCTAGTTTACTTGATAAGATTAAATTTCTAGAAGCTCAACCTCTCATGCCTAGTTCAAATGAAGAGCATACTTTAATTATTGATTCTCTCATGCATGACATTGATGTTCTTAAATCTGAAAACAAGGACAAAGATTTTGTTTTGCATGAATTAGAAATAGAAAATGCCTCCTTGCTTGCTAAAATCAATGGGCATGAATCTTGTTCTAGTTATACTAATAAAGAGAATGATGTTGCTGCTCTTCATATTGATAGAGATTCTTATTTAACTAAAGCTCTTTGCTTAGAAAATGATCTTTTGCATGCTAGAGATAATATCAATAATTTGTCTTCTACTATTGCCTCTCTTATGCATGATAATGATAGTTTGAGATCATCTTTGCAAAGATTCTTAGTTGGTAAAAAGAATCTTAATGATATCCTACACCATACTACTAAACAAATTGGTAAACATGGTTTAGGATATGATAGTAGTCAAGGGAACAACAAAGATAAAGGACCTCCAATATTCCATGGAGAATCCTCTAGTTCCAAGACTATGGGCACATGCAACTATTGCAATGAATTTGGTCATTATTCTACTTGTTGTCCTTTTAGGAAAGCACCCAAGAGCAATAGGACTTGGGTTGCTAAACTAACCCCTCCGGACCCAAAAACATGATTGGGGACCATTTCATCTTTGTTCTTTAGGTACTTGCAAATGGATTGATTTGAGCTATTGAATTGAAAATTGACTTCTCAATCCACATGAAAGAAGAAAGGTGAGATGTGTAGAGGGTGACAACAAGTGGAAAAGGAAATGGTAAGCACAAAGGTAAATGTTTTATTGCTTATAACCAATCCTAACTTGTTTTTGTCAAGGTAGTGTGCACTATACATATGGTTTTTGAGTCAAAAGTGGCATTTTATGTTTCTCTTCACACTCTTGCTCAAAAACTGTTTCTAATGCTTTTATAGTGCATTACTAACTTGCTTAGACATGTTTGGATATGGTTTGTATTTTTTAGCATGCCTCTAGATATGTTTTATGAAAAATATGTGCTTTTTCTACAGTAGTTTTGTCGGCCGAGTTTTATCCTGTCTAAAACTCGACCGATAGGCACCAATGGGTGTTGCCAACAACTGCGATCGGCCGAGTTGCCAATACACAGAACTCGACCGATTACACTGTGCACAGAATATACATTTGGCTTATTGAGTGACAATTTCCCTCTCAACTAGATTTTCTCAACCAATAGCCTTATTCTTTGGCACTCTCATTTGGTACCTTTATATATGCATATTGCCATGTTCTAATTGCCTATCTTGCTTACAACTCTATCTCTCTAATTGCTCTAAATTGGTATATCTATATCGTGCAATTACTTGCTTTGAGTTGTTTTGCAGGTTTTGATGATGATCTCTTTGGATCTCTTGGTTGTGTCTTAAATTGCTTCCGTTGTGCTCTAACTTGCTACATCTATATAGGTGTATATCTTGTGTTTGATACAACCTTGAGGTTCTTAGGGGTAATCATCTTATGGTAAGGATGCATATATAGTGAGTTATATCCTTTCATGCTTCTAAATTTGCATATCTCTTTGTTTGGATATATCTCTAAATCTAATCATAGCTTGCTTTATGTTGCTTATCTCTTTGCTATGATCTAGATCCTACTAGTAGTCCTAACTTGTGATATCATCTACTAGTAGTTCGCATACATGTAGTTCTAACCCTATCAATAAGTGGTATACTTGATCATCTATATGTTATGTTTGTATCTTATCTTATACATGCTCAAGATTGTTCTTTAAATTGCTTATCTACTATCTTGAGTTTCTTGCATAACATTGTGATGCAGGGTTCATAGATCTACATGATATGTAGAAATTGGAGTATTTTTTGGATTTTTATGCAGGTTTTGCTCCAATTTCAGTTTTTGCTGCAAGTATAGTGCTTTTTATGCAGAAACACCCTTCTGAGCAAGACTCATCGCTATGCCATGAGCTCCGATGGTTTTTGGTCAAATTCCATCATCTTGAGGGTCAAAGTTGTGATTTATTGTTTTTCTGCAGCACTGTATCTGGCATTTTTGGGATGTTCAAGTATATGTTTTAACTTGCTTTTCTTTCTATGCTTGGACAAGACCCTATATGTGCTCTTCTACTCTCCTTATATAACTTTTGTTATCTTCTTTCTCTTAACAAGTGGTGTTTCTTAGTTTCTTCACACCCCCACCTTTTTGAAATGACAAAGGGGGAGAAAGATATGTCTTCTTTTGACAACAGGGAGAAGGCATGTCTTACATGAAGCAAAGAAGCGTGTCCATGTAAAGGGGAGAAGGTAAATGGGAGAAGACATATATGTGTAGAACATATATGAGTAGAAGACATAGTTTCTATAAATGTTATGAAAGCTAACCATGCAGGAGAAATAGCATCAATTGAGGGGGAGTATGAGAACTCCATGCGCATCAATTGAGGGGGAGCATATGAGCTCAATCCTATTGAAACCCCTAGGTTTCTCCGAAGGTATGATTTTACGTACAAGCTTTCAATACATTTATGGAATGGTTTGTCATCTTCAAAAAGGGGGAGAATGTTGACTCAAGGTCAATTAGGTCAATGTTGACTCACGTCTAAATTGACTAAACCCTTGTTTTGATGATGACTAACCATTCCACATATTGGTGTCTAATGCTTCTACATTGAGTGATTTCAGATTAGGTTTAGACACACTCCAAATGCCCTAACTTGCGCATATCAAATTGGAGAAAAGACAAGTCAAAATAGCTACAAGTGTGCAATTTGGGATCTCTATGTAAATGACCTTAGAATTGCTTTGTAATCACTTGTAATGATTGTATGACTTGTAATTAATCTTAGAAAAATTATTGGGACACAAAAATGCATCATTTGTACAGTTTTACGAAAATTCCAAAATACCCATAACAGGGATTTTGTCGGCCGAATTCCAAACTCGGCCGATCCATATATTCTGGAATTTTCTGGGCAATCGGCCGAGTTACCAACTCAGCCGATCCCTGTTCGGTCGAGTTTCTATGGTGGGAAACTCGGCCGATCCACTGATCGGTCCAAGTTGAAAGTCGACCGATCGGCCGAGTTTCTCCAAGGGAACTCGGCCGACAGTCTATCTTTCAGACTTGTCGCTTAGTGGTTCGGCCGAATTACCTTTATAGAAACTCGGCCGATCAAGACTGTACTGGAATGCAGAAAAAGCAATTCTAGCCGTTGTGGAGTTGCAACAAGTGAAAATAGATCCGTTGCAAGCCACAAAACGGCTAGTTTTCGTTCTTAAGTGTTCCCAAAGGCTAAGAGGCATCCCCAGCTATAAATAGGACCCCTTGGGCTTCATTCCAAGGTTGAGCATTCATTGCAAACTCTTTGTGAGGTTCCTATTCTATAGTTGAGTGCTTCCTACAGCCTCCTCTCTCTCTCTAAGCTTAATCACTTGCTACATCCATTAGAGTGAGTAGGAGATTTGTAAGAGAGCTAGTATCATTTGTATATCTTGTGAGGCTCTCACTTCCACCACCTCCCCATCTCTCATTTCCTATATTGAAGATGAAGGTTCTCTCTCTTGTCCAAGAGAGGTGAAGAAGAACAAGGGAAGGAGTCCCTTGGTGAAGATCAAGGCCGAAGACTTGGAGCTAGAGTGGGTAAGCCCTTGGAGAAGGCAGAAGACTCAAGCTCAAGTGGGTAAGTCCTTGGTGGAAAGCTTCTCCGAGTGAAGGTGAAGTCAAAGGCGGAAGATCCAAGAAGAGTGGGTAATTCCTACAAGGCCGAAGACTTGTGCAAGAGTGGGTAAGTCCTTGGAGAAGGCCGAAGACTCTTGCAAAGTGGGTAAGTCCTTGGTAAGGTTGAAG
Organism: Alisma plantago-aquatica; assembly: GCA_963693085.1. Taxonomy (NCBI): domain Eukaryota; kingdom Viridiplantae; phylum Streptophyta; class Magnoliopsida; order Alismatales; family Alismataceae; genus Alisma; species Alisma plantago-aquatica. Next base: position 1,525,904,564 of record OY856410.1, read on the forward strand.
ACTCTTTGTATTGGATAGGTAAGTCCTTTGTTGGGTCATGTATTGTAAGTCTTATGAATGAATATAAGAGTGCAATTGGTTGAAGTCCTAGAGGTTGACCTCTCTAGGCAAGTGGACTGACACACTTCTAGTTTGAAGTGTGGAACCACTCTAAATAGCTTGTCTAATTGGTGCATGTTCAATCTCTCTTATCCTTGCTATGCATGATTTAGTTGTACTCAAATTACCTATTTAGCAACCTTATCTTGTCATATATTTTGAAGGTCTGATGAATTTTGTTTAAGTGCTTTCAGCTCTATTCACCCCCCCTCTAGAGCACCTAAGTCAACCATCTAGGATCCAACAAGTGGTATCAGAGCAGGTCTTCTCCAAGCATACTTCAACAAGTAGGAGAAGATGGGTGACTACCTAGGAGGGAGACTCTCGACCAGCCTTCCAATCTTCAATGGGAGCAACTTCCTCTATTGGAGAAGAAGACTTCAATTCTTCATCCAAGGATCAAGTCTCGAGATGTGGCAAATGGTGAACAGCCCATACATTCTACCAAAGACAAACATTGAAGAATGGGATGAAGCCACCTTGATGAAAGCAACCTTGAATGCAAGAGCCATGCACATCCTTTATGCCTCCATGACCCCCACCGAGTTCAACCGGATTTCCTCTTGTGAGACGGCCTATGAGGTATGGAGAAAGCTTTGCATCACTTATGAAGGGACAGATCAAGTGAAGGAAAGCAAAGTCTACATGCTCAAAGGGTTGCTTGAGAACTTCAAGATGGGAAAGGAGGAGAGCATAGCCAACATGTACTCAAGGATCAACACCATCTTAAATGGTCTTGCTGTTCTAGGACATCCTATGTCTAGTGGAGAGATCAACTCAAAGATCCTTAGAACTCTCCCCAAGAGATGGGAATCCAAGGTGACTTCCATTGAAGAAGCAAGGTCGCTTAGGGATATTCCTATTGAAGAGCTCATTGGAAATCTTCAAGCACATGAAGCTACACTTGACAAGAGGGAGGAAGTAGAAAGACTAGAGAAGAAAGAGCTAAAGAGAATGAAGAAGGCTGAAATAAAGGCTCAAATTGAAGCTATCATGGAAAAAGTCTCTCCATCCTCTCAAGCTAAAGAAGATGCCATGTACTCCAAGGGTAGACTCTACAAAGGCAAGTCCTCCTCCATCCGATGCTTCACATGTGGAAAGAAGGGTCACTACAAGGAAGATTGCCCACAAGGCAAAAAGACCCATCTTCACAAGAAGAAGTGGCACTCAAGCTCAAGCGGCTCCTCCAACTCAAGCTCAAGTGAAGATTCATGTGAAGGATCAAGCTCAAGATCTAGTGATGAAGGAGAATGTCATTTTGCTCTTATAGCATCAACAAGTGAAGACTCAAGTGAGGTAAATCTAAACTCTCTAGATAAAGAATCTTTGATTGCTATTATTCATGATATGTGTGCCTCTCTTAAGTCTTCTAAAAGGAAAAAGAAAAAGCTTGCTAAAATTGTTGATAATTTGCATGTAGAACTAGATGATCTTGAACATGCTAATTCTTGCTTGCTTGATGATAAAAATGATTGTCTTAGTCAAGTAGACTCTCTTAAACTTGAAAATTCTAGTTTACTTGATAAGATTAAATTTCTAGAAGCTCAACCTCTCATGCCTAGTTCAAATGAAGAGCATACTTTAATTATTGATTCTCTCATGCATGACATTGATGTTCTTAAATCTGAAAACAAGGACAAAGATTTTGTTTTGCATGAATTAGAAATAGAAAATGCCTCCTTGCTTGCTAAAATCAATGGGCATGAATCTTGTTCTAGTTATACTAATAAAGAGAATGATGTTGCTGCTCTTCATATTGATAGAGATTCTTATTTAACTAAAGCTCTTTGCTTAGAAAATGATCTTTTGCATGCTAGAGATAATATCAATAATTTGTCTTCTACTATTGCCTCTCTTATGCATGATAATGATAGTTTGAGATCATCTTTGCAAAGATTCTTAGTTGGTAAAAAGAATCTTAATGATATCCTACACCATACTACTAAACAAATTGGTAAACATGGTTTAGGATATGATAGTAGTCAAGGGAACAACAAAGATAAAGGACCTCCAATATTCCATGGAGAATCCTCTAGTTCCAAGACTATGGGCACATGCAACTATTGCAATGAATTTGGTCATTATTCTACTTGTTGTCCTTTTAGGAAAGCACCCAAGAGCAATAGGACTTGGGTTGCTAAACTAACCCCTCCGGACCCAAAAACATGATTGGGGACCATTTCATCTTTGTTCTTTAGGTACTTGCAAATGGATTGATTTGAGCTATTGAATTGAAAATTGACTTCTCAATCCACATGAAAGAAGAAAGGTGAGATGTGTAGAGGGTGACAACAAGTGGAAAAGGAAATGGTAAGCACAAAGGTAAATGTTTTATTGCTTATAACCAATCCTAACTTGTTTTTGTCAAGGTAGTGTGCACTATACATATGGTTTTTGAGTCAAAAGTGGCATTTTATGTTTCTCTTCACACTCTTGCTCAAAAACTGTTTCTAATGCTTTTATAGTGCATTACTAACTTGCTTAGACATGTTTGGATATGGTTTGTATTTTTTAGCATGCCTCTAGATATGTTTTATGAAAAATATGTGCTTTTTCTACAGTAGTTTTGTCGGCCGAGTTTTATCCTGTCTAAAACTCGACCGATAGGCACCAATGGGTGTTGCCAACAACTGCGATCGGCCGAGTTGCCAATACACAGAACTCGACCGATTACACTGTGCACAGAATATACATTTGGCTTATTGAGTGACAATTTCCCTCTCAACTAGATTTTCTCAACCAATAGCCTTATTCTTTGGCACTCTCATTTGGTACCTTTATATATGCATATTGCCATGTTCTAATTGCCTATCTTGCTTACAACTCTATCTCTCTAATTGCTCTAAATTGGTATATCTATATCGTGCAATTACTTGCTTTGAGTTGTTTTGCAGGTTTTGATGATGATCTCTTTGGATCTCTTGGTTGTGTCTTAAATTGCTTCCGTTGTGCTCTAACTTGCTACATCTATATAGGTGTATATCTTGTGTTTGATACAACCTTGAGGTTCTTAGGGGTAATCATCTTATGGTAAGGATGCATATATAGTGAGTTATATCCTTTCATGCTTCTAAATTTGCATATCTCTTTGTTTGGATATATCTCTAAATCTAATCATAGCTTGCTTTATGTTGCTTATCTCTTTGCTATGATCTAGATCCTACTAGTAGTCCTAACTTGTGATATCATCTACTAGTAGTTCGCATACATGTAGTTCTAACCCTATCAATAAGTGGTATACTTGATCATCTATATGTTATGTTTGTATCTTATCTTATACATGCTCAAGATTGTTCTTTAAATTGCTTATCTACTATCTTGAGTTTCTTGCATAACATTGTGATGCAGGGTTCATAGATCTACATGATATGTAGAAATTGGAGTATTTTTTGGATTTTTATGCAGGTTTTGCTCCAATTTCAGTTTTTGCTGCAAGTATAGTGCTTTTTATGCAGAAACACCCTTCTGAGCAAGACTCATCGCTACGCCATGAGCTCCGATGGTTTTTGGTCAAATTCCATCATCTTGAGGGTCAAAGTTGTGATTTATTGTTTTTCTGCAGCACTGTATCTGGCATTTTTGGGATGTTCAAGTATATGTTTTAACTTGCTTTTCTTTCTATGCTTGGACAAGACCCTATATGTGCTCTTCTACTCTCCTTATATAACTTTTGTTATCTTCTTTCTCTTAACAAGTGGTGTTTCTTAGTTTCTTCACACCCCCACCTTTTTGAAATGACAAAGGGGGAGAAAGATATGTCTTCTTTTGACAACAGGGAGAAGGCATGTCTTACATGAAGCAAAGAAGCGTGTCCATGTAAAGGGGAGAAGGTAAATGGGAGAAGACATATATGTGTAGAACATATATGAGTAGAAGACATAGTTTCTATAAATGTTATGAAAGCTAACCATGCAGGAGAAATAGCATCAATTGAGGGGGAGTATGAGAACTCCATGCGCATCAATTGAGGGGGAGCATATGAGCTCAATCCTATTGAAACCCCTAGGTTTCTCCGAAGGTATGATTTTACGTACAAGCTTTCAATACATTTATGGAATGGTTTGTCATCTTCAAAAAGGGGGAGAATGTTGACTCAAGGTCAATTAGGTCAATGTTGACTCACGTCTAAATTGACTAAACCCTTGTTTTGATGATGACTAACCATTCCACATATTGGTGTCTAATGCTTCTACATTGAGTGATTTCAGATTAGGTTTAGACACACTCCAAATGCCCTAACTTGCGCATATCAAATTGGAGAAAAGACAAGTCAAAATAGCTACAAGTGTGCAATTTGGGATCTCTATGTAAATGACCTTAGAATTGCTTTGTAATCACTTGTAATGATTGTATGACTTGTAATTAATCTTAGAAAAATTATTGGGACACAAAAATGCATCATTTGTACAGTTTTACGAAAATTCCAAAATACCCATAACAGGGATTTTGTCGGCCGAATTCCAAACTCGGCCGATCCATATATTCTGGAATTTTCTGGGCAATCGGCCGAGTTACCAACTCAGCCGATCCCTGTTCGGTCGAGTTTCTATGGTGGGAAACTCGGCCGATCCACTGATCGGTCCAAGTTGAAAGTCGACCGATCGGCCGAGTTTCTCCAAGGGAACTCGGCCGACAGTCTATCTTTCAGACTTGTCGCTTAGTGGTTCGGCCGAATTACCTTTATAGAAACTCGGCCGATCAAGACTGTACTGGAATGCAGAAAAAGCAATTCTAGCCGTTGTGGAGTTGCAACAAGTGAAAATAGATCCGTTGCAAGCCACAAAACGGCTAGTTTTCGTTCTTAAGTGTTCCCAAAGGCTAAGAGGCATCCCCAGCTATAAATAGGACCCCTTGGGCTTCATTCCAAGGTTGAGCATTCATTGCAAACTCTTTGTGAGGTTCCTATTCTATAGTTGAGTGCTTCCTACAGCCTCCTCTCTCTCTCTAAGCTTAATCACTTGCTACATCCATTAGAGTGAGTAGGAGATTTGTAAGAGAGCTAGTATCATTTGTATATCTTGTGAGGCTCTCACTTCCACCACCTCCCCATCTCTCATTTCCTATATTGAAGATGAAGGTTCTCTCTCTTGTCCAAGAGAGGTGAAGAAGAACAAGGGAAGGAGTCCCTTGGTGAAGATCAAGGCCGAAGACTTGGAGCTAGAGTGGGTAAGCCCTTGGAGAAGGCAGAAGACTCAAGCTCAAGTGGGTAAGTCCTTGGTGGAAAGCTTCTCCGAGTGAAGGTGAAGTCAAAGGCGGAAGATCCAAGAAGAGTGGGTAATTCCTACAAGGCCGAAGACTTGTGCAAGAGTGGGTAAGTCCTTGGAGAAGGCCGAAGACTCTTGCAAAGTGGGTAAGTCCTTGGTAAGGTTGAAGACTCTTTGTATTGGATAGGTAAGTCCTTTGTTGGGTCATGTATTGTAAGTCTTATGAATGAATATAAGAGTGCAATTGGTTGAAGTCCTAGAGGTTGACCTCTCTAGGCAAGTGGACTGACACACTTCTAGTTTGAAGTGTGGAACCACTCTAAATAGCTTGTCTAATTGGTGCATGTTCAATCTCTCTTATCCTTGCTATGCATGATTTAGTTGTACTCAAATTACCTATTTAGCAACCTTATCTTGTCATATATTTTGAAGGTCTGATGAATTTTGTTTAAGTGCTTTCAGCTCTATTCACCCCCCCTCTAGAGCACCTAAGTCAACCATCTAGGATCCAACAAGTGGTATCAGAGCAGGTCTTCTCCAAGCATACTTCAACAAGTAGGAGAAGATGGGTGACTACCTAGGAGGGAGACTCTCGACCAGCCTTCCAATCTTCAATGGGAGCAACTTCCTCTATTGGAGAAGAAGACTTCAATTCTTCATCCAAGGATCAAGTCTCGAGATGTGGCAAATGGTGAACAGCCCATACATTCTACCAAAGACAAACATTGAAGAATGGGATGAAGCCACCTTGATGAAAGCAACCTTGAATGCAAGAGCCATGCACATCCTTTATGCCTCCATGACCCCCACCGAGTTCAACCGGATTTCCTCTTGTGAGACGGCCTATGAGGTATGGAGAAAGCTTTGCATCACTTATGAAGGGACAGATCAAGTGAAGGAAAGCAAAGTCTACATGCTCAAAGGGTTGCTTGAGAACTTCAAGATGGGAAAGGAGGAGAGCATAGCCAACATGTACTCAAGGATCAACACCATCTTAAATGGTCTTGCTGTTCTAGGACATCCTATGTCTAGTGGAGAGATCAACTCAAAGATCCTTAGAACTCTCCCCAAGAGATGGGAATCCAAGGTGACTTCCATTGAAGAAGCAAGGTCGCTTAGGGATATTCCTATTGAAGAGCTCATTGGAAATCTTCAAGCACATGAAGCTACACTTGACAAGAGGGAGGAAGTAGAAAGACTAGAGAAGAAAGAGCTAAAGAGAATGAAGAAGGCTGAAATAAAGGCTCAAATTGAAGCTATCATGGAAAAAGTCTCTCCATCCTCTCAAGCTAAAGAAGATGCCATGTACTCCAAGGGTAGACTCTACAAAGGCAAGTCCTCCTCCATCCGATGCTTCACATGTGGAAAGAAGGGTCACTACAAGGAAGATTGCCCACAAGGCAAAAAGACCCATCTTCACAAGAAGAAGTGGCACTCAAGCTCAAGCGGCTCCTCCAACTCAAGCTCAAGTGAAGATTCATGTGAAGGATCAAGCTCAAGATCTAGTGATGAAGGAGAATGTCATTTTGCTCTTATAGCATCAACAAGTGAAGACTCAAGTGAGGTAAATCTAAACTCTCTAGATAAAGAATCTTTGATTGCTATTATTCATGATATGTGTGCCTCTCTTAAGTCTTCTAAAAGGAAAAAGAAAAAGCTTGCTAAAATTGTTGATAATTTGCATGTAGAACTAGATGATCTTGAACATGCTAATTCTTGCTTGCTTGATGATAAAAATGATTGTCTTAGTCAAGTAGACTCTCTTAAACTTGAAAATTCTAGTTTACTTGATAAGATTAAATTTCTAGAAGCTCAACCTCTCATGCCTAGTTCAAATGAAGAGCATACTTTAATTATTGATTCTCTCATGCATGACATTGATGTTCTTAAATCTGAAAACAAGGACAAAGATTTTGTTTTGCATGAATTAGAAATAGAAAATGCCTCCTTGCTTGCTAAAATCAATGGGCATGAATCTTGTTCTAGTTATACTAATAAAGAGAATGATGTTGCTGCTCTTCATATTGATAGAGATTCTTATTTAACTAAAGCTCTTTGCTTAGAAAATGATCTTTTGCATGCTAGAGATAATATCAATAATTTGTCTTCTACTATTGCCTCTCTTATGCATGATAATGATAGTTTGAGATCATCTTTGCAAAGATTCTTAGTTGGTAAAAAGAATCTTAATGATATCCTACACCATACTACTAAACAAATTGGTAAACATGGTTTAGGATATGATAGTAGTCAAGGGAACAACAAAGATAAAGGACCTCCAATATTCCATGGAGAATCCTCTAGTTCCAAGACTATGGGCACATGCAACTATTGCAATGAATTTGGTCATTATTCTACTTGTTGTCCTTTTAGGAAAGCACCCAAGAGCAATAGGACTTGGGTTGCTAAACTAACCCCTCCGGACCCAAAAACATGATTGGGGACCATTTCATCTTTGTTCTTTAGGTACTTGCAAATGGATTGATTTGAGCTATTGAATTGAAAATTGACTTCTCAATCCACATGAAAGAAGAAAGGTGAGATGTGTAGAGGGTGACAACAAGTGGAAAAGGAAATGGTAAGCACAAAGGTAAATGTTTTATTGCTTATAACCAATCCTAACTTGTTTTTGTCAAGGTAGTGTGCACTATACATATGGTTTTTGAGTCAAAAGTGGCATTTTATGTTTCTCTTCACACTCTTGCTCAAAAACTGTTTCTAATGCTTTTATAGTGCATTACTAACTTGCTTAGACATGTTTGGATATGGTTTGTATTTTTTAGCATGCCTCTAGATATGTTTTATGAAAAATATGTGCTTTTTCTACAGTAGTTTTGTCGGCCGAGTTTTATCCTGTCTAAAACTCGACCGATAGGCACCAATGGGTGTTGCCAACAACTGCGATCGGCCGAGTTGCCAATACACAGAACTCGACCGATTACACTGTGCACAGAATATACATTTGGCTTATTGAGTGACAATTTCCCTCTCAACTAGATTTTCTCAACCAATAGCCTTATTCTTTGGCACTCTCATTTGGTACCTTTATATATGCATATTGCCATGTTCTAATTGCCTATCTTGCTTACAACTCTATCTCTCTAATTGCTCTAAATTGGTATATCTATATCGTGCAATTACTTGCTTTGAGTTGTTTTGCAGGTTTTGATGATGATCTCTTTGGATCTCTTGGTTGTGTCTTAAATTGCTTCCGTTGTGCTCTAACTTGCTACATCTATATAGGTGTATATCTTGTGTTTGATACAACCTTGAGGTTCTTAGGGGTAATCATCTTATGGTAAGGATGCATATATAGTGAGTTATATCCTTTCATGCTTCTAAATTTGCATATCTCTTTGTTTGGATATATCTCTAAATCTAATCATAGCTTGCTTTATGTTGCTTATCTCTTTGCTATGATCTAGATCCTACTAGTAGTCCTAACTTGTGATATCATCTACTAGTAGTTCGCATACATGTAGTTCTAACCCTATCAATAAGTGGTATACTTGATCATCTATATGTTATGTTTGTATCTTATCTTATACATGCTCAAGATTGTTCTTTAAATTGCTTATCTACTATCTTGAGTTTCTTGCATAACATTGTGATGCAGGGTTCATAGATCTACATGATATGTAGAAATTGGAGTATTTTTTGGATTTTTATGCAGGTTTTGCTCCAATTTCAGTTTTTGCTGCAAGTATAGTGCTTTTTATGCAGAAACACCCTTCTGAGCAAGACTCATCGCTACGCCATGAGCTCCGATGGTTTTTGGTCAAATTCCATCATCTTGAGGGTCAAAGTTGTGATTTATTGTTTTTCTGCAGCACTGTATCTGGCATTTTTGGGATGTTCAAGTATATGTTTTAACTTGCTTTTCTTTCTATGCTTGGACAAGACCCTATATGTGCTCTTCTACTCTCCTTATATAACTTTTGTTATCTTCTTTCTCTTAACAAGTGGTGTTTCTTAGTTTCTTCACACCCCCACCTTTTTGAAATGACAAAGGGGGAGAAAGATATGTCTTCTTTTGACAACAGGGAGAAGGCATGTCTTACATGAAGCAAAGAAGCGTGTCCATGTAAAGGGGAGAAGGTAAATGGGAGAAGACATATATGTGTAGAACATATATGAGTAGAAGACATAGTTTCTATAAATGTTATGAAAGCTAACCATGCAGGAGAAATAGCATCAATTGAGGGGGAGTATGAGAACTCCATGCGCATCAATTGAGGGGGAGCATATGAGCTCAATCCTATTGAAACCCCTAGGTTTCTCCGAAGGTATGATTTTACGTACAAGCTTTCAATACATTTATGGAATGGTTTGTCATCTTCAAAAAGGGGGAGAATGTTGACTCAAGGTCAATTAGGTCAATGTTGACTCACGTCTAAATTGACTAAACCCTTGTTTTGATGATGACTAACCATTCCACATATTGGTGTCTAATGCTTCTACATTGAGTGATTTCAGATTAGGTTTAGACACACTCCAAATGCCCTAACTTGCGCATATCAAATTGGAGAAAAGACAAGTCAAAATAGCTACAAGTGTGCAATTTGGGATCTCTATGTAAATGACCTTAGAATTGCTTTGTAATCACTTGTAATGATTGTATGACTTGTAATTAATCTTAGAAAAATTATTGGGACACAAAAATGCATCATTTGTACAGTTTTACGAAAATTCCAAAATACCCATAACAGGGATTTTGTCGGCCGAATTCCAAACTCGGCCGATCCATATATTCTGGAATTTTCTGGGCAATCGGCCGAGTTACCAACTCAGCCGATCCCTGTTCGGTCGAGTTTCTATGGTGGGAAACTCGGCCGATCCACTGATCGGTCCAAGTTGAAAGTCGACCGATCGGCCGAGTTTCTCCAAGGGAACTCGGCCGACAGTCTATCTTTCAGACTTGTCGCTTAGTGGTTCGGCCGAATTACCTTTATAGAAACTCGGCCGATCAAGACTGTACTGGAATGCAGAAAAAGCAATTCTAGCCGTTGTGGAGTTGCAACAAGTGAAAATAGATCCGTTGCAAGCCACAAAACGGCTAGTTTTCGTTCTTAAGTGTTCCCAAAGGCTAAGAGGCATCCCCAGCTATAAATAGGACCCCTTGGGCTTCATTCCAAGGTTGAGCATTCATTGCAAACTCTTTGTGAGGTTCCTATTCTATAGTTGAGTGCTTCCTACAGCCTCCTCTCTCTCTCTAAGCTTAATCACTTGCTACATCCATTAGAGTGAGTAGGAGATTTGTAAGAGAGCTAGTATCATTTGTATATCTTGTGAGGCTCTCACTTCCACCACCTCCCCATCTCTCATTTCCTATATTGAAGATGAAGGTTCTCTCTCTTGTCCAAGAGAGGTGAAGAAGAACAAGGGAAGGAGTCCCTTGGTGAAGATCAAGGCCGAAGACTTGGAGCTAGAGTGGGTAAGCCCTTGGAGAAGGCAGAAGACTCAAGCTCAAGTGGGTAAGTCCTTGGTGGAAAGCTTCTCCGAGTGAAGGTGAAGTCAAAGGCGGAAGATCCAAGAAGAGTGGGTAATTCCTACAAGGCCGAAGACTTGTGCAAGAGTGGGTAAGTCCTTGGAGAAGGCCGAAGACTCTTGCAAAGTGGGTAAGTCCTTGGTAAGGTTGAAGACTCTTTGTATTGGATAGGTAAGTCCTTTGTTGGGTCATGTATTGTAAGTCTTATGAATGAATATAAGAGTGCAATTGGTTGAAGTCCTAGAGGTTGACCTCTCTAGGCAAGTGGACTGACACACTTCTAGTTTGAAGTGTGGAACCACTCTAAATAGCTTGTCTAATTGGTGCATGTTCAATCTCTCTTATCCTTGCTATGCATGATTTAGTTGTACTCAAATTACCTATTTAGCAACCTTATCTTGTCATATATTTTGAAGGTCTGATGAATTTTGTTTAAGTGCTTTCAGCTCTATTCACCCCCCCTCTAGAGCACCTAAGTCAACCATCTAGGATCCAACAAGTGGTATCAGAGCAGGTCTTCTCCAAGCATACTTCAACAAGTAGGAGAAGATGGGTGACTACCTAGGAGGGAGACTCTCGACCAGCCTTCCAATCTTCAATGGGAGCAACTTCCTCTATTGGAGAAGAAGACTTCAATTCTTCATCCAAGGATCAAGTCTCGAGATGTGGCAAATGGTGAACAGCCCATACATTCTACCAAAGACAAACATTGAAGAATGGGATGAAGCCACCTTGATGAAAGCAACCTTGAATGCAAGAGCCATGCACATCCTTTATGCCTCCATGACCCCCACCGAGTTCAATCGGATTTCCTCTTGTGAGACGGCCTATGAGGTATGGAGAAAGCTTTGCATCACTTATGAAGGGACAGATCAAGTGAAGGAAAGCAAAGTCTACATGCTCAAAGGGTTGCTTGAGAACTTCAAGATGGGAAAGGAGGAGAGCATAGCCAACATGTACTCAAGGATCAACACCATCTTAAATGGTCTTGCTGTTCTAGGACATCCTATGTCTAGTGGAGAGATCAACTCAAAGATCCTTAGAACTCTCCCCAAGAGATGGGAATCCAAGGTGACTTCCATTGAAGAAGCAAGGTCGCTTAGGGATATTCCTATTGAAGAGCTCATTGGAAATCTTCAAGCACATGAAGCTACACTTGACAAGAGGGAGGAAGTAGAAAGACTAGAGAAGAAAGAGCTAAAGAGAATGAAGAAGGCTGAAATAAAGGCTCAAATTGAAGCTATCATGGAAAAAGTCTCTCCATCCTCTCAAGCTAAAGAAGATGCCATGTACTCCAAGGGTAGACTCTACAAAGGCAAGTCCTCCTCCATCCGATGCTTCACATGTGGAAAGAAGGGTCACTACAAGGAAGATTGCCCACAAGGCAAAAAGACCCATCTTCACAAGAAGAAGTGGCACTCAAGCTCAAGCGGCTCCTCCAACTCAAGCTCAAGTGAAGATTCATGTGAAGGATCAAGCTCAAGATCTAGTGATGAAGGAGAATGTCATTTTGCTCTTATAGCATCAACAAGTGAAGACTCAAGTGAGGTAAATCTAAACTCTCTAGATAAAGAATCTTTGATTGCTATTATTCATGATATGTGTGCCTCTCTTAAGTCTTCTAAAAGAAAAAGAAAAAGCTTGCTAAAATTGTTGATAATTTGCATGTAGAACTAGATGATCTTGAACATGCTAATTCTTGCTTGCTTGATGATAAAAATGATTGTCTTAGTCAAGTAGACTCTCTTAAACTTGAAAATTCTAGTTTACTTGATAAGATTAAATTTCTAGAAGCTCAACCTCTCATGCCTAGTTCAAATGAAGAGCATACTTTAATTATTGATTCTCTCATGCATGACATTGATGTTCTTAAATCTGAAAACAAGGACAAAGATTTTGTTTTGCATGAATTAGAAATAGAAAATGCCTCCTTGCTTGCTAAAATCAATGGGCATGAATCTTGTTCTAGTTATACTAATAAAGAGAATGATGTTGCTGCTCTTCATATTGATAGAGATTCTTATTTAACTAAAGCTCTTTGCTTAGAAAATGATCTTTTGCATGCTAGAGATAATATCAATAATTTGTCTTCTACTATTGCCTCTCTTATGCATGATAATGATAGTTTGAGATCATCTTTGCAAAGATTCTTAGTTGGTAAAAAGAATCTTAATGATATCCTACACCATACTACTAAACAAATTGGTAAACATGGTTTAGGATATGATAGTAGTCAAGGGAACAACAAAGATAAAGGACCTCCAATATTCCATGGAGAATCCTCTAGTTCCAAGACTATGGGCACATGCAACTATTGCAATGAATTTGGTCATTATTCTACTTGTTGTCCTTTTAGGAAAGCACCCAAGAGCAATAGGACTTGGGTTGCTAAACTAACCCCTCCGGACCCAAAAACATGATTGGGGACCATTTCATCTTTGTTCTTTAGGTACTTGCAAATGGATTGATTTGAGCTATTGAATTGAAAATTGACTTCTCAATCCACATGAAAGAAGAAAGGTGAGATGTGTAGAGGGTGACAACAAGTGGAAAAGGAAATGGTAAGCACAAAGGTAAATGTTTTATTGCTTATAACCAATCCTAACTTGTTTTTGTCAAGGTAGTGTGCACTATACATATGGTTTTTGAGTCAAAAGTGGCATTTTATGTTTCTCTTCACACTCTTGCTCAAAAACTGTTTCTAATGCTTTTATAGTGCATTACTAACTTGCTTAGACATGTTTGGATATGGTTTGTATTTTTTAGCATGCCTCTAGATATGTTTTATGAAAAATATGTGCTTTTTCTACAGTAGTTTTGTCGGCCGAGTTTTATCCTGTCTAAAACTCGACCGATAGGCACCAATGGGTGTTGCCAACAACTGCGATCGGCCGAGTTGCCAATACACAGAACTCGACCGATTACACTGTGCACAGAATATACATTTGGCTTATTGAGTGACAATTTCCCTCTCAACTAGATTTTCTCAACCAATAGCCTTATTCTTTGGCACTCTCATTTGGTACCTTTATATATGCATATTGCCATGTTCTAATTGCCTATCTTGCTTACAACTCTATCTCTCTAATTGCTCTAAATTGGTATATCTATATCGTGCAATTACTTGCTTTGAGTTGTTTTGCAGGTTTTGATGATGATCTCTTTGGATCTCTTGGTTGTGTCTTAAATTGCTTCCGTTGTTCTCTAACTTGCTACATCTATATAGGTGTATATCTTGTGTTTGATACAACCTTGAGGTTCTTAGGGGTAATCATCTTATGGTAAGGATGCATATATAGTGAGTTATATCCTTTCATGCTTCTAAATTTGCATATCTCTTTGTTTGGATATATCTCTAAATCTAATCATAGCTTGCTTTATGTTGCTTATCTCTTTGCTATGATCTAGATCCTACTAGTAGTCCTAACTTGTGATATCATCTACTAGTAGTTCGCATACATGTAGTTCTAACCCTATCAATAAGTGGTATACTTGATCATCTATATGTTATGTTTGTATCTTATCTTATACATGCTCAAGATTGTTCTTTAAATTGCTTATCTACTATCTTGAGTTTCTTGCATAACATTGTGATGCAGGGTTCATAGATCTACATGATATGTAGAAATTGGAGTATTTTTTGGATTTTTATGCAGGTTTTGCTCCAATTTCAGTTTTTGCTGCAAGTATAGTGCTTTTTATGCAGAAACACCCTTCTGAGCAAGACTCATCGCTACGCCATGAGCTCCGATGGTTTTTGGTCAAATTCCATCATCTTGAGGGTCAAAGTTGTGATTTATTGTTTTTCTGCAGCACTGTATCTGGCATTTTTGGGATGTTCAAGTATATGTTTTAACTTGCTTTTCTTTCTATGCTTGGACAAGACCCTATATGTGCTCTTCTACTCTCCTTATATAACTTTTGTTATCTTCTTTCTCTTAACAAGTGGTGTTTCTTAGTTTCTTCACACCCCCACCTTTTTGAAATGACAAAGGGGGAGAAAGATATGTCTTCTTTTGACAACAGGGAGAAGGCATGTCTTACATGAAGCAAATAAGCGTGTCCATGTAAAGGGGAGAAGGTAAATGGGAGAAGACATATATGTGTAGAACATATATGAGTAGAAGACATAGTTTCTATAAATGTTATGAAAGCTAACCATGCAGGAGAAATAGCATCAATTGAGGGGGAGTATGAGAACTCCATGCGCATCAATTGAGGGGGAGCATATGAGCTCAATCCTATTGAAACCCCTAGGTTTCTCCGAAGGTATGATTTTACGTACAAGCTTTCAATACATTTATGGAATGGTTTGTCATCTTCAAAAAGGGGGAGAATGTTGACTCAAGGTCAATTAGGTCAATGTTGACTCACGTCTAAATTGACTAAACCCTTGTTTTGATGATGACTAACCATTCCACATATTGGTGTCTAATGCTTCTACATTGAGTGATTTCAGATTAGGTTTAGACACACTCCAAATGCCCTAACTTGCGCATATCAAATTGGAGAAAAGACAAGTCAAAATAGCTACAAGTGTGCAATTTGGGATCTCTATGTAAATGACCTTAGAATTGCTTTGTAATCACTTGTAATGATTGTATGACTTGTAATTAATCTTAGAAAAATTATTGGGACACAAAAATGCATCATTTGTACAGTTTTACGAAAATTCCAAAATACCCATAACAGGGATTTTGTCGGCCGAATTCCAAACTCGGCCGATCCATATATTCTGGAATTTTCTGGGCAATCGGCCGAGTTACCAACTCAGCCGATCCCTGTTCGGTCGAGTTTCTATGGTGGGAAACTCGGCCGATCCACTGATCGGTCCAAGTTGAAAGTCGACCGATCGGCCGAGTTTCTCCAAGGGAACTCGGCCGACAGTCTATCTTTCAGACTTGTCGCTTAGTGGTTCGGCCGAATTACCTTTATAGAAACTCGGCCGATCAAGACTGTACTGGAATGCAGAAAAAGCAATTCTAGCCGTTGTGGAGTTGCAACAAGTGAAAATAGATCCGTTGCAAGCCACAAAACGGCTAGTTTTCGTTCTTAAGTGTTCCCAAAGGCTAAGAGGCATCCCCAGCTATAAATAGGACCCCTTGGGCTTCATTCCAAGGTTGAGCATTCATTGCAAACTCTTTGTGAGGTTCCTATTCTATAGTTGAGTGCTTCCTACAGCCTCCTCTCTCTCTCTAAGCTTAATCACTTGCTACATCCATTAGAGTGAGTAGGAGATTTGTAAGAGAGCTAGTATCATTTGTATATCTTGTGAGGCTCTCACTTCCACCACCTCCCCATCTCTCATTTCCTATATTGAAGATGAAGGTTCTCTCTCTTGTCCAAGAGAGGTGAAGAAGAACAAGGGAAGGAGTCCCTTGGTGAAGATCAAGGCCGAAGACTTGGAGCTAGAGTGGGTAAGCCCTTGGAGAAGGCAGAAGACTCAAGCTCAAGTGGGTAAGTCCTTGGTGGAAAGCTTCTCCGAGTGAAGGTGAAGTCAAAGGCGGAAGATCCAAGAAGAGTGGGTAATTCCTACAAGGCCGAAGACTTGTGCAAGAGTGGGTAAGTCCTTGGAGAAGGCCGAAGACTCTTGCAAAGTGGGTAAGTCCTTGGTAAGGTTGAAGACTCTTTGTATTGGATAGGTAAGTCCTTTGTTGGGTCATGTATTGTAAGTCTTATGAATGAATATAAGAGTGCAATTGGTTGAAGTCCTAGAGGTTGACCTCTCTAGGCAAGTGGACTGACACACTTCTAGTTTGAAGTGTGGAACCACTCTAAATAGCTTGTCTAATTGGTGCATGTTCAATCTCTCTTATCCTTGCTATGCATGATTTAGTTGTACTCAAATTACCTATTTAGCAACCTTATCTTGTCATATATTTTGAAGGTCTGATGAATTTTGTTTAAGTGCTTTCAGCTCTATTCACCCCCCCTCTAGAGCACCTAAGTCAACCATCTAGGATCCAACAAGTGGTATCAGAGCAGGTCTTCTCCAAGCATACTTCAACAAGTAGGAGAAGATGGGTGACTACCTAGGAGGGAGACTCTCGACCAGCCTTCCAATCTTCAATGGGAGCAACTTCCTCTATTGGAGAAGAAGACTTCAATTCTTCATCCAAGGATCAAGTCTCGAGATGTGGCAAATGGTGAACAGCCCATACATTCTACCAAAGACAAACATTGAAGAATGGGATGAAGCCACCTTGATGAAAGCAACCTTGAATGCAAGAGCCATGCACATCCTTTATGCCTCCATGACCCCCACCGAGTTCAACCGGATTTCCTCTTGTGAGACGGCCTATGAGGTATGGAGAAAGCTTTGCATCACTTATGAAGGGACAGATCAAGTGAAGGAAAGCAAAGTCTACATGCTCAAAGGGTTGCTTGAGAACTTCAAGATGGGAAAGGAGGAGAGCATAGCCAACATGTACTCAAGGATCAACACCATCTTAAATGGTCTTGCTGTTCTAGGACATCCTATGTCTAGTGGAGAGATCAACTCAAAGATCCTTAGAACTCTCCCCAAGAGATGGGAATCCAAGGTGACTTCCATTGAAGAAGCAAGGTCGCTTAGGGATATTCCTATTGAAGAGCTCATTGGAAATCTTCAAGCACATGAAGCTACACTTGACAAGAGGGAGGAAGTAGAAAGACTAGAGAAGAAAGAGCTAAAGAGAATGAAGAAGGCTGAAATAAAGGCTCAAATTGAAGCTATCATGGAAAAAGTCTCTCCATCCTCTCAAGCTAAAGAAGATGCCATGTACTCCAAGGGTAGACTCTACAAAGGCAAGTCCTCCTCCATCCGATGCTTCACATGTGGAAAGAAGGGTCACTACAAGGAAGATTGCCCACAAGGCAAAAAGACCCATCTTCACAAGAAGAAGTGGCACTCAAGCTCAAGCGGCTCCTCCAACTCAAGCTCAAGTGAAGATTCATGTGAAGGATCAAGCTCAAGATCTAGTGATGAAGGAGAATGTCATTTTGCTCTTATAGCATCAACAAGTGAAGACTCAAGTGAGGTAAATCTAAACTCTCTAGATAAAGAATCTTTGATTGCTATTATTCATGATATGTGTGCCTCTCTTAAGTCTTCTAAAAGGAAAAAGAAAAAGCTTGCTAAAATTGTTGATAATTTGCATGTAGAACTAGATGATCTTGAACATGCTAATTCTTGCTTGCTTGATGATAAAAATGATTGTCTTAGTCAAGTAGACTCTCTTAAACTTGAAAATTCTAGTTTACTTGATAAGATTAAATTTCTAGAAGCTCAACCTCTCATGCCTAGTTCAAATGAAGAGCATACTTTAATTATTGATTCTCTCATGCATGACATTGATGTTCTTAAATCTGAAAACAAGGACAAAGATTTTGTTTTGCATGAATTAGAAATAGAAAATGCCTCCTTGCTTGCTAAAATCAATGGGCATGAATCTTGTTCTAGTTATACTAATAAAGAGAATGATGTTGCTGCTCTTCATATTGATAGAGATTCTTATTTAACTAAAGCTCTTTGCTTAGAAAATGATCTTTTGCATGCTAGAGATAATATCAATAATTTGTCTTCTACTATTGCCTCTCTTATGCATGATAATGATAGTTTGAGATCATCTTTGCAAAGATTCTTAGTTGGTAAAAAGAATCTTAATGATATCCTACACCATACTACTAAACAAATTGGTAAACATGGTTTAGGATATGATAGTAGTCAAGGGAACAACAAAGATAAAGGACCTCCAATATTCCATGGAGAATCCTCTAGTTCCAAGACTATGGGCACATGCAACTATTGCAATGAATTTGGTCATTATTCTACTTGTTGTCCTTTTAGGAAAGCACCCAAGAGCAATAGGACTTGGGTTGCTAAACTAACCCCTCCGGACCCAAAAACATGATTGGGGACCATTTCATCTTTGTTCTTTAGGTACTTGCAAATGGATTGATTTGAGCTATTGAATTGAAAATTGACTTCTCAATCCACATGAAAGAAGAAAGGTGAGATGTGTAGAGGGTGACAACAAGTGGAAAAGGAAATGGTAAGCACAAAGGTAAATGTTTTATTGCTTATAACCAATCCTAACTTGTTTTTGTCAAGGTAGTGTGCACTATACATATGGTTTTTGAGTCAAAAGTGGCATTTTATGTTTCTCTTCACACTCTTGCTCAAAAACTGTTTCTAATGCTTTTATAGTGCATTACTAACTTGCTTAGACATGTTTGGATATGGTTTGTATTTTTTAGCATGCCTCTAGATATGTTTTATGAAAAATATGTGCTTTTTCTACAGTAGTTTTGTCGGCCGAGTTTTATCCTGTCTAAAACTCGACCGATAGGCACCAATGGGTGTTGCCAACAACTGCGATCGGCCGAGTTGCCAATACACAGAACTCGACCGATTACACTGTGCACAGAATATACATTTGGCTTATTGAGTGACAATTTCCCTCTCAACTAGATTTTCTCAACCAATAGCCTTATTCTTTGGCACTCTCATTTGGTACCTTTATATATGCATATTGCCATGTTCTAATTGCCTATCTTGCTTACAACTCTATCTCTCTAATTGCTCTAAATTGGTATATCTATATCGTGCAATTACTTGCTTTGAGTTGTTTTGCAGGTTTTGATGATGATCTCTTTGGATCTCTTGGTTGTGTCTTAAATTGCTTCCGTTGTGCTCTAACTTGCTACATCTATATAGGTGTATATCTTGTGTTTGATACAACCTTGAGGTTCTTAGGGGTAATCATCTTATGGTAAGGATGCATATATAGTGAGTTATATCCTTTCATGCTTCTAAATTTGCATATCTCTTTGTTTGGATATATCTCTAAATCTAATCATAGCTTGCTTTATGTTGCTTATCTCTTTGCTATGATCTAGATCCTACTAGTAGTCCTAACTTGTGATATCATCTACTAGTAGTTCGCATACATGTAGTTCTAACCCTATCAATAAGTGGTATACTTGATCATCTATATGTTATGTTTGTATCTTATCTTATACATGCTCAAGATTGTTCTTTAAATTGCTTATCTACTATCTTGAGTTTCTTGCATAACATTGTGATGCAGGGTTCATAGATCTACATGATATGTAGAAATTGGAGTATTTTTTGGATTTTTATGCAGGTTTTGCTCCAATTTCAGTTTTTGCTGCAAGTATAGTGCTTTTTATGCAGAAACACCCTTCTGAGCAAGACTCATCGCTACGCCATGAGCTCCGATGGTTTTTGGTCAAATTCCATCATCTTGAGGGTCAAAGTTGTGATTTATTGTTTTTCTACAGCACTGTATCTGGCATTTTTGGGATGTTCAAGTATATGTTTTAACTTGCTTTTCTTTCTATGCTTGGACAAGACCCTATATGTGCTCTTCTACTCTCCTTATATAACTTTTGTTATCTTCTTTCTCTTAACAAGTGGTGTTTCTTAGTTTCTTCACACCCCCACCTTTTTGAAATGACAAAGGGGGAGAAAGATATGTCTTCTTTTGACAACAGGGAGAAGGCATGTCTTACATGAAGCAAAGAAGCGTGTCCATGTAAAGGGGAGAAGGTAAATGGGAGAAGACATATATGTGTAGAACATATATGAGTAGAAGACATAGTTTCTATAAATGTTATGAAAGCTAACCATGCAGGAGAAATAGCATCAATTGAGGGGGAGTATGAGAACTCCATGCGCATCAATTGAGGGGGAGCATATGAGCTCAATCCTATTGAAACCCCTAGGTTTCTCCGAAGGTATGATTTTACGTACAAGCTTTCAATACATTTATGGAATGGTTTGTCATCTTCAAAAAGGGGGAGAATGTTGACTCAAGGTCAATTAGGTCAATGTTGACTCACGTCTAAATTGACTAAACCCTTGTTTTGATGATGACTAACCATTCCACATATTGGTGTCTAATGCTTCTACATTGAGTGATTTCAGATTAGGTTTAGACACACTCCAAATGCCCTAACTTGCGCATATCAAATTGGAGAAAAGACAAGTCAAAATAGCTACAAGTGTGCAATTTGGGATCTCTATGTAAATGACCTTAGAATTGCTTTGTAATCACTTGTAATGATTGTATGACTTGTAATTAATCTTAGAAAAATTATTGGGACACAAAAATGCATCATTTGTACAGTTTTACGAAAATTCCAAAATACCCATAACAGGGATTTTGTCGGCCGAATTCCAAACTCGGCCGATCCATATATTCTGGAATTTTCTGGGCAATCGGCCGAGTTACCAACTCAGCCGATCCCTGTTCGGTCGAGTTTCTATGGTGGGAAACTCGGCCGATCCACTGATCGGTCCAAGTTGAAAGTCGACCGATCGGCCGAGTTTCTCCAAGGGAACTCGGCCGACAGTCTATCTTTCAGACTTGTCGCTTAGTGGTTCGGCCGAATTACCTTTATAGAAACTCGGCCGATCAAGACTGTACTGGAATGCAGAAAAAGCAATTCTAGCCGTTGTGGAGTTGCAACAAGTGAAAATAGATCCGTTGCAAGCCACAAAACGGCTAGTTTTCGTTCTTAAGTGTTCCCAAAGGCTAAGAGGCATCCCCAGCTATAAATAGGACCCCTTGGGCTTCATTCCAAGGTTGAGCATTCATTGCAAACTCTTTGTGAGGTTCCTATTCTATAGTTGAGTGCTTCCTACAGCCTCCTCTCTCTCTCTAAGCTTAATCACTTGCTACATCCATTAGAGTGAGTAGGAGATTTGTAAGAGAGCTAGTATCATTTGTATATCTTGTGAGGCTCTCACTTCCACCACCTCCCCATCTCTCATTTCCTATATTGAAGATGAAGGTTCTCTCTCTTGTCCAAGAGAGGTGAAGAAGAACAAGGGAAGGAGTCCCTTGGTGAAGATCAAGGCCGAAGACTTGGAGCTAGAGTGGGTAAGCCCTTGGAGAAGGCAGAAGACTCAAGCTCAAGTGGGTAAGTCCTTGGTGGAAAGCTTCTCCGAGTGAAGGTGAAGTCAAAGGCGGAAGATCCAAGAAGAGTGGGTAATTCCTACAAGGCCGAAGACTTGTGCAAGAGTGGGTAAGTCCTTGGAGAAGGCCGAAGACTCTTGCAAAGTGGGTAAGTCCTTGGTAAGGTTGAAGACTCTTTGTATTGGATAGGTAAGTCCTTTGTTGGGTCATGTATTGTAAGTCTTATGAATGAATATAAGAGTGCAATTGGTTGAAGTCCTAGAGGTTGACCTCTCTAGGCAAGTGGACTGACACACTTCTAGTTTGAAGTGTGGAACCACTCTAAATAGCTTGTCTAATTGGTGCATGTTCAATCTCTCTTATCCTTGCTATGCATGATTTAGTTGTACTCAAATTACCTATTTAGCAACCTTATCTTGTCATATATTTTGAAGGTCTGATGAATTTTGTTTAAGTGCTTTCAGCTCTATTCACCCCCCCTCTAGAGCACCTAAGTCAACCATCTAGGATCCAACAAGTGGTATCAGAGCAGGTCTTCTCCAAGCATACTTCAACAAGTAGGAGAAGATGGGTGACTACCTAGGAGGGAGACTCTCGACCAGCCTTCCAATCTTCAATGGGAGCAACTTCCTCTATTGGAGAAGAAGACTTCAATTCTTCATCCAAGGATCAAGTCTCGAGATGTGGCAAATGGTGAACAGCCCATACATTCTACCAAAGACAAACATTGAAGAATGGGATGAAGCCACCTTGATGAAAGCAACCTTGAATGCAAGAGCCATGCACATCCTTTATGCCTCCATGACCCCCACCGAGTTCAACCGGATTTCCTCTTGTGAGACGGCCTATGAGGTATGGAGAAAGCTTTGCATCACTTATGAAGGGACAGATCAAGTGAAGGAAAGCAAAGTCTACATGCTCAAAGGGTTGCTTGAGAACTTCAAGATGGGAAAGGAGGAGAGCATAGCCAACATGTACTCAAGGATCAACACCATCTTAAATGGTCTTGCTGTTCTAGGACATCCTATGTCTAGTGGAGAGATCAACTCAAAGATCCTTAGAACTCTCCCCAAGAGATGGGAATCCAAGGTGACTTCCATTGAAGAAGCAAGGTCGCTTAGGGATATTCCTATTGAAGAGCTCATTGGAAATCTTCAAGCACATGAAGCTACACTTGACAAGAGGGAGGAAGTAGAAAGACTAGAGAAGAAAGAGCTAAAGAGAATGAAGAAGGCTGAAATAAAGGCTCAAATTGAAGCTATCATGGAAAAAGTCTCTCCATCCTCTCAAGCTAAAGAAGATGCCATGTACTCCAAGGGTAGACTCTACAAAGGCAAGTCCTCCTCCATCCGATGCTTCACATGTGGAAAGAAGGGTCACTACAAGGAAGATTGCCCACAAGGCAAAAAGACCCATCTTCACAAGAAGAAGTGGCACTCAAGCTCAAGCGGCTCCTCCAACTCAAGCTCAAGTGAAGATTCATGTGAAGGATCAAGCTCAAGATCTAGTGATGAAGGAGAATGTCATTTTGCTCTTATAGCATCAACAAGTGAAGACTCAAGTGAGGTAAATCTAAACTCTCTAGATAAAGAATCTTTGATTGCTATTATTCATGATATGTGTGCCTCTCTTAAGTCTTCTAAAAGGAAAAAGAAAAAGCTTGCTAAAATTGTTGATAATTTGCATGTAGAACTAGATGATCTTGAACATGCTAATTCTTGCTTGCTTGATGATAAAAATGATTGTCTTAGTCAAGTAGACTCTCTTAAACTTGAAAATTCTAGTTTACTTGATAAGATTAAATTTCTAGAAGCTCAACCTCTCATGCCTAGTTCAAATGAAGAGCATACTTTAATTATTGATTCTCTCATGCATGACATTGATGTTCTTAAATCTGAAAACAAGGACAAAGATTTTGTTTTGCATGAATTAGAAATAGAAAATGCCTCCTTGCTTGCTAAAATCAATGGGCATGAATCTTGTTCTAGTTATACTAATAAAGAGAATGATGTTGCTGCTCTTCATATTGATAGAGATTCTTATTTAACTAAAGCTCTTTGCTTAGAAAATGATCTTTTGCATGCTAGAGATAATATCAATAATTTGTCTTCTACTATTGCCTCTCTTATGCATGATAATGATAGTTTGAGATCATCTTTGCAAAGATTCTTAGTTGGTAAAAAGAATCTTAATGATATCCTACACCATACTACTAAACAAATTGGTAAACATGGTTTAGGATATGATAGTAGTCAAGGGAACAACAAAGATAAAGGACCTCCAATATTCCATGGAGAATCCTCTAGTTCCAAGACTATGGGCACATGCAACTATTGCAATGAATTTGGTCATTATTCTACTTGTTGTCCTTTTAGGAAAGCACCCAAGAGCAATAGGACTTGGGTTGCTAAACTAACCCCTCCGGACCCAAAAACATGATTGGGGACCATTTCATCTTTGTTCTTTAGGTACTTGCAAATGGATTGATTTGAGCTATTGAATTGAAAATTGACTTCTCAATCCACATGAAAGAAGAAAGGTGAGATGTGTAGAGGGTGACAACAAGTGGAAAAGGAAATGGTAAGCACAAAGGTAAATGTTTTATTGCTTATAACCAATCCTAACTTGTTTTTGTCAAGGTAGTGTGCACTATACATATGGTTTTTGAGTCAAAAGTGGCATTTTATGTTTCTCTTCACACTCTTGCTCAAAAACTGTTTCTAATGCTTTTATAGTGCATTACTAACTTGCTTAGACATGTTTGGATATGGTTTGTATTTTTTAGCATGCCTCTAGATATGTTTTATGAAAAATATGTGCTTTTTCTACAGTAGTTTTGTCGGCCGAGTTTTATCCTGTCTAAAACTCGACCGATAGGCACCAATGGGTGTTGCCAACAACTGCGATCGGCCGAGTTGCCAATACACAGAACTCGACCGATTACACTGTGCACAGAATATACATTTGGCTTATTGAGTGACAATTTCCCTCTCAACTAGATTTTCTCAACCAATAGCCTTATTCTTTGGCACTCTCATTTGGTACCTTTATATATGCATATTGCCATGTTCTAATTGCCTATCTTGCTTACAACTCTATCTCTCTAATTGCTCTAAATTGGTATATCTATATCGTGCAATTACTTGCTTTGAGTTGTTTTGCAGGTTTTGATGATGATCTCTTTGGATCTCTTGGTTGTGTCTTAAATTGCTTCCGTTGTGCTCTAACTTGCTACATCTATATAGGTGTATATCTTGTGTTTGATACAACCTTGAGGTTCTTAGGGGTAATCATCTTATGGTAAGGATGCATATATAGTGAGTTATATCCTTTCATGCTTCTAAATTTGCATATCTCTTTGTTTGGATATATCTCTAAATCTAATCATAGCTTGCTTTATGTTGCTTATCTCTTTGCTATGATCTAGATCCTACTAGTAGTCCTAACTTGTGATATCATCTACTAGTAGTTCGCATACATGTAGTTCTAACCCTATCAATAAGTGGTATACTTGATCATCTATATGTTATGTTTGTATCTTATCTTATACATGCTCAAGATTGTTCTTTAAATTGCTTATCTACTATCTTGAGTTTCTTGCATAACATTGTGATGCAGGGTTCATAGATCTACATGATATGTAGAAATTGGAGTATTTTTTGGATTTTTATGCAGGTTTTGCTCCAATTTCAGTTTTTGCTGCAAGTATAGTGCTTTTTATGCAGAAACACCCTTCTGAGCAAGACTCATCGCTACGCCATGAGCTCCGATGGTTTTTGGTCAAATTCCATCATCTTGAGGGTCAAAGTTGTGATTTATTGTTTTTCTGCAGCACTGTATCTGGCATTTTTGGGATGTTCAAGTATATGTTTTAACTTGCTTTTCTTTCTATGCTTGGACAAGACCCTATATGTGCTCTTCTACTCTCCTTATATAACTTTTGTTATCTTCTTTCTCTTAACAAGTGGTGTTTCTTAGTTTCTTCACACCCCCACCTTTTTGAAATGACAAAGGGGGAGAAAGATATGTCTTCTTTTGACAACAGGGAGAAGGCATGTCTTACATGAAGCAAAGAAGCGTGTCCATGTAAAGGGGAGAAGGTAAATGGGAGAAGACATATATGTGTAGAACATATATGAGTAGAAGACATAGTTTCTATAAATGTTATGAAAGCTAACCATGCAGGAGAAATAGCATCAATTGAGGGGGAGTATGAGAACTCCATGCGCATCAATTGAGGGGGAGCATATGAGCTCAATCCTATTGAAACCCCTAGGTTTCTCCGAAGGTATGATTTTACGTACAAGCTTTCAATACATTTATGGAATGGTTTGTCATCTTCAAAAAGGGGGAGAATGTTGACTCAAGGTCAATTAGGTCAATGTTGACTCACGTCTAAATTGACTAAACCCTTGTTTTGATGATGACTAACCATTCCACATATTGGTGTCTAATGCTTCTACATTGAGTGATTTCAGATTAGGTTTAGACACACTCCAAATGCCCTAACTTGCGCATATCAAATTGGAGAAAAGACAAGTCAAAATAGCTACAAGTGTGCAATTTGGGATCTCTATGTAAATGACCTTAGAATTGCTTTGTAATCACTTGTAATGATTGTATGACTTGTAATTAATCTTAGAAAAATTATTGGGACACAAAAATGCATCATTTGTACAGTTTTACGAAAATTCCAAAATACCCATAACAGGGATTTTGTCGGCCGAATTCCAAACTCGGCCGATCCATATATTCTGGAATTTTCTGGGCAATCGGCCGAGTTACCAACTCAGCCGATCCCTGTTCGGTCGAGTTTCTATGGTGGGAAACTCGGCCGATCCACTGATCGGTCCAAGTTGAAAGTCGACCGATCGGCCGAGTTTCTCCAAGGGAACTCGGCCGACAGTCTATCTTTCAGACTTGTCGCTTAGTGGTTCGGCCGAATTACCTTTATAGAAACTCGGCCGATCAAGACTGTACTGGAATGCAGAAAAAGCAATTCTAGCCGTTGTGGAGTTGCAACAAGTGAAAATAGATCCGTTGCAAGCCACAAAACGGCTAGTTTTCGTTCTTAAGTGTTCCCAAAGGCTAAGAGGCATCCCCAGCTATAAATAGGACCCCTTGGGCTTCATTCCAAGGTTGAGCATTCATTGCAAACTCTTTGTGAGGTTCCTATTCTATAGTTGAGTGCTTCCTACAGCCTCCTCTCTCTCTCTAAGCTTAATCACTTGCTACATCCATTAGAGTGAGTAGGAGATTTGTAAGAGAGCTAGTATCATTTGTATATCTTGTGAGGCTCTCACTTCCACCACCTCCCCATCTCTCATTTCCTATATTGAAGATGAAGGTTCTCTCTCTTGTCCAAGAGAGGTGAAGAAGAACAAGGGAAGGAGTCCCTTGGTGAAGATCAAGGCCGAAGACTTGGAGCTAGAGTGGGTAAGCCCTTGGAGAAGGCAGAAGACTCAAGCTCAAGTGGGTAAGTCCTTGGTGGAAAGCTTCTCCGAGTGAAGGTGAAGTCAAAGGCGGAAGATCCAAGAAGAGTGGGTAATTCCTACAAGGCCGAAGACTTGTGCAAGAGTGGGTAAGTCCTTGGAGAAGGCCGAAGACTCTTGCAAAGTGGGTAAGTCCTTGGTAAGGTTGAAGACTCTTTGTATTGGATAGGTAAGTCCTTTGTTGGGTCATGTATTGTAAGTCTTATGAATGAATATAAGAGTGCAATTGGTTGAAGTCCTAGAGGTTGACCTCTCTAGGCAAGTGGACTGACACACTTCTAGTTTGAAGTGTGGAACCACTCTAAATAGCTTGTCTAATTGGTGCATGTTCAATCTCTCTTATCCTTGCTATGCATGATTTAGTTGTACTCAAATTACCTATTTAGCAACCTTATCTTGTCATATATTTTGAAGGTCTGATGAATTTTGTTTAAGTGCTTTCAGCTCTATTCACCCCCCCTCTAGAGCACCTAAGTCAACCATCTAGGATCCAACAAGTGGTATCAGAGCAGGTCTTCTCCAAGCATACTTCAACAAGTAGGAGAAGATGGGTGACTACCTAGGAGGGAGACTCTCGACCAGCCTTCCAATCTTCAATGGGAGCAACTTCCTCTATTGGAGAAGAAGACTTCAATTCTTCATCCAAGGATCAAGTCTCGAGATGTGGCAAATGGTGAACAGCCCATACATTCTACCAAAGACAAACATTGAAGAATGGGATGAAGCCACCTTGATGAAAGCAACCTTGAATGCAAGAGCCATGCACATCCTTTATGCCTCCATGACCCCCACCGAGTTCAACCGGATTTCCTCTTGTGAGACGGCCTATGAGGTATGGAGAAAGCTTTGCATCACTTATGAAGGGACAGATCAAGTGAAGGAAAGCAAAGTCTACATGCTCAAAGGGTTGCTTGAGAACTTCAAGATGGGAAAGGAGGAGAGCATAGCCAACATGTACTCAAGGATCAACACCATCTTAAATGGTCTTGCTGTTCTAGGACATCCTATGTCTAGTGGAGAGATCAACTCAAAGATCCTTAGAACTCTCCCCAAGAGATGGGAATCCAAGGTGACTTCCATTGAAGAAGCAAGGTCGCTTAGGGATATTCCTATTGAAGAGCTCATTGGAAATCTTCAAGCACATGAAGCTACACTTGACAAGAGGGAGGAAGTAGAAAGACTAGAGAAGAAAGAGCTAAAGAGAATGAAGAAGGCTGAAATAAAGGCTCAAATTGAAGCTATCATGGAAAAAGTCTCTCCATCCTCTCAAGCTAAAGAAGATGCCATGTACTCCAAGGGTAGACTCTACAAAGGCAAGTCCTCCTCCATCCGATGCTTCACATGTGGAAAGAAGGGTCACTACAAGGAAGATTGCCCACAAGGCAAAAAGACCCATCTTCACAAGAAGAAGTGGCACTCAAGCTCAAGCGGCTCCTCCAACTCAAGCTCAAGTGAAGATTCATGTGAAGGATCAAGCTCAAGATCTAGTGATGAAGGAGAATGTCATTTTGCTCTTATAGCATCAACAAGTGAAGACTCAAGTGAGGTAAATCTAAACTCTCTAGATAAAGAATCTTTGATTGCTATTATTCATGATATGTGTGCCTCTCTTAAGTCTTCTAAAAGGAAAAAGAAAAAGCTTGCTAAAATTGTTGATAATTTGCATGTAGAACTAGATGATCTTGAACATGCTAATTCTTGCTTGCTTGATGATAAAAATGATTGTCTTAGTCAAGTAGACTCTCTTAAACTTGAAAATTCTAGTTTACTTGATAAGATTAAATTTCTAGAAGCTCAACCTCTCATGCCTAGTTCAAATGAAGAGCATACTTTAATTATTGATTCTCTCATGCATGACATTGATGTTCTTAAATCTGAAAACAAGGACAAAGATTTTGTTTTGCATGAATTAGAAATAGAAAATGCCTCCTTGCTTGCTAAAATCAATGGGCATGAATCTTGTTCTAGTTATACTAATAAAGAGAATGATGTTGCTGCTCTTCATATTGATAGAGATTCTTATTTAACTAAAGCTCTTTGCTTAGAAAATGATCTTTTGCATGCTAGAGATAATATCAATAATTTGTCTTCTACTATTGCCTCTCTTATGCATGATAATGATAGTTTGAGATCATCTTTGCAAAGATTCTTAGTTGGTAAAAAGAATCTTAATGATATCCTACACCATACTACTAAACAAATTGGTAAACATGGTTTAGGATATGATAGTAGTCAAGGGAACAACAAAGATAAAGGACCTCCAATATTCCATGGAGAATCCTCTAGTTCCAAGACTATGGGCACATGCAACTATTGCAATGAATTTGGTCATTATTCTACTTGTTGTCCTTTTAGGAAAGCACCCAAGAGCAATAGGACTTGGGTTGCTAAACTAACCCCTCCGGACCCAAAAACATGATTGGGGACCATTTCATCTTTGTTCTTTAGGTACTTGCAAATGGATTGATTTGAGCTATTGAATTGAAAATTGACTTCTCAATCCACATGAAAGAAGAAAGGTGAGATGTGTAGAGGGTGACAACAAGTGGAAAAGGAAATGGTAAGCACAAAGGTAAATGTTTTATTGCTTATAACCAATCCTAACTTGTTTTTGTCAAGGTAGTGTGCACTATACATATGGTTTTTGAGTCAAAAGTGGCATTTTATGTTTCTCTTCACACTCTTGCTCAAAAACTGTTTCTAATGCTTTTATAGTGCATTACTAACTTGCTTAGACATGTTTGGATATGGTTTGTATTTTTTAGCATGCCTCTAGATATGTTTTATGAAAAATATGTGCTTTTTCTACAGTAGTTTTGTCGGCCGAGTTTTATCCTGTCTAAAACTTGACCGATAGGCACCAATGGGTGTTGCCAACAACTGCGATCGGCCGAGTTGCCAATACACAGAACTCGACCGATTACACTGTGCACAGAATATACATTTGGCTTATTGAGTGACAATTTCCCTCTCAACTAGATTTTCTCAACCAATAGCCTTATTCTTTGGCACTCTCATTTGGTACCTTTATATATGCATATTGCCATGTTCTAATTGCCTATCTTGCTTACAACTCTATCTCTCTAATTGCTCTAAATTGGTATATCTATATCGTGCAATTACTTGCTTTGAGTTGTTTTGCAGGTTTTGATGATGATCTCTTTGGATCTCTTGGTTGTGTCTTAAATTGCTTCCGTTGTGCTCTAACTTGCTACATCTATATAGGTGTATATCTTGTGTTTGATACAACCTTGAGGTTCTTAGGGGTAATCATCTTATGGTAAGGATGCATATATAGTGAGTTATATCCTTTCATGCTTCTAAATTTGCATATCTCTTTGTTTGGATATATCTCTAAATCTAATCATAGCTTGCTTTATGTTGCTTATCTCTTTGCTATGATCTAGATCCTACTAGTAGTCCTAACTTGTGATATCATCTACTAGTAGTTCGCATACATGTAGTTCTAACCCTATCAATAAGTGGTATACTTGATCATCTATATGTTATGTTTGTATCTTATCTTATACATGCTCAAGATTGTTCTTTAAATTGCTTATCTACTATCTTGAGTTTCTTGCATAACATTGTGATGCAGGGTTCATAGATCTACATGATATGTAGAAATTGGAGTATTTTTTGGATTTTTATGCAGGTTTTGCTCCAATTTCAGTTTTTGCTGCAAGTATAGTGCTTTTTATGCAGAAACACCCTTCTGAGCAAGACTCATCGCTACGCCATGAGCTCCGATGGTTTTTGGTCAAATTCCATCATCTTGAGGGTCAAAGTTGTGATTTATTGTTTTTCTGCAGCACTGTATCTGGCATTTTTGGGATGTTCAAGTATATGTTTTAACTTGCTTTTCTTTCTATGCTTGGACAAGACCCTATATGTGCTCTTCTACTCTCCTTATATAACTTTTGTTATCTTCTTTCTCTTAACAAGTGGTGTTTCTTAGTTTCTTCACACCCCCACCTTTTTGAAATGACAAAGGGGGAGAAAGATATGTCTTCTTTTGACAACAGGGAGAAGGCATGTCTTACATGAAGCAAAGAAGCGTGTCCATGTAAAGGGGAGAAGGTAAATGGGAGAAGACATATATGTGTAGAACATATATGAGTAGAAGACATAGTTTCTATAAATGTTATGAAAGCTAACCATGCAGGAGAAATAGCATCAATTGAGGGGGAGTATGAGAACTCCATGCGCATCAATTGAGGGGGAGCATATGAGCTCAATCCTATTGAAACCCCTAGGTTTCTCCGAAGGTATGATTTTACGTACAAGCTTTCAATACATTTATGGAATGGTTTGTCATCTTCAAAAAGGGGGAGAATGTTGACTCAAGGTCAATTAGGTCAATGTTGACTCACGTCTAAATTGACTAAACCCTTGTTTTGATGATGACTAACCATTCCACATATTGGTGTCTAATGCTTCTACATTGAGTGATTTCAGATTAGGTTTAGACACACTCCAAATGCCCTAACTTGCGCATATCAAATTGGAGAAAAGACAAGTCAAAATAGCTACAAGTGTGCAATTTGGGATCTCTATGTAAATGACCTTAGAATTGCTTTGTAATCACTTGTAATGATTGTATGACTTGTAATTAATCTTAGAAAAATTATTGGGACACAAAAATGCATCATTTGTACAGTTTTACGAAAATTCCAAAATACCCATAACAGGGATTTTGTCGGCCGAATTCCAAACTCGGCCGATCCATATATTCTGGAATTTTCTGGGCAATCGGCCGAGTTACCAACTCAGCCGATCCCTGTTCGGTCGAGTTTCTATGGTGGGAAACTCGGCCGATCCACTGATCGGTCCAAGTTGAAAGTCGACCGATCGGCCGAGTTTCTCCAAGGGAACTCGGCCGACAGTCTATCTTTCAGACTTGTCGCTTAGTGGTTCGGCCGAATTACCTTTATAGAAACTCGGCCGATCAAGACTGTACTGGAATGCAGAAAAAGCAATTCTAGCCGTTGTGGAGTTGCAACAAGTGAAAATAGATCCGTTGCAAGCCACAAAACGGCTAGTTTTCGTTCTTAAGTGTTCCCAAAGGCTAAGAGGCATCCCCAGCTATAAATAGGACCCCTTGGGCTTCATTCCAAGGTTGAGCATTCATTGCAAACTCTTTGTGAGGTTCCTATTCTATAGTTGAGTGCTTCCTACAGCCTCCTCTCTCTCTCTAAGCTTAATCACTTGCTACATCCATTAGAGTGAGTAGGAGATTTGTAAGAGAGCTAGTATCATTTGTATATCTTGTGAGGCTCTCACTTCCACCACCTCCCCATCTCTCATTTCCTATATTGAAGATGAAGGTTCTCTCTCTTGTCCAAGAGAGGTGAAGAAGAACAAGGGAAGGAGTCCCTTGGTGAAGATCAAGGCCGAAGACTTGGAGCTAGAGTGGGTAAGCCCTTGGAGAAGGCAGAAGACTCAAGCTCAAGTGGGTAAGTCCTTGGTGGAAAGCTTCTCCGAGTGAAGGTGAAGTCAAAGGCGGAAGATCCAAGAAGAGTGGGTAATTCCTACAAGGCCGAAGACTTGTGCAAGAGTGGGTAAGTCCTTGGAGAAGGCCGAAGACTCTTGCAAAGTGGGTAAGTCCTTGGTAAGGTTGAAGACTCTTTGTATTGGATAGGTAAGTCCTTTGTTGGGTCATGTATTGTAAGTCTTATGAATGAATATAAGAGTGCAATTGGTTGAAGTCCTAGAGGTTGACCTCTCTAGGCAAGTGGACTGACACACTTCTAGTTTGAAGTGTGGAACCACTCTAAATAGCTTGTCTAATTGGTGCATGTTCAATCTCTCTTATCCTTGCTATGCATGATTTAGTTGTACTCAAATTACCTATTTAGCAACCTTATCTTGTCATATATTTTGAAGGTCTGATGAATTTTGTTTAAGTGCTTTCAGCTCTATTCACCCCCCCTCTAGAGCACCTAAGTCAACCATCTAGGATCCAACAAGTGGTATCAGAGCAGGTCTTCTCCAAGCATACTTCAACAAGTAGGAGAAGATGGGTGACTACCTAGGAGGGAGACTCTCGACCAGCCTTCCAATCTTCAATGGGAGCAACTTCCTCTATTGGAGAAGAAGACTTCAATTCTTCATCCAAGGATCAAGTCTCGAGATGTGGCAAATGGTGAACAGCCCATACATTCTACCAAAGACAAACATTGAAGAATGGGATGAAGCCACCTTGATGAAAGCAACCTTGAATGCAAGAGCCATGCACATCCTTTATGCCTCCATGACCCCCACCGAGTTCAACCGGATTTCCTCTTGTGAGACGGCCTATGAGGTATGGAGAAAGCTTTGCATCACTTATGAAGGGACAGATCAAGTGAAGGAAAGCAAAGTCTACATGCTCAAAGGGTTGCTTGAGAACTTCAAGATGGGAAAGGAGGAGAGCATAGCCAACATGTACTCAAGGATCAACACCATCTTAAATGGTCTTGCTGTTCTAGGACATCCTATGTCTAGTGGAGAGATCAACTCAAAGATCCTTAGAACTCTCCCCAAGAGATGGGAATCCAAGGTGACTTCCATTGAAGAAGCAAGGTCGCTTAGGGATATTCCTATTGAAGAGCTCATTGGAAATCTTCAAGCACATGAAGCTACACTTGACAAGAGGGAGGAAGTAGAAAGACTAGAGAAGAAAGAGCTAAAGAGAATGAAGAAGGCTGAAATAAAGGCTCAAATTGAAGCTATCATGGAAAAAGTCTCTCCATCCTCTCAAGCTAAAGAAGATGCCATGTACTCCAAGGGTAGACTCTACAAAGGCAAGTCCTCCTCCATCCGATGCTTCACATGTGGAAAGAAGGGTCACTACAAGGAAGATTGCCCACAAGGCAAAAAGACCCATCTTCACAAGAAGAAGTGGCACTCAAGCTCAAGCGGCTCCTCCAACTCAAGCTCAAGTGAAGATTCATGTGAAGGATCAAGCTCAAGATCTAGTGATGAAGGAGAATGTCATTTTGCTCTTATAGCATCAACAAGTGAAGACTCAAGTGAGGTAAATCTAAACTCTCTAGATAAAGAATCTTTGATTGCTATTATTCATGATATGTGTGCCTCTCTTAAGTCTTCTAAAAGAAAAAGAAAAAGCTTGCTAAAATTGTTGATAATTTGCATGTAGAACTAGATGATCTTGAACATGCTAATTCTTGCTTGCTTGATGATAAAAATGATTGTCTTAGTCAAGTAGACTCTCTTAAACTTGAAAATTCTAGTTTACTTGATAAGATTAAATTTCTAGAAGCTCAACCTCTCATGCCTAGTTCAAATGAAGAGCATACTTTAATTATTGATTCTCTCATGCATGACATTGATGTTCTTAAATCTGAAAACAAGGACAAAGATTTTGTTTTGCATGAATTAGAAATAGAAAATGCCTCCTTGCTTGCTAAAATCAATGGGCATGAATCTTGTTCTAGTTATACTAATAAAGAGAATGATGTTGCTGCTCTTCATATTGATAGAGATTCTTATTTAACTAAAGCTCTTTGCTTAGAAAATGATCTTTTGCATGCTAGAGATAATATCAATAATTTGTCTTCTACTATTGCCTCTCTTATGCATGATAATGATAGTTTGAGATCATCTTTGCAAAGATTCTTAGTTGGTAAAAAGAATCTTAATGATATCCTACACCATACTACTAAACAAATTGGTAAACATGGTTTAGGATATGATAGTAGTCAAGGGAACAACAAAGATAAAGGACCTCCAATATTCCATGGAGAATCCTCTAGTTCCAAGACTATGGGCACATGCAACTATTGCAATGAATTTGGTCATTATTCTACTTGTTGTCCTTTTAGGAAAGCACCCAAGAGCAATAGGACTTGGGTTGCTAAACTAACCCCTCCGGACCCAAAAACATGATTGGGGACCATTTCATCTTTGTTCTTTAGGTACTTGCAAATGGATTGATTTGAGCTATTGAATTGAAAATTGACTTCTCAATCCACATGAAAGAAGAAAGGTGAGATGTGTAGAGGGTGACAACAAGTGGAAAAGGAAATGGTAAGCACAAAGGTAAATGTTTTATTGCTTATAACCAATCCTAACTTGTTTTTGTCAAGGTAGTGTGCACTATACATATGGTTTTTGAGTCAAAAGTGGCATTTTATGTTTCTCTTCACACTCTTGCTCAAAAACTGTTTCTAATGCTTTTATAGTGCATTACTAACTTGCTTAGACATGTTTGGATATGGTTTGTATTTTTTAGCATGCCTCTAGATATGTTTTATGAAAAATATGTGCTTTTTCTACAGTAGTTTTGTCGGCCGAGTTTTATCCTGTCTAAAACTCGACCGATAGGCACCAATGGGTGTTGCCAACAACTGCGATCGGCCGAGTTGCCAATACACAGAACTCGACCGATTACACTGTGCACAGAATATACATTTGGCTTATTGAGTGACAATTTCCCTCTCAACTAGATTTTCTCAACCAATAGCCTTATTCTTTGGCACTCTCATTTGGTACCTTTATATATGCATATTGCCATGTTCTAATTGCCTATCTTGCTTACAACTCTATCTCTCTAATTGCTCTAAATTGGTATATCTATATCGTGCAATTACTTGCTTTGAGTTGTTTTGCAGGTTTTGATGATGATCTCTTTGGATCTCTTGGTTGTGTCTTAAATTGCTTCCGTTGTGCTCTAACTTGCTACATCTATATAGGTGTATATCTTGTGTTTGATACAACCTTGAGGTTCTTAGGGGTAATCATCTTATGGTAAGGATGCATATATAGTGAGTTATATCCTTTCATGCTTCTAAATTTGCATATCTCTTTGTTTGGATATATCTCTAAATCTAATCATAGCTTGCTTTATGTTGCTTATCTCTTTGCTATGATCTAGATCCTACTAGTAGTCCTAACTTGTGATATCATCTACTAGTAGTTCGCATACATGTAGTTCTAACCCTATCAATAAGTGGTATACTTGATCATCTATATGTTATGTTTGTATCTTATCTTATACATGCTCAAGATTGTTCTTTAAATTGCTTATCTACTATCTTGAGTTTCTTGCATAACATTGTGATGCAGGGTTCATAGATCTACATGATATGTAGAAATTGGAGTATTTTTTGGATTTTTATGCAGGTTTTGCTCCAATTTCAGTTTTTGCTGCAAGTATAGTGCTTTTTATGCAGAAACACCCTTCTGAGCAAGACTCATCGCTACGCCATGAGCTCCGATGGTTTTTGGTCAAATTCCATCATCTTGAGGGTCAAAGTTGTGATTTATTGTTTTTCTGCAGCACTGTATCTGGCATTTTTGGGATGTTCAAGTATATGTTTTAACTTGCTTTTCTTTCTATGCTTGGACAAGACCCTATATGTGCTCTTCTACTCTCCTTATATAACTTTTGTTATCTTCTTTCTCTTAACAAGTGGTGTTTCTTAGTTTCTTCACACCCCCACCTTTTTGAAATGACAAAGGGGGAGAAAGATATGTCTTCTTTTGACAACAGGGAGAAGGCATGTCTTACATGAAGCAAAGAAGCGTGTCCATGTAAAGGGGAGAAGGTAAATGGGAGAAGACATATATGTGTAGAACATATATGAGTAGAAGACATAGTTTCTATAAATGTTATGAAAGCTAACCATGCAGGAGAAATAGCATCAATTGAGGGGGAGTATGAGAACTCCATGCGCATCAATTGAGGGGGAGCATATGAGCTCAATCCTATTGAAACCCCTAGGTTTCTCCGAAGGTATGATTTTACGTACAAGCTTTCAATACATTTATGGAATGGTTTGTCATCTTCAAAAAGGGGGAGAATGTTGACTCAAGGTCAATTAGGTCAATGTTGACTCACGTCTAAATTGACTAAACCCTTGTTTTGATGATGACTAACCATTCCACATATTGGTGTCTAATGCTTCTACATTGAGTGATTTCAGATTAGGTTTAGACACACTCCAAATGCCCTAACTTGCGCATATCAAATTGGAGAAAAGACAAGTCAAAATAGCTACAAGTGTGCAATTTGGGATCTCTATGTAAATGACCTTAGAATTGCTTTGTAATCACTTGTAATGATTGTATGACTTGTAATTAATCTTAGAAAAATTATTGGGACACAAAAATGCATCATTTGTACAGTTTTACGAAAATTCCAAAATACCCATAACAGGGATTTTGTCGGCCGAATTCCAAACTCGGCCGATCCATATATTCTGGAATTTTCTGGGCAATCGGCCGAGTTACCAACTCAGCCGATCCCTGTTCGGTCGAGTTTCTATGGTGGGAAACTCGGCCGATCCACTGATCGGTCCAAGTTGAAAGTCGACCGATCGGCCGAGTTTCTCCAAGGGAACTCGGCCGACAGTCTATCTTTCAGACTTGTCGCTTAGTGGTTCGGCCGAATTACCTTTATAGAAACTCGGCCGATCAAGACTGTACTGGAATGCAGAAAAAGCAATTCTAGCCGTTGTGGAGTTGCAACAAGTGAAAATAGATCCGTTGCAAGCCACAAAACGGCTAGTTTTCGTTCTTAAGTGTTCCCAAAGGCTAAGAGGCATCCCCAGCTATAAATAGGACCCCTTGGGCTTCATTCCAAGGTTGAGCATTCATTGCAAACTCTTTGTGAGGTTCCTATTCTATAGTTGAGTGCTTCCTACAGCCTCCTCTCTCTCTCTAAGCTTAATCACTTGCTACATCCATTAGAGTGAGTAGGAGATTTGTAAGAGAGCTAGTATCATTTGTATATCTTGTGAGGCTCTCACTTCCACCACCTCCCCATCTCTCATTTCCTATATTGAAGATGAAGGTTCTCTCTCTTGTCCAAGAGAGGTGAAGAAGAACAAGGGAAGGAGTCCCTTGGTGAAGATCAAGGCCGAAGACTTGGAGCTAGAGTGGGTAAGCCCTTGGAGAAGGCAGAAGACTCAAGATCAAGTGGGTAAGTCCTTGGTGGAAAGCTTCTCCGAGTGAAGGTGAAGTCAAAGGCGGAAGATCCAAGAAGAGTGGGTAATTCCTACAAGGCCGAAGACTTGTGCAAGAGTGGGTAAGTCCTTGGAGAAGGCCGAAGACTCTTGCAAAGTGGGTAAGTCCTTGGTAAGGTTGAAGACTCTTTGTATTGGATAGGTAAGTCCTTTGTTGGGTCATGTATTGTAAGTCTTATGAATGAATATAAGAGTGCAATTGGTTGAAGTCCTAGAGGTTGACCTCTCTAGGCAAGTGGACTGACACACTTCTAGTTTGAAGTGTGGAACCACTCTAAATAGCTTGTCTAATTGGTGCATGTTCAATCTCTCTTATCCTTGCTATGCATGATTTAGTTGTACTCAAATTACCTATTTAGCAACCTTATCTTGTCATATATTTTGAAGGTCTGATGAATTTTGTTTAAGTGCTTTCAGCTCTATTCACCCCCCCTCTAGAGCACCTAAGTCAACCATCTAGGATCCAACAAGTGGTATCAGAGCAGGTCTTCTCCAAGCATACTTCAACAAGTAGGAGAAGATGGGTGACTACCTAGGAGGGAGACTCTCGACCAGCCTTCCAATCTTCAATGGGAGCAACTTCCTCTATTGGAGAAGAAGACTTCAATTCTTCATCCAAGGATCAAGTCTCGAGATGTGGCAAATGGTGAACAGCCCATACATTCTACCAAAGACAAACATTGAAGAATGGGATGAAGCCACCTTGATGAAAGCAACCTTGAATGCAAGAGCCATGCACATCCTTTATGCCTCCATGACCCCCACCGAGTTCAACCGGATTTCCTCTTGTGAGACGGCCTATGAGGTATGGAGAAAGCTTTGCATCACTTATGAAGGGACAGATCAAGTGAAGGAAAGCAAAGTCTACATGCTCAAAGGGTTGCTTGAGAACTTCAAGATGGGAAAGGAGGAGAGCATAGCCAACATGTACTCAAGGATCAACACCATCTTAAATGGTCTTGCTGTTCTAGGACATCCTATGTCTAGTGGAGAGATCAACTCAAAGATCCTTAGAACTCTCCCCAAGAGATGGGAATCCAAGGTGACTTCCATTGAAGAAGCAAGGTCGCTTAGGGATATTCCTATTGAAGAGCTCATTGGAAATCTTCAAGCACATGAAGCTACACTTGACAAGAGGGAGGAAGTAGAAAGACTAGAGAAGAAAGAGCTAAAGAGAATGAAGAAGGCTGAAATAAAGGCTCAAATTGAAGCTATCATGGAAAAAGTCTCTCCATCCTCTCAAGCTAAAGAAGATGCCATGTACTCCAAGGGTAGACTCTACAAAGGCAAGTCCTCCTCCATCCGATGCTTCACATGTGGAAAGAAGGGTCACTACAAGGAAGATTGCCCACAAGGCAAAAAGACCCATCTTCACAAGAAGAAGTGGCACTCAAGCTCAAGCGGCTCCTCCAACTCAAGCTCAAGTGAAGATTCATGTGAAGGATCAAGCTCAAGATCTAGTGATGAAGGAGAATGTCATTTTGCTCTTATAGCATCAACAAGTGAAGACTCAAGTGAGGTAAATCTAAACTCTCTAGATAAAGAATCTTTGATTGCTATTATTCATGATATGTGTGCCTCTCTTAAGTCTTCTAAAAGGAAAAAGAAAAAGCTTGCTAAAATTGTTGATAATTTGCATGTAGAACTAGATGATCTTGAACATGCTAATTCTTGCTTGCTTGATGATAAAAATGATTGTCTTAGTCAAGTAGACTCTCTTAAACTTGAAAATTCTAGTTTACTTGATAAGATTAAATTTCTAGAAGCTCAACCTCTCATGCCTAGTTCAAATGAAGAGCATACTTTAATTATTGATTCTCTCATGCATGACATTGATGTTCTTAAATCTGAAAACAAGGACAAAGATTTTGTTTTGCATGAATTAGAAATAGAAAATGCCTCCTTGCTTGCTAAAATCAATGGGCATGAATCTTGTTCTAGTTATACTAATAAAGAGAATGATGTTGCTGCTCTTCATATTGATAGAGATTCTTATTTAACTAAAGCTCTTTGCTTAGAAAATGATCTTTTGCATGCTAGAGATAATATCAATAATTTGTCTTCTACTATTGCCTCTCTTATGCATGATAATGATAGTTTGAGATCATCTTTGCAAAGATTCTTAGTTGGTAAAAAGAATCTTAATGATATCCTACACCATACTACTAAACAAATTGGTAAACATGGTTTAGGATATGATAGTAGTCAAGGGAACAACAAAGATAAAGGACCTCCAATATTCCATGGAGAATCCTCTAGTTCCAAGACTATGGGCACATGCAACTATTGCAATGAATTTGGTCATTATTCTACTTGTTGTCCTTTTAGGAAAGCACCCAAGAGCAATAGGACTTGGGTTGCTAAACTAACCCCTCCGGACCCAAAAACATGATTGGGGACCATTTCATCTTTGTTCTTTAGGTACTTGCAAATGGATTGATTTGAGCTATTGAATTGAAAATTGACTTCTCAATCCACATGAAAGAAGAAAGGTGAGATGTGTAGAGGGTGACAACAAGTGGAAAAGGAAATGGTAAGCACAAAGGTAAATGTTTTATTGCTTATAACCAATCCTAACTTGTTTTTGTCAAGGTAGTGTGCACTATACATATGGTTTTTGAGTCAAAAGTGGCATTTTATGTTTCTCTTCACACTCTTGCTCAAAAACTGTTTCTAATGCTTTTATAGTGCATTACTAACTTGCTTAGACATGTTTGGATATGGTTTGTATTTTTTAGCATGCCTCTAGATATGTTTTATGAAAAATATGTGCTTTTTCTACAGTAGTTTTGTCGGCCGAGTTTTATCCTGTCTAAAACTCGACCGATAGGCACCAATGGGTGTTGCCAACAACTGCGATCGGCCGAGTTGCCAATACACAGAACTCGACCGATTACACTGTGCACAGAATATACATTTGGCTTATTGAGTGACAATTTCCCTCTCAACTAGATTTTCTCAACCAATAGACTTATTCTTTGGCACTCTCATTTGGTACCTTTATATATGCATATTGCCATGTTCTAATTGCCTATCTTGCTTACAACTCTATCTCTCTAATTGCTCTAAATTGGTATATCTATATCGTGCAATTACTTGCTTTGAGTTGTTTTGCAGGTTTTGATGATGATCTCTTTGGATCTCTTGGTTGTGTCTTAAATTGCTTCCGTTGTGCTCTAACTTGCTACATCTATATAGGTGTATATCTTGTGTTTGATACAACCTTGAGGTTCTTAGGGGTAATCATCTTATGGTAAGGATGCATATATAGTGAGTTATATCCTTTCATGCTTCTAAATTTGCATATCTCTTTGTTTGGATATATCTCTAAATCTAATCATAGCTTGCTTTATGTTGCTTATCTCTTTGCTATGATCTAGATCCTACTAGTAGTCCTAACTTGTGATATCATCTACTAGTAGTTCGCATACATGTAGTTCTAACCCTATCAATAAGTGGTATACTTGATCATCTATATGTTATGTTTGTATCTTATCTTATACATGCTCAAGATTGTTCTTTAAATTGCTTATCTACTATCTTGAGTTTCTTGCATAACATTGTGATGCAGGGTTCATAGATCTACATGATATGTAGAAATTGGAGTATTTTTTGGATTTTTATGCAGGTTTTGCTCCAATTTCAGTTTTTGCTGCAAGTATAGTGTTTTTTATGCAGAAACACCCTTCTGAGCAAGACTCATCGCTACGCCATGAGCTCCGATGGTTTTTGGTCAAATTCCATCATCTTGAGGGTCAAAGTTGTGATTTATTGTTTTTCTGCAGCACTGTATCTGGCATTTTTGGGATGTTCAAGTATATGTTTTAACTTGCTTTTCTTTCTATGCTTGGACAAGACCCTATATGTGCTCTTCTACTCTCCTTATATAACTTTTGTTATCTTCTTTCTCTTAACAAGTGGTGTTTCTTAGTTTCTTCACACCCCCACCTTTTTGAAATGACAAAGGGGGAGAAAGATATGTCTTCTTTTGACAACAGGGAGAAGGCATGTCTTACATGAAGCAAAGAAGCGTGTCCATGTAAAGGGGAGAAGGTAAATGGGAGAAGACATATATGTGTAGAACATATATGAGTAGAAGACATAGTTTCTATAAATGTTATGAAAGCTAACCATGCAGGAGAAATAGCATCAATTGAGGGGGAGTATGAGAACTCCATGCGCATCAATTGAGGGGGAGCATATGAGCTCAATCCTATTGAAACCCCTAGGTTTCTCCGAAGGTATGATTTTACGTACAAGCTTTCAATACATTTATGGAATGGTTTGTCATCTTCAAAAAGGGGGAGAATGTTGACTCAAGGTCAATTAGGTCAATGTTGACTCACGTCTAAATTGACTAAACCCTTGTTTTGATGATGACTAACCATTCCACATATTGGTGTCTAATGCTTCTACATTGAGTGATTTCAGATTAGGTTTAGACACACTCCAAATGCCCTAACTTGCGCATATCAAATTGGAGAAAAGACAAGTCAAAATAGCTACAAGTGTGCAATTTGGGATCTCTATGTAAATGACCTTAGAATTGCTTTGTAATCACTTGTAATGATTGTATGACTTGTAATTAATCTTAGAAAAATTATTGGGACACAAAAATGCATCATTTGTACAGTTTTACGAAAATTCCAAAATACCCATAACAGGGATTTTGTCGGCCGAATTCCAAACTCGGCCGATCCATATATTCTGGAATTTTCTGGGCAATCGGCCGAGTTACCAACTCAGCCGATCCCTGTTCGGTCGAGTTTCTATGGTGGGAAACTCGGCCGATCCACTGATCGGTCCAAGTTGAAAGTCGACCGATCGGCCGAGTTTCTCCAAGGGAACTCGGCCGACAGTCTATCTTTCAGACTTGTCGCTTAGTGGTTCGGCCGAATTACCTTTATAGAAACTCGGCCGATCAAGACTGTACTGGAATGCAGAAAAAGCAATTCTAGCCGTTGTGGAGTTGCAACAAGTGAAAATAGATCCGTTGCAAGCCACAAAACGGCTAGTTTTCGTTCTTAAGTGTTCCCAAAGGCTAAGAGGCATCCCCAGCTATAAATAGGACCCCTTGGGCTTCATTCCAAGGTTGAGCATTCATTGCAAACTCTTTGTGAGGTTCCTATTCTATAGTTGAGTGCTTCCTACAGCCTCCTCTCTCTCTCTAAGCTTAATCACTTGCTACATCCATTAGAGTGAGTAGGAGATTTGTAAGAGAGCTAGTATCATTTGTATATCTTGTGAGGCTCTCACTTCCACCACCTCCCCATCTCTCATTTCCTATATTGAAGATGAAGGTTCTCTCTCTTGTCCAAGAGAGGTGAAGAAGAACAAGGGAAGGAGTCCCTTGGTGAAGATCAAGGCCGAAGACTTGGAGCTAGAGTGGGTAAGCCCTTGGAGAAGGCAGAAGACTCAAGCTCAAGTGGGTAAGTCCTTGGTGGAAAGCTTCTCCGAGTGAAGGTGAAGTCAAAGGCGGAAGATCCAAGAAGAGTGGGTAATTCCTACAAGGTCGAAGACTTGTGCAAGAGTGGGTAAGTCCTTGGAGAAGGCCGAAGACTCTTGCAAAGTGGGTAAGTCCTTGGTAAGGTTGAAGACTCTTTGTATTGGATAGGTAAGTCCTTTGTTGGGTCATGTATTGTAAGTCTTATGAATGAATATAAGAGTGCAA
Source organism: Alisma plantago-aquatica (assembly GCA_963693085.1). Classification (NCBI taxonomy): domain Eukaryota; kingdom Viridiplantae; phylum Streptophyta; class Magnoliopsida; order Alismatales; family Alismataceae; genus Alisma; species Alisma plantago-aquatica. Next base: position 1,525,948,413 of record OY856410.1, read on the forward strand.
TTGGTTGAAGTCCTAGAGGTTGACCTCTCTAGGCAAGTGGACTGACACACTTCTAGTTTGAAGTGTGGAACCACTCTAAATAGCTTGTCTAATTGGTGCATGTTCAATCTCTCTTATCCTTGCTATGCATGATTTAGTTGTACTCAAATTACCTATTTAGCAACCTTATCTTGTCATATATTTTGAAGGTCTGATGAATTTTGTTTAAGTGCTTTCAGCTCTATTCACCCCCCCTCTAGAGCACCTAAGTCAACCATCTAGGATCCAACAAGTGGTATCAGAGCAGGTCTTCTCCAAGCATACTTCAACAAGTAGGAGAAGATGGGTGACTACCTAGGAGGGAGACTCTCGACCAGCCTTCCAATCTTCAATGGGAGCAACTTCCTCTATTGGAGAAGAAGACTTCAATTCTTCATCCAAGGATCAAGTCTCGAGATGTGGCAAATGGTGAACAGCCCATACATTCTACCAAAGACAAACATTGAAGAATGGGATGAAGCCACCTTGATGAAAGCAACCTTGAATGCAAGAGCCATGCACATCCTTTATGCCTCCATGACCCCCACCGAGTTCAACCGGATTTCCTCTTGTGAGACGGCCTATGAGGTATGGAGAAAGCTTTGCATCACTTATGAAGGGACAGATCAAGTGAAGGAAAGCAAAGTCTACATGCTCAAAGGGTTGCTTGAGAACTTCAAGATGGGAAAGGAGGAGAGCATAGCCAACATGTACTCAAGGATCAACACCATCTTAAATGGTCTTGCTGTTCTAGGACATCCTATGTCTAGTGGAGAGATCAACTCAAAGATCCTTAGAACTCTCCCCAAGAGATGGGAATCCAAGGTGACTTCCATTGAAGAAGCAAGGTCGCTTAGGGATATTCCTATTGAAGAGCTCATTGGAAATCTTCAAGCACATGAAGCTACACTTGACAAGAGGGAGGAAGTAGAAAGACTAGAGAAGAAAGAGCTAAAGAGAATGAAGAAGGCTGAAATAAAGGCTCAAATTGAAGCTATCATGGAAAAAGTCTCTCCATCCTCTCAAGCTAAAGAAGATGCCATGTACTCCAAGGGTAGACTCTACAAAGGCAAGTCCTCCTCCATCCGATGCTTCACATGTGGAAAGAAGGGTCACTACAAGGAAGATTGCCCACAAGGCAAAAAGACCCATCTTCACAAGAAGAAGTGGCACTCAAGCTCAAGCGGCTCCTCCAACTCAAGCTCAAGTGAAGATTCATGTGAAGGATCAAGCTCAAGATCTAGTGATGAAGGAGAATGTCATTTTGCTCTTATAGCATCAACAAGTGAAGACTCAAGTGAGGTAAATCTAAACTCTCTAGATAAAGAATCTTTGATTGCTATTATTCATGATATGTGTGCCTCTCTTAAGTCTTCTAAAAGGAAAAAGAAAAAGCTTGCTAAAATTGTTGATAATTTGCATGTAGAACTAGATGATCTTGAACATGCTAATTCTTGCTTGCTTGATGATAAAAATGATTGTCTTAGTCAAGTAGACTCTCTTAAACTTGAAAATTCTAGTTTACTTGATAAGATTAAATTTCTAGAAGCTCAACCTCTCATGCCTAGTTCAAATGAAGAGCATACTTTAATTATTGATTCTCTCATGCATGACATTGATGTTCTTAAATCTGAAAACAAGGACAAAGATTTTGTTTTGCATGAATTAGAAATAGAAAATGCCTCCTTGCTTGCTAAAATCAATGGGCATGAATCTTGTTCTAGTTATACTAATAAAGAGAATGATGTTGCTGCTCTTCATATTGATAGAGATTCTTATTTAACTAAAGCTCTTTGCTTAGAAAATGATCTTTTGCATGCTAGAGATAATATCAATAATTTGTCTTCTACTATTGCCTCTCTTATGCATGATAATGATAGTTTGAGATCATCTTTGCAAAGATTCTTAGTTGGTAAAAAGAATCTTAATGATATCCTACACCATACTACTAAACAAATTGGTAAACATGGTTTAGGATATGATAGTAGTCAAGGGAACAACAAAGATAAAGGACCTCCAATATTCCATGGAGAATCCTCTAGTTCCAAGACTATGGGCACATGCAACTATTGCAATGAATTTGGTCATTATTCTACTTGTTGTCCTTTTAGGAAAGCACCCAAGAGCAATAGGACTTGGGTTGCTAAACTAACCCCTCCGGACCCAAAAACATGATTGGGGACCATTTCATCTTTGTTCTTTAGGTACTTGCAAATGGATTGATTTGAGCTATTGAATTGAAAATTGACTTCTCAATCCACATGAAAGAAGAAAGGTGAGATGTGTAGAGGGTGACAACAAGTGGAAAAGGAAATGGTAAGCACAAAGGTAAATGTTTTATTGCTTATAACCAATCCTAACTTGTTTTTGTCAAGGTAGTGTGCACTATACATATGGTTTTTGAGTCAAAAGTGGCATTTTATGTTTCTCTTCACACTCTTGCTCAAAAACTGTTTCTAATGCTTTTATAGTGCATTACTAACTTGCTTAGACATGTTTGGATATGGTTTGTATTTTTTAGCATGCCTCTAGATATGTTTTATGAAAAATATGTGCTTTTTCTACAGTAGTTTTGTCGGCCGAGTTTTATCCTGTCTAAAACTCGACCGATAGGCACCAATGGGTGTTGCCAACAACTGCGATCGGCCGAGTTGCCAATACACAGAACTCGACCGATTACACTGTGCACAGAATATACATTTGGCTTATTGAGTGACAATTTCCCTCTCAACTAGATTTTCTCAACCAATAGCCTTATTCTTTGGCACTCTCATTTGGTACCTTTATATATGCATATTGCCATGTTCTAATTGCCTATCTTGCTTACAACTCTATCTCTCTAATTGCTCTAAATTGGTATATCTATATCGTGCAATTACTTGCTTTGAGTTGTTTTGCAGGTTTTGATGATGATCTCTTTGGATCTCTTGGTTGTGTCTTAAATTGCTTCCGTTGTGCTCTAACTTGCTACATCTATATAGGTGTATATCTTGTGTTTGATACAACCTTGAGGTTCTTAGGGGTAATCATCTTATGGTAAGGATGCATATATAGTGAGTTATATCCTTTCATGCTTCTAAATTTGCATATCTCTTTGTTTGGATATATCTCTAAATCTAATCATAGCTTGCTTTATGTTGCTTATCTCTTTGCTATGATCTAGATCCTACTAGTAGTCCTAACTTGTGATATCATCTACTAGTAGTTCGCATACATGTAGTTCTAACCCTATCAATAAGTGGTATACTTGATCATCTATATGTTATGTTTGTATCTTATCTTATACATGCTCAAGATTGTTCTTTAAATTGCTTATCTACTATCTTGAGTTTCTTGCATAACATTGTGATGCAGGGTTCATAGATCTACATGATATGTAGAAATTGGAGTATTTTTTGGATTTTTATGCAGGTTTTGCTCCAATTTCAGTTTTTGCTGCAAGTATAGTGCTTTTTATGCAGAAACACCCTTCTGAGCAAGACTCATCGCTACGCCATGAGCTCCGATGGTTTTTGGTCAAATTCCATCATCTTGAGGGTCAAAGTTGTGATTTATTGTTTTTCTGCAGCACTGTATCTGGCATTTTTGGGATGTTCAAGTATATGTTTTAACTTGCTTTTCTTTCTATGCTTGGACAAGACCCTATATGTGCTCTTCTACTCTCCTTATATAACTTTTGTTATCTTCTTTCTCTTAACAAGTGGTGTTTCTTAGTTTCTTCACACCCCCACCTTTTTGAAATGACAAAGGGGGAGAAAGATATGTCTTCTTTTGACAACAGGGAGAAGGCATGTCTTACATGAAGCAAAGAAGCGTGTCCATGTAAAGGGGAGAAGGTAAATGGGAGAAGACATATATGTGTAGAACATATATGAGTAGAAGACATAGTTTCTATAAATGTTATGAAAGCTAACCATGCAGGAGAAATAGCATCAATTGAGGGGGAGTATGAGAACTCCATGCGCATCAATTGAGGGGGAGCATATGAGCTCAATCCTATTGAAACCCCTAGGTTTCTCCGAAGGTATGATTTTACGTACAAGCTTTCAATACATTTATGGAATGGTTTGTCATCTTCAAAAAGGGGGAGAATGTTGACTCAAGGTCAATTAGGTCAATGTTGACTCACGTCTAAATTGACTAAACCCTTGTTTTGATGATGACTAACCATTCCACATATTGGTGTCTAATGCTTCTACATTGAGTGATTTCAGATTAGGTTTAGACACACTCCAAATGCCCTAACTTGCGCATATCAAATTGGAGAAAAGACAAGTCAAAATAGCTACAAGTGTGCAATTTGGGATCTCTATGTAAATGACCTTAGAATTGCTTTGTAATCACTTGTAATGATTGTATGACTTGTAATTAATCTTAGAAAAATTATTGGGACACAAAAATGCATCATTTGTACAGTTTTACGAAAATTCCAAAATACCCATAACAGGGATTTTGTCGGCCGAATTCCAAACTCGGCCGATCCATATATTCTGGAATTTTCTGGGCAATCGGCCGAGTTACCAACTCAGCCGATCCCTGTTCGGTCGAGTTTCTATGGTGGGAAACTCGGCCGATCCACTGATCGGTCCAAGTTGAAAGTCGACCGATCGGCCGAGTTTCTCCAAGGGAACTCGGCCGACAGTCTATCTTTCAGACTTGTCGCTTAGTGGTTCGGCCGAATTACCTTTATAGAAACTCGGCCGATCAAGACTGTACTGGAATGCAGAAAAAGCAATTCTAGCCGTTGTGGAGTTGCAACAAGTGAAAATAGATCCGTTGCAAGCCACAAAACGGCTAGTTTTCGTTCTTAAGTGTTCCCAAAGGCTAAGAGGCATCCCCAGCTATAAATAGGACCCCTTGGGCTTCATTCCAAGGTTGAGCATTCATTGCAAACTCTTTGTGAGGTTCCTATTCTATAGTTGAGTGCTTCCTACAGCCTCCTCTCTCTCTCTAAGCTTAATCACTTGCTACATCCATTAGAGTGAGTAGGAGATTTGTAAGAGAGCTAGTATCATTTGTATATCTTGTGAGGCTCTCACTTCCACCACCTCCCCATCTCTCATTTCCTATATTGAAGATGAAGGTTCTCTCTCTTGTCCAAGAGAGGTGAAGAAGAACAAGGGAAGGAGTCCCTTGGTGAAGATCAAGGCCGAAGACTTGGAGCTAGAGTGGGTAAGCCCTTGGAGAAGGCAGAAGACTCAAGCTCAAGTGGGTAAGTCCTTGGTGGAAAGCTTCTCCGAGTGAAGGTGAAGTCAAAGGCGGAAGATCCAAGAAGAGTGGGTAATTCCTACAAGGCCGAAGACTTGTGCAAGAGTGGGTAAGTCCTTGGAGAAGGCCGAAGACTCTTGCAAAGTGGGTAAGTCCTTGGTAAGGTTGAAGACTCTTTGTATTGGATAGGTAAGTCCTTTGTTGGGTCATGTATTGTAAGTCTTATGAATGAATATAAGAGTGCAATTGGTTGAAGTCCTAGAGGTTGACCTCTCTAGGCAAGTGGACTGACACACTTCTAGTTTGAAGTGTGGAACCACTCTAAATAGCTTGTCTAATTGGTGCATGTTCAATCTCTCTTATCCTTGCTATGCATGATTTAGTTGTACTCAAATTACCTATTTAGCAACCTTATCTTGTCATATATTTTGAAGGTCTGATGAATTTTGTTTAAGTGCTTTCAGCTCTATTCACCCCCCCTCTAGAGCACCTAAGTCAACCATCTAGGATCCAACAAGTGGTATCAGAGCAGGTCTTCTCCAAGCATACTTCAACAAGTAGGAGAAGATGGGTGACTACCTAGGAGGGAGACTCTCGACCAGCCTTCCAATCTTCAATGGGAGCAACTTCCTCTATTGGAGAAGAAGACTTCAATTCTTCATCCAAGGATCAAGTCTCGAGATGTGGCAAATGGTGAACAGCCCATACATTCTACCAAAGACAAACATTGAAGAATGGGATGAAGCCACCTTGATGAAAGCAACCTTGAATGCAAGAGCCATGCACATCCTTTATGCCTCCATGACCCCCACCGAGTTCAACCGGATTTCCTCTTGTGAGACGGCCTATGAGGTATGGAGAAAGCTTTGCATCACTTATGAAGGGACAGATCAAGTGAAGGAAAGCAAAGTCTACATGCTCAAAGGGTTGCTTGAGAACTTCAAGATGGGAAAGGAGGAGAGCATAGCCAACATGTACTCAAGGATCAACACCATCTTAAATGGTCTTGCTGTTCTAGGACATCCTATGTCTAGTGGAGAGATCAACTCAAAGATCCTTAGAACTCTCCCCAAGAGATGGGAATCCAAGGTGACTTCCATTGAAGAAGCAAGGTCGCTTAGGGATATTCCTATTGAAGAGCTCATTGGAAATCTTCAAGCACATGAAGCTACACTTGACAAGAGGGAGGAAGTAGAAAGACTAGAGAAGAAAGAGCTAAAGAGAATGAAGAAGGCTGAAATAAAGGCTCAAATTGAAGCTATCATGGAAAAAGTCTCTCCATCCTCTCAAGCTAAAGAAGATGCCATGTACTCCAAGGGTAGACTCTACAAAGGCAAGTCCTCCTCCATCCGATGCTTCACATGTGGAAAGAAGGGTCACTACAAGGAAGATTGCCCACAAGGCAAAAAGACCCATCTTCACAAGAAGAAGTGGCACTCAAGCTCAAGCGGCTCCTCCAACTCAAGCTCAAGTGAAGATTCATGTGAAGGATCAAGCTCAAGATCTAGTGATGAAGGAGAATGTCATTTTGCTCTTATAGCATCAACAAGTGAAGACTCAAGTGAGGTAAATCTAAACTCTCTAGATAAAGAATCTTTGATTGCTATTATTCATGATATGTGTGCCTCTCTTAAGTCTTCTAAAAGGAAAAAGAAAAAGCTTGCTAAAATTGTTGATAATTTGCATGTAGAACTAGATGATCTTGAACATGCTAATTCTTGCTTGCTTGATGATAAAAATGATTGTCTTAGTCAAGTAGACTCTCTTAAACTTGAAAATTCTAGTTTACTTGATAAGATTAAATTTCTAGAAGCTCAACCTCTCATGCCTAGTTCAAATGAAGAGCATACTTTAATTATTGATTCTCTCATGCATGACATTGATGTTCTTAAATCTGAAAACAAGGACAAAGATTTTGTTTTGCATGAATTAGAAATAGAAAATGCCTCCTTGCTTGCTAAAATCAATGGGCATGAATCTTGTTCTAGTTATACTAATAAAGAGAATGATGTTGCTGCTCTTCATATTGATAGAGATTCTTATTTAACTAAAGCTCTTTGCTTAGAAAATGATCTTTTGCATGCTAGAGATAATATCAATAATTTGTCTTCTACTATTGCCTCTCTTATGCATGATAATGATAGTTTGAGATCATCTTTGCAAAGATTCTTAGTTGGTAAAAAGAATCTTAATGATATCCTACACCATACTACTAAACAAATTGGTAAACATGGTTTAGGATATGATAGTAGTCAAGGGAACAACAAAGATAAAGGACCTCCAATATTCCATGGAGAATCCTCTAGTTCCAAGACTATGGGCACATGCAACTATTGCAATGAATTTGGTCATTATTCTACTTGTTGTCCTTTTAGGAAAGCACCCAAGAGCAATAGGACTTGGGTTGCTAAACTAACCCCTCCGGACCCAAAAACATGATTGGGGACCATTTCATCTTTGTTCTTTAGGTACTTGCAAATGGATTGATTTGAGCTATTGAATTGAAAATTGACTTCTCAATCCACATGAAAGAAGAAAGGTGAGATGTGTAGAGGGTGACAACAAGTGGAAAAGGAAATGGTAAGCACAAAGGTAAATGTTTTATTGCTTATAACCAATCCTAACTTGTTTTTGTCAAGGTAGTGTGCACTATACATATGGTTTTTGAGTCAAAAGTGGCATTTTATGTTTCTCTTCACACTCTTGCTCAAAAACTGTTTCTAATGCTTTTATAGTGCATTACTAACTTGCTTAGACATGTTTGGATATGGTTTGTATTTTTTAGCATGCCTCTAGATATGTTTTATGAAAAATATGTGCTTTTTCTACAGTAGTTTTGTCGGCCGAGTTTTATCCTGTCTAAAACTCGACCGATAGGCACCAATGGGTGTTGCCAACAACTGCGATCGGCCGAGTTGCCAATACACAGAACTCGACCGATTACACTGTGCACAGAATATACATTTGGCTTATTGAGTGACAATTTCCCTCTCAACTAGATTTTCTCAACCAATAGCCTTATTCTTTGGCACTCTCATTTGGTACCTTTATATATGCATATTGCCATGTTCTAATTGCCTATCTTGCTTACAACTCTATCTCTCTAATTGCTCTAAATTGGTATATCTATATCGTGCAATTACTTGCTTTGAGTTGTTTTGCAGGTTTTGATGATGATCTCTTTGGATCTCTTGGTTGTGTCTTAAATTGCTTCCGTTGTGCTCTAACTTGCTACATCTATATAGGTGTATATCTTGTGTTTGATACAACCTTGAGGTTCTTAGGGGTAATCATCTTATGGTAAGGATGCATATATAGTGAGTTATATCCTTTCATGCTTCTAAATTTGCATATCTCTTTGTTTGGATATATCTCTAAATCTAATCATAGCTTGCTTTATGTTGCTTATCTCTTTGCTATGATCTAGATCCTACTAGTAGTCCTAACTTGTGATATCATCTACTAGTAGTTCGCATACATGTAGTTCTAACCCTATCAATAAGTGGTATACTTGATCATCTATATGTTATGTTTGTATCTTATCTTATACATGCTCAAGATTGTTCTTTAAATTGCTTATCTACTATCTTGAGTTTCTTGCATAACATTGTGATGCAGGGTTCATAGATCTACATGATATGTAGAAATTGGAGTATTTTTTGGATTTTTATGCAGGTTTTGCTCCAATTTCAGTTTTTGCTGCAAGTATAGTGCTTTTTATGCAGAAACACCCTTCTGAGCAAGACTCATCGCTACGCCATGTGCTCCGATGGTTTTTGGTCAAATTCCATCATCTTGAGGGTCAAAGTTGTGATTTATTGTTTTTCTGCAGCACTGTATCTGGCATTTTTGGGATGTTCAAGTATATGTTTTAACTTGCTTTTCTTTCTATGCTTGGACAAGACCCTATATGTGCTCTTCTACTCTCCTTATATAACTTTTGTTATCTTCTTTCTCTTAACAAGTGGTGTTTCTTAGTTTCTTCACACCCCCACCTTTTTGAAATGACAAAGGGGGAGAAAGATATGTCTTCTTTTGACAACAGGGAGAAGGCATGTCTTACATGAAGCAAAGAAGCGTGTCCATGTAAAGGGGAGAAGGTAAATGGGAGAAGACATATATGTGTAGAACATATATGAGTAGAAGACATAGTTTCTATAAATGTTATGAAAGCTAACCATGCAGGAGAAATAGCATCAATTGAGGGGGAGTATGAGAACTCCATGCGCATCAATTGAGGGGGAGCATATGAGCTCAATCCTATTGAAACCCCTAGGTTTCTCCGAAGGTATGATTTTACGTACAAGCTTTCAATACATTTATGGAATGGTTTGTCATCTTCAAAAAGGGGGAGAATGTTGACTCAAGGTCAATTAGGTCAATGTTGACTCACGTCTAAATTGACTAAACCCTTGTTTTGATGATGACTAACCATTCCACATATTGGTGTCTAATGCTTCTACATTGAGTGATTTCAGATTAGGTTTAGACACACTCCAAATGCCCTAACTTGCGCATATCAAATTGGAGAAAAGACAAGTCAAAATAGCTACAAGTGTGCAATTTGGGATCTCTATGTAAATGACCTTAGAATTGCTTTGTAATCACTTGTAATGATTGTATGACTTGTAATTAATCTTAGAAAAATTATTGGGACACAAAAATGCATCATTTGTACAGTTTTACGAAAATTCCAAAATACCCATAACAGGGATTTTGTCGGCCGAATTCCAAACTCGGCCGATCCATATATTCTGGAATTTTCTGGGCAATCGGCCGAGTTACCAACTCAGCCGATCCCTGTTCGGTCGAGTTTCTATGGTGGGAAACTCGGCCGATCCACTGATCGGTCCAAGTTGAAAGTCGACCGATCGGCCGAGTTTCTCCAAGGGAACTCGGCCGACAGTCTATCTTTCAGACTTGTCGCTTAGTGGTTCGGCCGAATTACCTTTATAGAAACTCGGCCGATCAAGACTGTACTGGAATGCAGAAAAAGCAATTCTAGCCGTTGTGGAGTTGCAACAAGTGAAAATAGATCCGTTGCAAGCCACAAAACGGCTAGTTTTCGTTCTTAAGTGTTCCCAAAGGCTAAGAGGCATCCCCAGCTATAAATAGGACCCCTTGGGCTTCATTCCAAGGTTGAGCATTCATTGCAAACTCTTTGTGAGGTTCCTATTCTATAGTTGAGTGCTTCCTACAGCCTCCTCTCTCTCTCTAAGCTTAATCACTTGCTACATCCATTAGAGTGAGTAGGAGATTTGTAAGAGAGCTAGTATCATTTGTATATCTTGTGAGGCTCTCACTTCCACCACCTCCCCATCTCTCATTTCCTATATTGAAGATGAAGGTTCTCTCTCTTGTCCAAGAGAGGTGAAGAAGAACAAGGGAAGGAGTCCCTTGGTGAAGATCAAGGCCGAAGACTTGGAGCTAGAGTGGGTAAGCCCTTGGAGAAGGCAGAAGACTCAAGCTCAAGTGGGTAAGTCCTTGGTGGAAAGCTTCTCCGAGTGAAGGTGAAGTCAAAGGCGGAAGATCCAAGAAGAGTGGGTAATTCCTACAAGGCCGAAGACTTGTGCAAGAGTGGGTAAGTCCTTGGAGAAGGCCGAAGACTCTTGCAAAGTGGGTAAGTCCTTGGTAAGGTTGAAGACTCTTTGTATTGGATAGGTAAGTCCTTTGTTGGGTCATGTATTGTAAGTCTTATGAATGAATATAAGAGTGCAATTGGTTGAAGTCCTAGAGGTTGACCTCTCTAGGCAAGTGGACTGACACACTTCTAGTTTGAAGTGTGGAACCACTCTAAATAGCTTGTCTAATTGGTGCATGTTCAATCTCTCTTATCCTTGCTATGCATGATTTAGTTGTACTCAAATTACCTATTTAGCAACCTTATCTTGTCATATATTTTGAAGGTCTGATGAATTTTGTTTAAGTGCTTTCAGCTCTATTCACCCCCCCTCTAGAGCACCTAAGTCAACCATCTAGGATCCAACAAGTGGTATCAGAGCAGGTCTTCTCCAAGCATACTTCAACAAGTAGGAGAAGATGGGTGACTACCTAGGAGGGAGACTCTCGACCAGCCTTCCAATCTTCAATGGGAGCAACTTCCTCTATTGGAGAAGAAGACTTCAATTCTTCATCCAAGGATCAAGTCTCGAGATGTGGCAAATGGTGAACAGCCCATACATTCTACCAAAGACAAACATTGAAGAATGGGATGAAGCCACCTTGATGAAAGCAACCTTGAATGCAAGAGCCATGCACATCCTTTATGCCTCCATGACCCCCACCGAGTTCAACCGGATTTCCTCTTGTGAGACGGCCTATGAGGTATGGAGAAAGCTTTGCATCACTTATGAAGGGACAGATCAAGTGAAGGAAAGCAAAGTCTACATGCTCAAAGGGTTGCTTGAGAACTTCAAGATGGGAAAGGAGGAGAGCATAGCCAACATGTACTCAAGGATCAACACCATCTTAAATGGTCTTGCTGTTCTAGGACATCCTATGTCTAGTGGAGAGATCAACTCAAAGATCCTTAGAACTCTCCCCAAGAGATGGGAATCCAAGGTGACTTCCATTGAAGAAGCAAGGTCGCTTAGGGATATTCCTATTGAAGAGCTCATTGGAAATCTTCAAGCACATGAAGCTACACTTGACAAGAGGGAGGAAGTAGAAAGACTAGAGAAGAAAGAGCTAAAGAGAATGAAGAAGGCTGAAATAAAGGCTCAAATTGAAGCTATCATGGAAAAAGTCTCTCCATCCTCTCAAGCTAAAGAAGATGCCATGTACTCCAAGGGTAGACTCTACAAAGGCAAGTCCTCCTCCATCCGATGCTTCACATGTGGAAAGAAGGGTCACTACAAGGAAGATTGCCCACAAGGCAAAAAGACCCATCTTCACAAGAAGAAGTGGCACTCAAGCTCAAGCAGCTCCTCCAACTCAAGCTCAAGTGAAGATTCATGTGAAGGATCAAGCTCAAGATCTAGTGATGAAGGAGAATGTCATTTTGCTCTTATAGCATCAACAAGTGAAGACTCAAGTGAGGTAAATCTAAACTCTCTAGATAAAGAATCTTTGATTGCTATTATTCATGATATGTGTGCCTCTCTTAAGTCTTCTAAAAGGAAAAAGAAAAAGCTTGCTAAAATTGTTGATAATTTGCATGTAGAACTAGATGATCTTGAACATGCTAATTCTTGCTTGCTTGATGATAAAAATGATTGTCTTAGTCAAGTAGACTCTCTTAAACTTGAAAATTCTAGTTTACTTGATAAGATTAAATTTCTAGAAGCTCAACCTCTCATGCCTAGTTCAAATGAAGAGCATACTTTAATTATTGATTCTCTCATGCATGACATTGATGTTCTTAAATCTGAAAACAAGGACAAAGATTTTGTTTTGCATGAATTAGAAATAGAAAATGCCTCCTTGCTTGCTAAAATCAATGGGCATGAATCTTGTTCTAGTTATACTAATAAAGAGAATGATGTTGCTGCTCTTCATATTGATAGAGATTCTTATTTAACTAAAGCTCTTTGCTTAGAAAATGATCTTTTGCATGCTAGAGATAATATCAATAATTTGTCTTCTACTATTGCCTCTCTTATGCATGATAATGATAGTTTGAGATCATCTTTGCAAAGATTCTTAGTTGGTAAAAAGAATCTTAATGATATCCTACACCATACTACTAAACAAATTGGTAAACATGGTTTAGGATATGATAGTAGTCAAGGGAACAACAAAGATAAAGGACCTCCAATATTCCATGGAGAATCCTCTAGTTCCAAGACTATGGGCACATGCAACTATTGCAATGAATTTGGTCATTATTCTACTTGTTGTCCTTTTAGGAAAGCACCCAAGAGCAATAGGACTTGGGTTGCTAAACTAACCCCTCCGGACCCAAAAACATGATTGGGGACCATTTCATCTTTGTTCTTTAGGTACTTGCAAATGGATTGATTTGAGCTATTGAATTGAAAATTGACTTCTCAATCCACATGAAAGAAGAAAGGTGAGATGTGTAGAGGGTGACAACAAGTGGAAAAGGAAATGGTAAGCACAAAGGTAAATGTTTTATTGCTTATAACCAATCCTAACTTGTTTTTGTCAAGGTAGTGTGCACTATACATATGGTTTTTGAGTCAAAAGTGGCATTTTATGTTTCTCTTCACACTCTTGCTCAAAAACTGTTTCTAATGCTTTTATAGTGCATTACTAACTTGCTTAGACATGTTTGGATATGGTTTGTATTTTTTAGCATGCCTCTAGATATGTTTTATGAAAAATATGTGCTTTTTCTACAGTAGTTTTGTCGGCCGAGTTTTATCCTGTCTAAAACTCGACCGATAGGCACCAATGGGTGTTGCCAACAACTGCGATCGGCCGAGTTGCCAATACACAGAACTCGACCGATTACACTGTGCACAGAATATACATTTGGCTTATTGAGTGACAATTTCCCTCTCAACTAGATTTTCTCAACCAATAGCCTTATTCTTTGGCACTCTCATTTGGTACCTTTATATATGCATATTGCCATGTTCTAATTGCCTATCTTGCTTACAACTCTATCTCTCTAATTGCTCTAAATTGGTATATCTATATCGTGCAATTACTTGCTTTGAGTTGTTTTGCAGGTTTTGATGATGATCTCTTTGGATCTCTTGGTTGTGTCTTAAATTGCTTCCGTTGTGCTCTAACTTGCTACATCTATATAGGTGTATATCTTGTGTTTGATACAACCTTGAGGTTCTTAGGGGTAATCATCTTATGGTAAGGATGCATATATAGTGAGTTATATCCTTTCATGCTTCTAAATTTGCATATCTCTTTGTTTGGATATATCTCTAAATCTAATCATAGCTTGCTTTATGTTGCTTATCTCTTTGCTATGATCTAGATCCTACTAGTAGTCCTAACTTGTGATATCATCTACTAGTAGTTCGCATACATGTAGTTCTAACCCTATCAATAAGTGGTATACTTGATCATCTATATGTTATGTTTGTATCTTATCTTATACATGCTCAAGATTGTTCTTTAAATTGCTTATCTACTATCTTGAGTTTCTTGCATAACATTGTGATGCAGGGTTCATAGATCTACATGATATGTAGAAATTGGAGTATTTTTTGGATTTTTATGCAGGTTTTGCTCCAATTTCAGTTTTTGCTGCAAGTATAGTGCTTTTTATGCAGAAACACCCTTCTGAGCAAGACTCATCGCTACGCCATGAGCTCCGATGGTTTTTGGTCAAATTCCATCATCTTGAGGGTCAAAGTTGTGATTTATTGTTTTTCTGCAGCACTGTATCTGGCATTTTTGGGATGTTCAAGTATATGTTTTAACTTGCTTTTCTTTCTATGCTTGGACAAGACCCTATATGTGCTCTTCTACTCTCCTTATATAACTTTTGTTATCTTCTTTCTCTTAACAAGTGGTGTTTCTTAGTTTCTTCACACCCCCACCTTTTTGAAATGACAAAGGGGGAGAAAGATATGTCTTCTTTTGACAACAGGGAGAAGGCATGTCTTACATGAAGCAAAGAAGCGTGTCCATGTAAAGGGGAGAAGGTAAATGGGAGAAGACATATATGTGTAGAACATATATGAGTAGAAGACATAGTTTCTATAAATGTTATGAAAGCTAACCATGCAGGAGAAATAGCATCAATTGAGGGGGAGTATGAGAACTCCATGCGCATCAATTGAGGGGGAGCATATGAGCTCAATCCTATTGAAACCCCTAGGTTTCTCCGAAGGTATGATTTTACGTACAAGCTTTCAATACATTTATGGAATGGTTTGTCATCTTCAAAAAGGGGGAGAATGTTGACTCAAGGTCAATTAGGTCAATGTTGACTCACGTCTAAATTGACTAAACCCTTGTTTTGATGATGACTAACCATTCCACATATTGGTGTCTAATGCTTCTACATTGAGTGATTTCAGATTAGGTTTAGACACACTCCAAATGCCCTAACTTGCGCATATCAAATTGGAGAAAAGACAAGTCAAAATAGCTACAAGTGTGCAATTTGGGATCTCTATGTAAATGACCTTAGAATTGCTTTGTAATCACTTGTAATGATTGTATGACTTGTAATTAATCTTAGAAAAATTATTGGGACACAAAAATGCATCATTTGTACAGTTTTACGAAAATTCCAAAATACCCATAACAGGGATTTTGTCGGCCGAATTCCAAACTCGGCCGATCCATATATTCTGGAATTTTCTGGGCAATCGGCCGAGTTACCAACTCAGCCGATCCCTGTTCGGTCGAGTTTCTATGGTGGGAAACTCGGCCGATCCACTGATCGGTCCAAGTTGAAAGTCGACCGATCGGCCGAGTTTCTCCAAGGGAACTCGGCCGACAGTCTATCTTTCAGACTTGTCGCTTAGTGGTTCGGCCGAATTACCTTTATAGAAACTCGGCCGATCAAGACTGTACTGGAATGCAGAAAAAGCAATTCTAGCCGTTGTGGAGTTGCAACAAGTGAAAATAGATCCGTTGCAAGCCACAAAACGGCTAGTTTTCGTTCTTAAGTGTTCCCAAAGGCTAAGAGGCATCCCCAGCTATAAATAGGACCCCTTGGGCTTCATTCCAAGGTTGAGCATTCATTGCAAACTCTTTGTGAGGTTCCTATTCTATAGTTGAGTGCTTCCTACAGCCTCCTCTCTCTCTCTAAGCTTAATCACTTGCTACATCCATTAGAGTGAGTAGGAGATTTGTAAGAGAGCTAGTATCATTTGTATATCTTGTGAGGCTCTCACTTCCACCACCTCCCCATCTCTCATTTCCTATATTGAAGATGAAGGTTCTCTCTCTTGTCCAAGAGAGGTGAAGAAGAACAAGGGAAGGAGTCCCTTGGTGAAGATCAAGGCCGAAGACTTGGAGCTAGAGTGGGTAAGCCCTTGGAGAAGGCAGAAGACTCAAGCTCAAGTGGGTAAGTCCTTGGTGGAAAGCTTCTCCGAGTGAAGGTGAAGTCAAAGGCGGAAGATCCAAGAAGAGTGGGTAATTCCTACAAGGCCGAAGACTTGTGCAAGAGTGGGTAAGTCCTTGGAGAAGGCCGAAGACTCTTGCAAAGTGGGTAAGTCCTTGGTAAGGTTGAAGACTCTTTGTATTGGATAGGTAAGTCCTTTGTTGGGTCATGTATTGTAAGTCTTATGAATGAATATAAGAGTGCAATTGGTTGAAGTCCTAGAGGTTGACCTCTCTAGGCAAGTGGACTGACACACTTCTAGTTTGAAGTGTGGAACCACTCTAAATAGCTTGTCTAATTGGTGCATGTTCAATCTCTCTTATCCTTGCTATGCATGATTTAGTTGTACTCAAATTACCTATTTAGCAACCTTATCTTGTCATATATTTTGAAGGTCTGATGAATTTTGTTTAAGTGCTTTCAGCTCTATTCACCCCCCCTCTAGAGCACCTAAGTCAACCATCTAGGATCCAACAAGTGGTATCAGAGCAGGTCTTCTCCAAGCATACTTCAACAAGTAGGAGAAGATGGGTGACTACCTAGGAGGGAGACTCTCGACCAGCCTTCCAATCTTCAATGGGAGCAACTTCCTCTATTGGAGAAGAAGACTTCAATTCTTCATCCAAGGATCAAGTCTCGAGATGTGGCAAATGGTGAACAGCCCATACATTCTACCAAAGACAAACATTGAAGAATGGGATGAAGCCACCTTGATGAAAGCAACCTTGAATGCAAGAGCCATGCACATCCTTTATGCCTCCATGACCCCCACCGAGTTCAACCGGATTTCCTCTTGTGAGACGGCCTATGAGGTATGGAGAAAGCTTTGCATCACTTATGAAGGGACAGATCAAGTGAAGGAAAGCAAAGTCTACATGCTCAAAGGGTTGCTTGAGAACTTCAAGATGGGAAAGGAGGAGAGCATAGCCAACATGTACTCAAGGATCAACACCATCTTAAATGGTCTTGCTGTTCTAGGACATCCTATGTCTAGTGGAGAGATCAACTCAAAGATCCTTAGAACTCTCCCCAAGAGATGGGAATCCAAGGTGACTTCCATTGAAGAAGCAAGGTCGCTTAGGGATATTCCTATTGAAGAGCTCATTGGAAATCTTCAAGCACATGAAGCTACACTTGACAAGAGGGAGGAAGTAGAAAGACTAGAGAAGAAAGAGCTAAAGAGAATGAAGAAGGCTGAAATAAAGGCTCAAATTGAAGCTATCATGGAAAAAGTCTCTCCATCCTCTCAAGCTAAAGAAGATGCCATGTACTCCAAGGGTAGACTCTACAAAGGCAAGTCCTCCTCCATCCGATGCTTCACATGTGGAAAGAAGGGTCACTACAAGGAAGATTGCCCACAAGGCAAAAAGACCCATCTTCACAAGAAGAAGTGGCACTCAAGCTCAAGCAGCTCCTCCAACTCAAGCTCAAGTGAAGATTCATGTGAAGGATCAAGCTCAAGATCTAGTGATGAAGGAGAATGTCATTTTGCTCTTATAGCATCAACAAGTGAAGACTCAAGTGAGGTAAATCTAAACTCTCTAGATAAAGAATCTTTGATTGCTATTATTCATGATATGTGTGCCTCTCTTAAGTCTTCTAAAAGGAAAAAGAAAAAGCTTGCTAAAATTGTTGATAATTTGCATGTAGAACTAGATGATCTTGAACATGCTAATTCTTGCTTGCTTGATGATAAAAATGATTGTCTTAGTCAAGTAGACTCTCTTAAACTTGAAAATTCTAGTTTACTTGATAAGATTAAATTTCTAGAAGCTCAACCTCTCATGCCTAGTTCAAATGAAGAGCATACTTTAATTATTGATTCTCTCATGCATGACATTGATGTTCTTAAATCTGAAAACAAGGACAAAGATTTTGTTTTGCATGAATTAGAAATAGAAAATGCCTCCTTGCTTGCTAAAATCAATGGGCATGAATCTTGTTCTAGTTATACTAATAAAGAGAATGATGTTGCTGCTCTTCATATTGATAGAGATTCTTATTTAACTAAAGCTCTTTGCTTAGAAAATGATCTTTTGCATGCTAGAGATAATATCAATAATTTGTCTTCTACTATTGCCTCTCTTATGCATGATAATGATAGTTTGAGATCATCTTTGCAAAGATTCTTAGTTGGTAAAAAGAATCTTAATGATATCCTACACCATACTACTAAACAAATTGGTAAACATGGTTTAGGATATGATAGTAGTCAAGGGAACAACAAAGATAAAGGACCTCCAATATTCCATGGAGAATCCTCTAGTTCCAAGACTATGGGCACATGCAACTATTGCAATGAATTTGGTCATTATTCTACTTGTTGTCCTTTTAGGAAAGCACCCAAGAGCAATAGGACTTGGGTTGCTAAACTAACCCCTCCGGACCCAAAAACATGATTGGGGACCATTTCATCTTTGTTCTTTAGGTACTTGCAAATGGATTGATTTGAGCTATTGAATTGAAAATTGACTTCTCAATCCACATGAAAGAAGAAAGGTGAGATGTGTAGAGGGTGACAACAAGTGGAAAAGGAAATGGTAAGCACAAAGGTAAATGTTTTATTGCTTATAACCAATCCTAACTTGTTTTTGTCAAGGTAGTGTGCACTATACATATGGTTTTTGAGTCAAAAGTGGCATTTTATGTTTCTCTTCACACTCTTGCTCAAAAACTGTTTCTAATGCTTTTATAGTGCATTACTAACTTGCTTAGACATGTTTGGATATGGTTTGTATTTTTTAGCATGCCTCTAGATATGTTTTATGAAAAATATGTGCTTTTTCTACAGTAGTTTTGTCGGCCGAGTTTTATCCTGTCTAAAACTCGACCGATAGGCACCAATGGGTGTTGCCAACAACTGCGATCGGCCGAGTTGCCAATACACAGAACTCGACCGATTACACTGTGCACAGAATATACATTTGGCTTATTGAGTGACAATTTCCCTCTCAACTAGATTTTCTCAACCAATAGCCTTATTCTTTGGCACTCTCATTTGGTACCTTTATATATGCATATTGCCATGTTCTAATTGCCTATCTTGCTTACAACTCTATCTCTCTAATTGCTCTAAATTGGTATATCTATATCGTGCAATTACTTGCTTTGAGTTGTTTTGCAGGTTTTGATGATGATCTCTTTGGATCTCTTGGTTGTGTCTTAAATTGCTTCCGTTGTGCTCTAACTTGCTACATCTATATAGGTGTATATCTTGTGTTTGATACAACCTTGAGGTTCTTAGGGGTAATCATCTTATGGTAAGGATGCATATATAGTGAGTTATATCCTTTCATGCTTCTAAATTTGCATATCTCTTTGTTTGGATATATCTCTAAATCTAATCATAGCTTGCTTTATGTTGCTTATCTCTTTGCTATGATCTAGATCCTACTAGTAGTCCTAACTTGTGATATCATCTACTAGTAGTTCGCATACATGTAGTTCTAACCCTATCAATAAGTGGTATACTTGATCATCTATATGTTATGTTTGTATCTTATCTTATACATGCTCAAGATTGTTCTTTAAATTGCTTATCTACTATCTTGAGTTTCTTGCATAACATTGTGATGCAGGGTTCATAGATCTACATGATATGTAGAAATTGGAGTATTTTTTGGATTTTTATGCAGGTTTTGCTCCAATTTCAGTTTTTGCTGCAAGTATAGTGCTTTTTATGCAGAAACACCCTTCTGAGCAAGACTCATCGCTACGCCATGAGCTCCGATGGTTTTTGGTCAAATTCCATCATCTTGAGGGTCAAAGTTGTGATTTATTGTTTTTCTGCAGCACTGTATCTGGCATTTTTGGGATGTTCAAGTATATGTTTTAACTTGCTTTTCTTTCTATGCTTGGACAAGACCCTATATGTGCTCTTCTACTCTCCTTATATAACTTTTGTTATCTTCTTTCTCTTAACAAGTGGTGTTTCTTAGTTTCTTCACACCCCCACCTTTTTGAAATGACAAAGGGGGAGAAAGATATGTCTTCTTTTGACAACAGGGAGAAGGCATGTCTTACATGAAGCAAAGAAGCGTGTCCATGTAAAGGGGAGAAGGTAAATGGGAGAAGACATATATGTGTAGAACATATATGAGTAGAAGACATAGTTTCTATAAATGTTATGAAAGCTAACCATGCAGGAGAAATAGCATCAATTGAGGGGGAGTATGAGAACTCCATGCGCATCAATTGAGGGGGAGCATATGAGCTCAATCCTATTGAAACCCCTAGGTTTCTCCGAAGGTATGATTTTACGTACAAGCTTTCAATACATTTATGGAATGGTTTGTCATCTTCAAAAAGGGGGAGAATGTTGACTCAAGGTCAATTAGGTCAATGTTGACTCACGTCTAAATTGACTAAACCCTTGTTTTGATGATGACTAACCATTCCACATATTGGTGTCTAATGCTTCTACATTGAGTGATTTCAGATTAGGTTTAGACACACTCCAAATGCCCTAACTTGCGCATATCAAATTGGAGAAAAGACAAGTCAAAATAGCTACAAGTGTGCAATTTGGGATCTCTATGTAAATGACCTTAGAATTGCTTTGTAATCACTTGTAATGATTGTATGACTTGTAATTAATCTTAGAAAAATTATTGGGACACAAAAATGCATCATTTGTACAGTTTTACGAAAATTCCAAAATACCCATAACAGGGATTTTGTCGGCCGAATTCCAAACTCGGCCGATCCATATATTCTGGAATTTTCTGGGCAATCGGCCGAGTTACCAACTCAGCCGATCCCTGTTCGGTCGAGTTTCTATGGTGGGAAACTCGGCCGATCCACTGATCGGTCCAAGTTGAAAGTCGACCGATCGGCCGAGTTTCTCCAAGGGAACTCGGCCGACAGTCTATCTTTCAGACTTGTCGCTTAGTGGTTCGGCCGAATTACCTTTATAGAAACTCGGCCGATCAAGACTGTACTGGAATGCAGAAAAAGCAATTCTAGCCGTTGTGGAGTTGCAACAAGTGAAAATAGATCCGTTGCAAGCCACAAAACGGCTAGTTTTCGTTCTTAAGTGTTCCCAAAGGCTAAGAGGCATCCCCAGCTATAAATAGGACCCCTTGGGCTTCATTCCAAGGTTGAGCATTCATTGCAAACTCTTTGTGAGGTTCCTATTCTATAGTTGAGTGCTTCCTACAGCCTCCTCTCTCTCTCTAAGCTTAATCACTTGCTACATCCATTAGAGTGAGTAGGAGATTTGTAAGAGAGCTAGTATCATTTGTATATCTTGTGAGGCTCTCACTTCCACCACCTCCCCATCTCTCATTTCCTATATTGAAGATGAAGGTTCTCTCTCTTGTCCAAGAGAGGTGAAGAAGAACAAGGGAAGGAGTCCCTTGGTGAAGATCAAGGCCGAAGACTTGGAGCTAGAGTGGGTAAGCCCTTGGAGAAGGCAGAAGACTCAAGCTCAAGTGGGTAAGTCCTTGGTGGAAAGCTTCTCCGAGTGAAGGTGAAGTCAAAGGCGGAAGATCCAAGAAGAGTGGGTAATTCCTACAAGGCCGAAGACTTGTGCAAGAGTGGGTAAGTCCTTGGAGAAGGCCGAAGACTCTTGCAAAGTGGGTAAGTCCTTGGTAAGGTTGAAGACTCTTTGTATTGGATAGGTAAGTCCTTTGTTGGGTCATGTATTGTAAGTCTTATGAATGAATATAAGAGTGCAATTGGTTGAAGTCCTAGAGGTTGACCTCTCTAGGCAAGTGGACTGACACACTTCTAGTTTGAAGTGTGGAACCACTCTAAATAGCTTGTCTAATTGGTGCATGTTCAATCTCTCTTATCCTTGCTATGCATGATTTAGTTGTACTCAAATTACCTATTTAGCAACCTTATCTTGTCATATATTTTGAAGGTCTGATGAATTTTGTTTAAGTGCTTTCAGCTCTATTCACCCCCCCTCTAGAGCACCTAAGTCAACCATCTAGGATCCAACAAGTGGTATCAGAGCAGGTCTTCTCCAAGCATACTTCAACAAGTAGGAGAAGATGGGTGACTACCTAGGAGGGAGACTCTCGACCAGCCTTCCAATCTTCAATGGGAGCAACTTCCTCTATTGGAGAAGAAGACTTCAATTCTTCATCCAAGGATCAAGTCTCGAGATGTGGCAAATGGTGAACAGCCCATACATTCTACCAAAGACAAACATTGAAGAATGGGATGAAGCCACCTTGATGAAAGCAACCTTGAATGCAAGAGCCATGCACATCCTTTATGCCTCCATGACCCCCACCGAGTTCAACCGGATTTCCTCTTGTGAGACGGCCTATGAGGTATGGAGAAAGCTTTGCATCACTTATGAAGGGACAGATCAAGTGAAGGAAAGCAAAGTCTACATGCTCAAAGGGTTGCTTGAGAACTTCAAGATGGGAAAGGAGGAGAGCATAGCCAACATGTACTCAAGGATCAACACCATCTTAAATGGTCTTGCTGTTCTAGGACATCCTATGTCTAGTGGAGAGATCAACTCAAAGATCCTTAGAACTCTCCCCAAGAGATGGGAATCCAAGGTGACTTCCATTGAAGAAGCAAGGTCGCTTAGGGATATTCCTATTGAAGAGCTCATTGGAAATCTTCAAGCACATGAAGCTACACTTGACAAGAGGGAGGAAGTAGAAAGACTAGAGAAGAAAGAGCTAAAGAGAATGAAGAAGGCTGAAATAAAGGCTCAAATTGAAGCTATCATGGAAAAAGTCTCTCCATCCTCTCAAGCTAAAGAAGATGCCATGTACTCCAAGGGTAGACTCTACAAAGGCAAGTCCTCCTCCATCCGATGCTTCACATGTGGAAAGAAGGGTCACTACAAGGAAGATTGCCCACAAGGCAAAAAGACCCATCTTCACAAGAAGAAGTGGCACTCAAGCTCAAGCGGCTCCTCCAACTCAAGCTCAAGTGAAGATTCATGTGAAGGATCAAGCTCAAGATCTAGTGATGAAGGAGAATGTCATTTTGCTCTTATAGCATCAACAAGTGAAGACTCAAGTGAGGTAAATCTAAACTCTCTAGATAAAGAATCTTTGATTGCTATTATTCATGATATGTGTGCCTCTCTTAAGTCTTCTAAAAGGAAAAAGAAAAAGCTTGCTAAAATTGTTGATAATTTGCATGTAGAACTAGATGATCTTGAACATGCTAATTCTTGCTTGCTTGATGATAAAAATGATTGTCTTAGTCAAGTAGACTCTCTTAAACTTGAAAATTCTAGTTTACTTGATAAGATTAAATTTCTAGAAGCTCAACCTCTCATGCCTAGTTCAAATGAAGAGCATACTTTAATTATTGATTCTCTCATGCATGACATTGATGTTCTTAAATCTGAAAACAAGGACAAAGATTTTGTTTTGCATGAATTAGAAATAGAAAATGCCTCCTTGCTTGCTAAAATCAATGGGCATGAATCTTGTTCTAGTTATACTAATAAAGAGAATGATGTTGCTGCTCTTCATATTGATAGAGATTCTTATTTAACTAAAGCTCTTTGCTTAGAAAATGATCTTTTGCATGCTAGAGATAATATCAATAATTTGTCTTCTACTATTGCCTCTCTTATGCATGATAATGATAGTTTGAGATCATCTTTGCAAAGATTCTTAGTTGGTAAAAAGAATCTTAATGATATCCTACACCATACTACTAAACAAATTGGTAAACATGGTTTAGGATATGATAGTAGTCAAGGGAACAACAAAGATAAAGGACCTCCAATATTCCATGGAGAATCCTCTAGTTCCAAGACTATGGGCACATGCAACTATTGCAATGAATTTGGTCATTATTCTACTTGTTGTCCTTTTAGGAAAGCACCCAAGAGCAATAGGACTTGGGTTGCTAAACTAACCCCTCCGGACCCAAAAACATGATTGGGGACCATTTCATCTTTGTTCTTTAGGTACTTGCAAATGGATTGATTTGAGCTATTGAATTGAAAATTGACTTCTCAATCCACATGAAAGAAGAAAGGTGAGATGTGTAGAGGGTGACAACAAGTGGAAAAGGAAATGGTAAGCACAAAGGTAAATGTTTTATTGCTTATAACCAATCCTAACTTGTTTTTGTCAAGGTAGTGTGCACTATACATATGGTTTTTGAGTCAAAAGTGGCATTTTATGTTTCTCTTCACACTCTTGCTCAAAAACTGTTTCTAATGCTTTTATAGTGCATTACTAACTTGCTTAGACATGTTTGGATATGGTTTGTATTTTTTAGCATGCCTCTAGATATGTTTTATGAAAAATATGTGCTTTTTCTACAGTAGTTTTGTCGGCCGAGTTTTATCCTGTCTAAAACTCGACCGATAGGCACCAATGGGTGTTGCCAACAACTGCGATCGGCCGAGTTGCCAATACACAGAACTCGACCGATTACACTGTGCACAGAATATACATTTGGCTTATTGAGTGACAATTTCCCTCTCAACTAGATTTTCTCAACCAATAGCCTTATTCTTTGGCACTCTCATTTGGTACCTTTATATATGCATATTGCCATGTTCTAATTGCCTATCTTGCTTACAACTCTATCTCTCTAATTGCTCTAAATTGGTATATCTATATCGTGCAATTACTTGCTTTGAGTTGTTTTGCAGGTTTTGATGATGATCTCTTTGGATCTCTTGGTTGTGTCTTAAATTGCTTCCGTTGTGCTCTAACTTGCTACATCTATATAGGTGTATATCTTGTGTTTGATACAACCTTGAGGTTCTTAGGGGTAATCATCTTATGGTAAGGATGCATATATAGTGAGTTATATCCTTTCATGCTTCTAAATTTGCATATCTCTTTGTTTGGATATATCTCTAAATCTAATCATAGCTTGCTTTATGTTGCTTATCTCTTTGCTATGATCTAGATCCTACTAGTAGTCCTAACTTGTGATATCATCTACTAGTAGTTCGCATACATGTAGTTCTAACCCTATCAATAAGTGGTATACTTGATCATCTATATGTTATGTTTGTATCTTATCTTATACATGCTCAAGATTGTTCTTTAAATTGCTTATCTACTATCTTGAGTTTCTTGCATAACATTGTGATGCAGGGTTCATAGATCTACATGATATGTAGAAATTGGAGTATTTTTTGGATTTTTATGCAGGTTTTGCTCCAATTTCAGTTTTTGCTGCAAGTATAGTGCTTTTTATGCAGAAACACCCTTCTGAGCAAGACTCATCGCTACGCCATGAGCTCCGATGGTTTTTGGTCAAATTCCATCATCTTGAGGGTCAAAGTTGTGATTTATTGTTTTTCTGCAGCACTGTATCTGGCATTTTTGGGATGTTCAAGTATATGTTTTAACTTGCTTTTCTTTCTATGCTTGGACAAGACCCTATATGTGCTCTTCTACTCTCCTTATATAACTTTTGTTATCTTCTTTCTCTTAACAAGTGGTGTTTCTTAGTTTCTTCACACCCCCACCTTTTTGAAATGACAAAGGGGGAGAAAGATATGTCTTCTTTTGACAACAGGGAGAAGGCATGTCTTACATGAAGCAAAGAAGCGTGTCCATGTAAAGGGGAGAAGGTAAATGGGAGAAGACATATATGTGTAGAACATATATGAGTAGAAGACATAGTTTCTATAAATGTTATGAAAGCTAACCATGCAGGAGAAATAGCATCAATTGAGGGGGAGTATGAGAACTCCATGCGCATCAATTGAGGGGGAGCATATGAGCTCAATCCTATTGAAACCCCTAGGTTTCTCCGAAGGTATGATTTTACGTACAAGCTTTCAATACATTTATGGAATGGTTTGTCATCTTCAAAAAGGGGGAGAATGTTGACTCAAGGTCAATTAGGTCAATGTTGACTCACGTCTAAATTGACTAAACCCTTGTTTTGATGATGACTAACCATTCCACATATTGGTGTCTAATGCTTCTACATTGAGTGATTTCAGATTAGGTTTAGACACACTCCAAATGCCCTAACTTGCGCATATCAAATTGGAGAAAAGACAAGTCAAAATAGCTACAAGTGTGCAATTTGGGATCTCTATGTAAATGACCTTAGAATTGCTTTGTAATCACTTGTAATGATTGTATGACTTGTAATTAATCTTAGAAAAATTATTGGGACACAAAAATGCATCATTTGTACAGTTTTACGAAAATTCCAAAATACCCATAACAGGGATTTTGTCGGCCGAATTCCAAACTCGGCCGATCCATATATTCTGGAATTTTCTGGGCAATCGGCCGAGTTACCAACTCAGCCGATCCCTGTTCGGTCGAGTTTCTATGGTGGGAAACTCGGCCGATCCACTGATCGGTCCAAGTTGAAAGTCGACCGATCGGCCGAGTTTCTCCAAGGGAACTCGGCCGACAGTCTATCTTTCAGACTTGTCGCTTAGTGGTTCGGCCGAATTACCTTTATAGAAACTCGGCCGATCAAGACTGTACTGGAATGCAGAAAAAGCAATTCTAGCCGTTGTGGAGTTGCAACAAGTGAAAATAGATCCGTTGCAAGCCACAAAACGGCTAGTTTTCGTTCTTAAGTGTTCCCAAAGGCTAAGAGGCATCCCCAGCTATAAATAGGACCCCTTGGGCTTCATTCCAAGGTTGAGCATTCATTGCAAACTCTTTGTGAGGTTCCTATTCTATAGTTGAGTGCTTCCTACAGCCTCCTCTCTCTCTCTAAGCTTAATCACTTGCTACATCCATTAGAGTGAGTAGGAGATTTGTAAGAGAGCTAGTATCATTTGTATATCTTGTGAGGCTCTCACTTCCACCACCTCCCCATCTCTCATTTCCTATATTGAAGATGAAGGTTCTCTCTCTTGTCCAAGAGAGGTGAAGAAGAACAAGGGAAGGAGTCCCTTGGTGAAGATCAAGGCCGAAGACTTGGAGCTAGAGTGGGTAAGCCCTTGGAGAAGGCAGAAGACTCAAGCTCAAGTGGGTAAGTCCTTGGTGGAAAGCTTCTCCGAGTGAAGGTGAAGTCAAAGGCGGAAGATCCAAGAAGAGTGGGTAATTCCTACAAGGCCGAAGACTTGTGCAAGAGTGGGTAAGTCCTTGGAGAAGGCCGAAGACTCTTGCAAAGTGGGTAAGTCCTTGGTAAGGTTGAAGACTCTTTGTATTGGATAGGTAAGTCCTTTGTTGGGTCATGTATTGTAAGTCTTATGAATGAATATAAGAGTGCAATTGGTTGAAGTCCTAGAGGTTGACCTCTCTAGGCAAGTGGACTGACACACTTCTAGTTTGAAGTGTGGAACCACTCTAAATAGCTTGTCTAATTGGTGCATGTTCAATCTCTCTTATCCTTGCTATGCATGATTTAGTTGTACTCAAATTACCTATTTAGCAACCTTATCTTGTCATATATTTTGAAGGTCTGATGAATTTTGTTTAAGTGCTTTCAGCTCTATTCACCCCCCCTCTAGAGCACCTAAGTCAACCATCTAGGATCCAACAAGTGGTATCAGAGCAGGTCTTCTCCAAGCATACTTCAACAAGTAGGAGAAGATGGGTGACTACCTAGGAGGGAGACTCTCGACCAGCCTTCCAATCTTCAATGGGAGCAACTTCCTCTATTGGAGAAGAAGACTTCAATTCTTCATCCAAGGATCAAGTCTCGAGATGTGGCAAATGGTGAACAGCCCATACATTCTACCAAAGACAAACATTGAAGAATGGGATGAAGCCACCTTGATGAAAGCAACCTTGAATGCAAGAGCCATGCACATCCTTTATGCCTCCATGACCCCCACCGAGTTCAACCGGATTTCCTCTTGTGAGACGGCCTATGAGGTATGGAGAAAGCTTTGCATCACTTATGAAGGGACAGATCAAGTGAAGGAAAGCAAAGTCTACATGCTCAAAGGGTTGCTTGAGAACTTCAAGATGGGAAAGGAGGAGAGCATAGCCAACATGTACTCAAGGATCAACACCATCTTAAATGGTCTTGCTGTTCTAGGACATCCTATGTCTAGTGGAGAGATCAACTCAAAGATCCTTAGAACTCTCCCCAAGAGATGGGAATCCAAGGTGACTTCCATTGAAGAAGCAAGGTCGCTTAGGGATATTCCTATTGAAGAGCTCATTGGAAATCTTCAAGCACATGAAGCTACACTTGACAAGAGGGAGGAAGTAGAAAGACTAGAGAAGAAAGAGCTAAAGAGAATGAAGAAGGCTGAAATAAAGGCTCAAATTGAAGCTATCATGGAAAAAGTCTCTCCATCCTCTCAAGCTAAAGAAGATGCCATGTACTCCAAGGGTAGACTCTACAAAGGCAAGTCCTCCTCCATCCGATGCTTCACATGTGGAAAGAAGGGTCACTACAAGGAAGATTGCCCACAAGGCAAAAAGACCCATCTTCACAAGAAGAAGTGGCACTCAAGCTCAAGCGGCTCCTCCAACTCAAGCTCAAGTGAAGATTCATGTGAAGGATCAAGCTCAAGATCTAGTGATGAAGGAGAATGTCATTTTGCTCTTATAGCATCAACAAGTGAAGACTCAAGTGAGGTAAATCTAAACTCTCTAGATAAAGAATCTTTGATTGCTATTATTCATGATATGTGTGCCTCTCTTAAGTCTTCTAAAAGGAAAAAGAAAAAGCTTGCTAAAATTGTTGATAATTTGCATGTAGAACTAGATGATCTTGAACATGCTAATTCTTGCTTGCTTGATGATAAAAATGATTGTCTTAGTCAAGTAGACTCTCTTAAACTTGAAAATTCTAGTTTACTTGATAAGATTAAATTTCTAGAAGCTCAACCTCTCATGCCTAGTTCAAATGAAGAGCATACTTTAATTATTGATTCTCTCATGCATGACATTGATGTTCTTAAATCTGAAAACAAGGACAAAGATTTTGTTTTGCATGAATTAGAAATAGAAAATGCCTCCTTGCTTGCTAAAATCAATGGGCATGAATCTTGTTCTAGTTATACTAATAAAGAGAATGATGTTGCTGCTCTTCATATTGATAGAGATTCTTATTTAACTAAAGCTCTTTGCTTAGAAAATGATCTTTTGCATGCTAGAGATAATATCAATAATTTGTCTTCTACTATTGCCTCTCTTATGCATGATAATGATAGTTTGAGATCATCTTTGCAAAGATTCTTAGTTGGTAAAAAGAATCTTAATGATATCCTACACCATACTACTAAACAAATTGGTAAACATGGTTTAGGATATGATAGTAGTCAAGGGAACAACAAAGATAAAGGACCTCCAATATTCCATGGAGAATCCTCTAGTTCCAAGACTATGGGCACATGCAACTATTGCAATGAATTTGGTCATTATTCTACTTGTTGTCCTTTTAGGAAAGCACCCAAGAGCAATAGGACTTGGGTTGCTAAACTAACCCCTCCGGACCCAAAAACATGATTGGGGACCATTTCATCTTTGTTCTTTAGGTACTTGCAAATGGATTGATTTGAGCTATTGAATTGAAAATTGACTTCTCAATCCACATGAAAGAAGAAAGGTGAGATGTGTAGAGGGTGACAACAAGTGGAAAAGGAAATGGTAAGCACAAAGGTAAATGTTTTATTGCTTATAACCAATCCTAACTTGTTTTTGTCAAGGTAGTGTGCACTATACATATGGTTTTTGAGTCAAAAGTGGCATTTTATGTTTCTCTTCACACTCTTGCTCAAAAACTGTTTCTAATGCTTTTATAGTGCATTACTAACTTGCTTAGACATGTTTGGATATGGTTTGTATTTTTTAGCATGCCTCTAGATATGTTTTATGAAAAATATGTGCTTTTTCTACAGTAGTTTTGTCGGCCGAGTTTTATCCTGTCTAAAACTCGACCGATAGGCACCAATGGGTGTTGCCAACAACTGCGATCGGCCGAGTTGCCAATACACAGAACTCGACCGATTACACTGTGCACAGAATATACATTTGGCTTATTGAGTGACAATTTCCCTCTCAACTAGATTTTCTCAACCAATAGCCTTATTCTTTGGCACTCTCATTTGGTACCTTTATATATGCATATTGCCATGTTCTAATTGCCTATCTTGCTTACAACTCTATCTCTCTAATTGCTCTAAATTGGTATATCTATATCGTGCAATTACTTGCTTTGAGTTGTTTTGCAGGTTTTGATGATGATCTCTTTGGATCTCTTGGTTGTGTCTTAAATTGCTTCCGTTGTGCTCTAACTTGCTACATCTATATAGGTGTATATCTTGTGTTTGATACAACCTTGAGGTTCTTAGGGGTAATCATCTTATGGTAAGGATGCATATATAGTGAGTTATATCCTTTCATGCTTCTAAATTTGCATATCTCTTTGTTTGGATATATCTCTAAATCTAATCATAGCTTGCTTTATGTTGCTTATCTCTTTGCTATGATCTAGATCCTACTAGTAGTCCTAACTTGTGATATCATCTACTAGTAGTTCGCATACATGTAGTTCTAACCCTATCAATAAGTGGTATACTTGATCATCTATATGTTATGTTTGTATCTTATCTTATACATGCTCAAGATTGTTCTTTAAATTGCTTATCTACTATCTTGAGTTTCTTGCATAACATTGTGATGCAGGGTTCATAGATCTACATGATATGTAGAAATTGGAGTATTTTTTGGATTTTTATGCAGGTTTTGCTCCAATTTCAGTTTTTGCTGCAAGTATAGTGCTTTTTATGCAGAAACACCCTTCTGAGCAAGACTCATCGCTACGCCATGAGCTCCGATGGTTTTTGGTCAAATTCCATCATCTTGAGGGTCAAAGTTGTGATTTATTGTTTTTCTGCAGCACTGTATCTGGCATTTTTGGGATGTTCAAGTATATGTTTTAACTTGCTTTTCTTTCTATGCTTGGACAAGACCCTATATGTGCTCTTCTACTCTCCTTATATAACTTTTGTTATCTTCTTTCTCTTAACAAGTGGTGTTTCTTAGTTTCTTCACACCCCCACCTTTTTGAAATGACAAAGGGGGAGAAAGATATGTCTTCTTTTGACAACAGGGAGAAGGCATGTCTTACATGAAGCAAAGAAGCGTGTCCATGTAAAGGGGAGAAGGTAAATGGGAGAAGACATATATGTGTAGAACATATATGAGTAGAAGACATAGTTTCTATAAATGTTATGAAAGCTAACCATGCAGGAGAAATAGCATCAATTGAGGGGGAGTATGAGAACTCCATGCGCATCAATTGAGGGGGAGCATATGAGCTCAATCCTATTGAAACCCCTAGGTTTCTCCGAAGGTATGATTTTACGTACAAGCTTTCAATACATTTATGGAATGGTTTGTCATCTTCAAAAAGGGGGAGAATGTTGACTCAAGGTCAATTAGGTCAATGTTGACTCACGTCTAAATTGACTAAACCCTTGTTTTGATGATGACTAACCATTCCACATATTGGTGTCTAATGCTTCTACATTGAGTGATTTCAGATTAGGTTTAGACACACTCCAAATGCCCTAACTTGCGCATATCAAATTGGAGAAAAGACAAGTCAAAATAGCTACAAGTGTGCAATTTGGGATCTCTATGTAAATGACCTTAGAATTGCTTTGTAATCACTTGTAATGATTGTATGACTTGTAATTAATCTTAGAAAAATTATTGGGACACAAAAATGCATCATTTGTACAGTTTTACGAAAATTCCAAAATACCCATAACAGGGATTTTGTCGGCCGAATTCCAAACTCGGCCGATCCATATATTCTGGAATTTTCTGGGCAATCGGCCGAGTTACCAACTCAGCCGATCCCTGTTCGGTCGAGTTTCTATGGTGGGAAACTCGGCCGATCCACTGATCGGTCCAAGTTGAAAGTCGACCGATCGGCCGAGTTTCTCCAAGGGAACTCGGCCGACAGTCTATCTTTCAGACTTGTCGCTTAGTGGTTCGGCCGAATTACCTTTATAGAAACTCGGCCGATCAAGACTGTACTGGAATGCAGAAAAAGCAATTCTAGCCGTTGTGGAGTTGCAACAAGTGAAAATAGATCCGTTGCAAGCCACAAAACGGCTAGTTTTCGTTCTTAAGTGTTCCCAAAGGCTAAGAGGCATCCCCAGCTATAAATAGGACCCCTTGGGCTTCATTCCAAGGTTGAGCATTCATTGCAAACTCTTTGTGAGGTTCCTATTCTATAGTTGAGTGCTTCCTACAGCCTCCTCTCTCTCTCTAAGCTTAATCACTTGCTACATCCATTAGAGTGAGTAGGAGATTTGTAAGAGAGCTAGTATCATTTGTATATCTTGTGAGGCTCTCACTTCCACCACCTCCCCATCTCTCATTTCCTATATTGAAGATGAAGGTTCTCTCTCTTGTCCAAGAGAGGTGAAGAAGAACAAGGGAAGGAGTCCCTTGGTGAAGATCAAGGCCGAAGACTTGGAGCTAGAGTGGGTAAGCCCTTGGAGAAGGCAGAAGACTCAAGCTCAAGTGGGTAAGTCCTTGGTGGAAAGCTTCTCCGAGTGAAGGTGAAGTCAAAGGCGGAAGATCCAAGAAGAGTGGGTAATTCCTACAAGGCCGAAGACTTGTGCAAGAGTGGGTAAGTCCTTGGAGAAGGCCGAAGACTCTTGCAAAGTGGGTAAGTCCTTGGTAAGGTTGAAGACTCTTTGTATTGGATAGGTAAGTCCTTTGTTGGGTCATGTATTGTAAGTCTTATGAATGAATATAAGAGTGCAATTGGTTGAAGTCCTAGAGGTTGACCTCTCTAGGCAAGTGGACTGACACACTTCTAGTTTGAAGTGTGGAACCACTCTAAATAGCTTGTCTAATTGGTGCATGTTCAATCTCTCTTATCCTTGCTATGCATGATTTAGTTGTACTCAAATTACCTATTTAGCAACCTTATCTTGTCATATATTTTGAAGGTCTGATGAATTTTGTTTAAGTGCTTTCAGCTCTATTCACCCCCCCTCTAGAGCACCTAAGTCAACCATCTAGGATCCAACAAGTGGTATCAGAGCAGGTCTTCTCCAAGCATACTTCAACAAGTAGGAGAAGATGGGTGACTACCTAGGAGGGAGACTCTCGACCAGCCTTCCAATCTTCAATGGGAGCAACTTCCTCTATTGGAGAAGAAGACTTCAATTCTTCATCCAAGGATCAAGTCTCGAGATGTGGCAAATGGTGAACAGCCCATACATTCTACCAAAGACAAACATTGAAGAATGGGATGAAGCCACCTTGATGAAAGCAACCTTGAATGCAAGAGCCATGCACATCCTTTATGCCTCCATGACCCCCACCGAGTTCAACCGGATTTCCTCTTGTGAGACGGCCTATGAGGTATGGAGAAAGCTTTGCATCACTTATGAAGGGACAGATCAAGTGAAGGAAAGCAAAGTCTACATGCTCAAAGGGTTGCTTGAGAACTTCAAGATGGGAAAGGAGGAGAGCATAGCCAACATGTACTCAAGGATCAACACCATCTTAAATGGTCTTGCTGTTCTAGGACATCCTATGTCTAGTGGAGAGATCAACTCAAAGATCCTTAGAACTCTCCCCAAGAGATGGGAATCTAAGGTGACTTCCATTGAAGAAGCAAGGTCGCTTAGGGATATTCCTATTGAAGAGCTCATTGGAAATCTTCAAGCACATGAAGCTACACTTGACAAGAGGGAGGAAGTAGAAAGACTAGAGAAGAAAGAGCTAAAGAGAATGAAGAAGGCTGAAATAAAGGCTCAAATTGAAGCTATCATGGAAAAAGTCTCTCCATCCTCTCAAGCTAAAGAAGATGCCATGTACTCCAAGGGTAGACTCTACAAAGGCAAGTCCTCCTCCATCCGATGCTTCACATGTGGAAAGAAGGGTCACTACAAGGAAGATTGCCCACAAGGCAAAAAGACCCATCTTCACAAGAAGAAGTGGCACTCAAGCTCAAGCGGCTCCTCCAACTCAAGCTCAAGTGAAGATTCATGTGAAGGATCAAGCTCAAGATCTAGTGATGAAGGAGAATGTCATTTTGCTCTTATAGCATCAACAAGTGAAGACTCAAGTGAGGTAAATCTAAACTCTCTAGATAAAGAATCTTTGATTGCTATTATTCATGATATGTGTGCCTCTCTTAAGTCTTCTAAAAGGAAAAAGAAAAAGCTTGCTAAAATTGTTGATAATTTGCATGTAGAACTAGATGATCTTGAACATGCTAATTCTTGCTTGCTTGATGATAAAAATGATTGTCTTAGTCAAGTAGACTCTCTTAAACTTGAAAATTCTAGTTTACTTGATAAGATTAAATTTCTAGAAGCTCAACCTCTCATGCCTAGTTCAAATGAAGAGCATACTTTAATTATTGATTCTCTCATGCATGACATTGATGTTCTTAAATCTGAAAACAAGGACAAAGATTTTGTTTTGCATGAATTAGAAATAGAAAATGCCTCCTTGCTTGCTAAAATCAATGGGCATGAATCTTGTTCTAGTTATACTAATAAAGAGAATGATGTTGCTGCTCTTCATATTGATAGAGATTCTTATTTAACTAAAGCTCTTTGCTTAGAAAATGATCTTTTGCATGCTAGAGATAATATCAATAATTTGTCTTCTACTATTGCCTCTCTTATGCATGATAATGATAGTTTGAGATCATCTTTGCAAAGATTCTTAGTTGGTAAAAAGAATCTTAATGATATCCTACACCATACTACTAAACAAATTGGTAAACATGGTTTAGGATATGATAGTAGTCAAGGGAACAACAAAGATAAAGGACCTCCAATATTCCATGGAGAATCCTCTAGTTCCAAGACTATGGGCACATGCAACTATTGCAATGAATTTGGTCATTATTCTACTTGTTGTCCTTTTAGGAAAGCACCCAAGAGCAATAGGACTTGGGTTGCTAAACTAACCCCTCCGGACCCAAAAACATGATTGGGGACCATTTCATCTTTGTTCTTTAGGTACTTGCAAATGGATTGATTTGAGCTATTGAATTGAAAATTGACTTCTCAATCCACATGAAAGAAGAAAGGTGAGATGTGTAGAGGGTGACAACAAGTGGAAAAGGAAATGGTAAGCACAAAGGTAAATGTTTTATTGCTTATAACCAATCCTAACTTGTTTTTGTCAAGGTAGTGTGCACTATACATATGGTTTTTGAGTCAAAAGTGGCATTTTATGTTTCTCTTCACACTCTTGCTCAAAAACTGTTTCTAATGCTTTTATAGTGCATTACTAACTTGCTTAGACATGTTTGGATATGGTTTGTATTTTTTAGCATGCCTCTAGATATGTTTTATGAAAAATATGTGCTTTTTCTACAGTAGTTTTGTCGGCCGAGTTTTATCCTGTCTAAAACTCGACCGATAGGCACCAATGGGTGTTGCCAACAACTGCGATCGGCCGAGTTGCCAATACACAGAACTCGACCGATTACACTGTGCACAGAATATACATTTGGCTTATTGAGTGACAATTTCCCTCTCAACTAGATTTTCTCAACCAATAGCCTTATTCTTTGGCACTCTCATTTGGTACCTTTATATATGCATATTGCCATGTTCTAATTGCCTATCTTGCTTACAACTCTATCTCTCTAATTGCTCTAAATTGGTATATCTATATCGTGCAATTACTTGCTTTGAGTTGTTTTGCAGGTTTTGATGATGATCTCTTTGGATCTCTTGGTTGTGTCTTAAATTGCTTCCGTTGTGCTCTAACTTGCTACATCTATATAGGTGTATATCTTGTGTTTGATACAACCTTGAGGTTCTTAGGGGTAATCATCTTATGGTAAGGATGCATATATAGTGAGTTATATCCTTTCATGCTTCTAAATTTGCATATCTCTTTGTTTGGATATATCTCTAAATCTAATCATAGCTTGCTTTATGTTGCTTATCTCTTTGCTATGATCTAGATCCTACTAGTAGTCCTAACTTGTGATATCATCTACTAGTAGTTCGCATACATGTAGTTCTAACCCTATCAATAAGTGGTATACTTGATCATCTATATGTTATGTTTGTATCTTATCTTATACATGCTCAAGATTGTTCTTTAAATTGCTTATCTACTATCTTGAGTTTCTTGCATAACATTGTGATGCAGGGTTCATAGATCTACATGATATGTAGAAATTGGAGTATTTTTTGGATTTTTATGCAGGTTTTGCTCCAATTTCAGTTTTTGCTGCAAGTATAGTGCTTTTTATGCAGAAACACCCTTCTGAGCAAGACTCATCGCTACGCCATGAGCTCCGATGGTTTTTGGTCAAATTCCATCATCTTGAGGGTCAAAGTTGTGATTTATTGTTTTTCTGCAGCACTGTATCTGGCATTTTTGGGATGTTCAAGTATATGTTTTAACTTGCTTTTCTTTCTATGCTTGGACAAGACCCTATATGTGCTCTTCTACTCTCCTTATATAACTTTTGTTATCTTCTTTCTCTTAACAAGTGGTGTTTCTTAGTTTCTTCACACCCCCACCTTTTTGAAATGACAAAGGGGGAGAAAGATATGTCTTCTTTTGACAACAGGGAGAAGGCATGTCTTACATGAAGCAAAGAAGCGTGTCCATGTAAAGGGGAGAAGGTAAATGGGAGAAGACATATATGTGTAGAACATATATGAGTAGAAGACATAGTTTCTATAAATGTTATGAAAGCTAACCATGCAGGAGAAATAGCATCAATTGAGGGGGAGTATGAGAACTCCATGCGCATCAATTGAGGGGGAGCATATGAGCTCAATCCTATTGAAACCCCTAGGTTTCTCCGAAGGTATGATTTTACGTACAAGCTTTCAATACATTTATGGAATGGTTTGTCATCTTCAAAAAGGGGGAGAATGTTGACTCAAGGTCAATTAGGTCAATGTTGACTCACGTCTAAATTGACTAAACCCTTGTTTTGATGATGACTAACCATTCCACATATTGGTGTCTAATGCTTCTACATTGAGTGATTTCAGATTAGGTTTAGACACACTCCAAATGCCCTAACTTGCGCATATCAAATTGGAGAAAAGACAAGTCAAAATAGCTACAAGTGTGCAATTTGGGATCTCTATGTAAATGACCTTAGAATTGCTTTGTAATCACTTGTAATGATTGTATGACTTGTAATTAATCTTAGAAAAATTATTGGGACACAAAAATGCATCATTTGTACAGTTTTACGAAAATTCCAAAATACCCATAACAGGGATTTTGTCGGCCGAATTCCAAACTCGGCCGATCCATATATTCTGGAATTTTCTGGGCAATCGGCCGAGTTACCAACTCAGCCGATCCCTGTTCGGTCGAGTTTCTATGGTGGGAAACTCGGCCGATCCACTGATCGGTCCAAGTTGAAAGTCGACCGATCGGCCGAGTTTCTCCAAGGGAACTCGGCCGACAGTCTATCTTTCAGACTTGTCGCTTAGTGGTTCGGCCGAATTACCTTTATAGAAACTCGGCCGATCAAGACTGTACTGGAATGCAGAAAAAGCAATTCTAGCCGTTGTGGAGTTGCAACAAGTGAAAATAGATCCGTTGCAAGCCACAAAACGGCTAGTTTTCGTTCTTAAGTGTTCCCAAAGGCTAAGAGGCATCCCCAGCTATAAATAGGACCCCTTGGGCTTCATTCCAAGGTTGAGCATTCATTGCAAACTCTTTGTGAGGTTCCTATTCTATAGTTGAGTGCTTCCTACAGCCTCCTCTCTCTCTCTAAGCTTAATCACTTGCTACATCCATTAGAGTGAGTAGGAGATTTGTAAGAGAGCTAGTATCATTTGTATATCTTGTGAGGCTCTCACTTCCACCACCTCCCCATCTCTCATTTCCTATATTGAAGATGAAGGTTCTCTCTCTTGTCCAAGAGAGGTGAAGAAGAACAAGGGAAGGAGTCCCTTGGTGAAGATCAAGGCCGAAGACTTGGAGCTAGAGTGGGTAAGCCCTTGGAGAAGGCAGAAGACTCAAGCTCAAGTGGGTAAGTCCTTGGTGGAAAGCTTCTCCGAGTGAAGGTGAAGTCAAAGGCGGAAGATCCAAGAAGAGTGGGTAATTCCTACAAGGCCGAAGACTTGTGCAAGAGTGGGTAAGTCCTTGGAGAAGGCCGAAGACTCTTGCAAAGTGGGTAAGTCCTTGGTAAGGTTGAAGACTCTTTGTATTGGATAGGTAAGTCCTTTGTTGGGTCATGTATTGTAAGTCTTATGAATGAATATAAGAGTGCAATTGGTTGAAGTCCTAGAGGTTGACCTCTCTAGGCAAGTGGACTGACACACTTCTAGTTTGAAGTGTGGAACCACTCTAAATAGCTTGTCTAATTGGTGCATGTTCAATCTCTCTTATCCTTGCTATGCATGATTTAGTTGTACTCAAATTACCTATTTAGCAACCTTATCTTGTCATATATTTTGAAGGTCTGATGAATTTTGTTTAAGTGCTTTCAGCTCTATTCACCCCCCCTCTAGAGCACCTAAGTCAACCATCTAGGATCCAACAAGTGGTATCAGAGCAGGTCTTCTCCAAGCATACTTCAACAAGTAGGAGAAGATGGGTGACTACCTAGGAGGGAGACTCTCGACCAGCCTTCCAATCTTCAATGGGAGCAACTTCCTCTATTGGAGAAGAAGACTTCAATTCTTCATCCAAGGATCAAGTCTCGAGATGTGGCAAATGGTGAACAGCCCATACATTCTACCAAAGACAAACATTGAAGAATGGGATGAAGCCACCTTGATGAAAGCAACCTTGAATGCAAGAGCCATGCACATCCTTTATGCCTCCATGACCCCCACCGAGTTCAACCGGATTTCCTCTTGTGAGACGGCCTATGAGGTATGGAGAAAGCTTTGCATCACTTATGAAGGGACAGATCAAGTGAAGGAAAGCAAAGTCTACATGCTCAAAGGGTTGCTTGAGAACTTCAAGATGGGAAAGGAGGAGAGCATAGCCAACATGTACTCAAGGATCAACACCATCTTAAATGGTCTTGCTGTTCTAGGACATCCTATGTCTAGTGGAGAGATCAACTCAAAGATCCTTAGAACTCTCCCCAAGAGATGGGAATCCAAGGTGACTTCCATTGAAGAAGCAAGGTCGCTTAGGGATATTCCTATTGAAGAGCTCATTGGAAATCTTCAAGCACATGAAGCTACACTTGACAAGAGGGAGGAAGTAGAAAGACTAGAGAAGAAAGAGCTAAAGAGAATGAAGAAGGCTGAAATAAAGGCTCAAATTGAAGCTATCATGGAAAAAGTCTCTCCATCCTCTCAAGCTAAAGAAGATGCCATGTACTCCAAGGGTAGACTCTACAAAGGCAAGTCCTCCTCCATCCGATGCTTCACATGTGGAAAGAAGGGTCACTACAAGGAAGATTGCCCACAAGGCAAAAAGACCCATCTTCACAAGAAGAAGTGGCACTCAAGCTCAAGCGGCTCCTCCAACTCAAGCTCAAGTGAAGATTCATGTGAAGGATCAAGCTCAAGATCTAGTGATGAAGGAGAATGTCATTTTGCTCTTATAGCATCAACAAGTGAAGACTCAAGTGAGGTAAATCTAAACTCTCTAGATAAAGAATCTTTGATTGCTATTATTCATGATATGTGTGCCTCTCTTAAGTCTTCTAAAAGGAAAAAGAAAAAGCTTGCTAAAATTGTTGATAATTTGCATGTAGAACTAGATGATCTTGAACATGCTAATTCTTGCTTTCTTGATGATAAAAATGATTGTCTTAGTCAAGTAGACTCTCTTAAACTTGAAAATTCTAGTTTACTTGATAAGATTAAATTTCTAGAAGCTCAACCTCTCATGCCTAGTTCAAATGAAGAGCATACTTTAATTATTGATTCTCTCATGCATGACATTGATGTTCTTAAATCTGAAAACAAGGACAAAGATTTTGTTTTGCATGAATTAGAAATAGAAAATGCCTCCTTGCTTGCTAAAATCAATGGGCATGAATCTTGTTCTAGTTATACTAATAAAGAGAATGATGTTGCTGCTCTTCATATTGATAGAGATTCTTATTTAACTAAAGCTCTTTGCTTAGAAAATGATCTTTTGCATGCTAGAGATAATATCAATAATTTGTCTTCTACTATTGCCTCTCTTATGCATGATAATGATAGTTTGAGATCATCTTTGCAAAGATTCTTAGTTGGTAAAAAGAATCTTAATGATATCCTACACCATACTACTAAACAAATTGGTAAACATGGTTTAGGATATGATAGTAGTCAAGGGAACAACAAAGATAAAGGACCTCCAATATTCCATGGAGAATCCTCTAGTTCCAAGACTATGGGCACATGCAACTATTGCAATGAATTTGGTCATTATTCTACTTGTTGTCCTTTTAGGAAAGCACCCAAGAGCAATAGGACTTGGGTTGCTAAACTAACCCCTCCGGACCCAAAAACATGATTGGGGACCATTTCATCTTTGTTCTTTAGGTACTTGCAAATGGATTGATTTGAGCTATTGAATTGAAAATTGACTTCTCAATCCACATGAAAGAAGAAAGGTGAGATGTGTAGAGGGTGACAACAAGTGGAAAAGGAAATGGTAAGCACAAAGGTAAATGTTTTATTGCTTATAACCAATCCTAACTTGTTTTTGTCAAGGTAGTGTGCACTATACATATGGTTTTTGAGTCAAAAGTGGCATTTTATGTTTCTCTTCACACTCTTGCTCAAAAACTGTTTCTAATGCTTTTATAGTGCATTACTAACTTGCTTAGACATGTTTGGATATGGTTTGTATTTTTTAGCATGCCTCTAGATATGTTTTATGAAAAATATGTGCTTTTTCTACAGTAGTTTTGTCGGCCGAGTTTTATCCTGTCTAAAACTCGACCGATAGGCACCAATGGGTGTTGCCAACAACTGCGATCGGCCGAGTTGCCAATACACAGAACTCGACCGATTACACTGTGCACAGAATATACATTTGGCTTATTGAGTGACAATTTCCCTCTCAACTAGATTTTCTCAACCAATAGCCTTATTCTTTGGCACTCTCATTTGGTACCTTTATATATGCATATTGCCATGTTCTAATTGCCTATCTTGCTTACAACTCTATCTCTCTAATTGCTCTAAATTGGTATATCTATATCGTGCAATTACTTGCTTTGAGTTGTTTTGCAGGTTTTGATGATGATCTCTTTGGATCTCTTGGTTGTGTCTTAAATTGCTTCCGTTGTGCTCTAACTTGCTACATCTATATAGGTGTATATCTTGTGTTTGATACAACCTTGAGGTTCTTAGGGGTAATCATCTTATGGTAAGGATGCATATATAGTGAGTTATATCCTTTCATGCTTCTAAATTTGCATATCTCTTTGTTTGGATATATCTCTAAATCTAATCATAGCTTGCTTTATGTTGCTTATCTCTTTGCTATGATCTAGATCCTACTAGTAGTCCTAACTTGTGATATCATCTACTAGTAGTTCGCATACATGTAGTTCTAACCCTATCAATAAGTGGTATACTTGATCATCTATATGTTATGTTTGTATCTTATCTTATACATGCTCAAGATTGTTCTTTAAATTGCTTATCTACTATCTTGAGTTTCTTGCATAACATTGTGATGCAGGGTTCATAGATCTACATGATATGTAGAAATTGGAGTATTTTTTGGATTTTTATGCAGGTTTTGCTCCAATTTCAGTTTTTGCTGCAAGTATAGTGCTTTTTATGCAGAAACACCCTTCTGAGCAAGACTCATCGCTACGCCATGAGCTCCGATGGTTTTTGGTCAAATTCCATCATCTTGAGGGTCAAAGTTGTGATTTATTGTTTTTCTGCAGCACTGTATCTGGCATTTTTGGGATGTTCAAGTATATGTTTTAACTTGCTTTTCTTTCTATGCTTGGACAAGACCCTATATGTGCTCTTCTACTCTCCTTATATAACTTTTGTTATCTTCTTTCTCTTAACAAGTGGTGTTTCTTAGTTTCTTCACACCCCCACCTTTTTGAAATGACAAAGGGGGAGAAAGATATGTCTTCTTTTGACAACAGGGAGAAGGCATGTCTTACATGAAGCAAAGAAGCGTGTCCATGTAAAGGGGAGAAGGTAAATGGGAGAAGACATATATGTGTAGAACATATATGAGTAGAAGACATAGTTTCTATAAATGTTATGAAAGCTAACCATGCAGGAGAAATAGCATCAATTGAGGGGGAGTATGAGAACTCCATGCGCATCAATTGAGGGGGAGCATATGAGCTCAATCCTATTGAAACCCCTAGGTTTCTCCGAAGGTATGATTTTACGTACAAGCTTTCAATACATTTATGGAATGGTTTGTCATCTTCAAAAAGGGGGAGAATGTTGACTCAAGGTCAATTAGGTCAATGTTGACTCACGTCTAAATTGACTAAACCCTTGTTTTGATGATGACTAACCATTCCACATATTGGTGTCTAATGCTTCTACATTGAGTGATTTCAGATTAGGTTTAGACACACTCCAAATGCCCTAACTTGCGCATATCAAATTGGAGAAAAGACAAGTCAAAATAGCTACAAGTGTGCAATTTGGGATCTCTATGTAAATGACCTTAGAATTGCTTTGTAATCACTTGTAATGATTGTATGACTTGTAATTAATCTTAGAAAAATTATTGGGACACAAAAATGCATCATTTGTACAGTTTTACGAAAATTCCAAAATACCCATAACAGGGATTTTGTCGGCCGAATTCCAAACTCGGCCGATCC
The DNA here is from genome assembly GCA_963693085.1 of Alisma plantago-aquatica. Lineage (NCBI taxonomy): Eukaryota > Viridiplantae > Streptophyta > Magnoliopsida > Alismatales > Alismataceae > Alisma > Alisma plantago-aquatica. The sequence continues at coordinate 1,525,991,218 of OY856410.1, forward strand.
ATATATTCTGGAATTTTCTGGGCAATCGGCCGAGTTACCAACTCAGCCGATCCCTGTTCGGTCGAGTTTCTATGGTGGGAAACTCGGCCGATCCACTGATCGGTCCAAGTTGAAAGTCGACCGATCGGCCGAGTTTCTCCAAGGGAACTCGGCCGACAGTCTATCTTTCAGACTTGTCGCTTAGTGGTTTGGCCGAATTACCTTTATAGAAACTCGGCCGATCAAGACTGTACTGGAATGCAGAAAAAGCAATTCTAGCCGTTGTGGAGTTGCAACAAGTGAAAATAGATCCGTTGCAAGCCACAAAACGGCTAGTTTTCGTTCTTAAGTGTTCCCAAAGGCTAAGAGGCATCCCCAGCTATAAATAGGACCCCTTGGGCTTCATTCCAAGGTTGAGCATTCATTGCAAACTCTTTGTGAGGTTCCTATTCTATAGTTGAGTGCTTCCTACAGCCTCCTCTCTCTCTCTAAGCTTAATCACTTGCTACATCCATTAGAGTGAGTAGGAGATTTGTAAGAGAGCTAGTATCATTTGTATATCTTGTGAGGCTCTCACTTCCACCACCTCCCCATCTCTCATTTCCTATATTGAAGATGAAGGTTCTCTCTCTTGTCCAAGAGAGGTGAAGAAGAACAAGGGAAGGAGTCCCTTGGTGAAGATCAAGGCCGAAGACTTGGAGCTAGAGTGGGTAAGCCCTTGGAGAAGGCAGAAGACTCAAGCTCAAGTGGGTAAGTCCTTGGTGGAAAGCTTCTCCGAGTGAAGGTGAAGTCAAAGGCGGAAGATCCAAGAAGAGTGGGTAATTCCTACAAGGCCGAAGACTTGTGCAAGAGTGGGTAAGTCCTTGGAGAAGGCCGAAGACTCTTGCAAAGTGGGTAAGTCCTTGGTAAGGTTGAAGACTCTTTGTATTGGATAGGTAAGTCCTTTGTTGGGTCATGTATTGTAAGTCTTATGAATGAATATAAGAGTGCAATTGGTTGAAGTCCTAGAGGTTGACCTCTCTAGGCAAGTGGACTGACACACTTCTAGTTTGAAGTGTGGAACCACTCTAAATAGCTTGTCTAATTGGTGCATGTTCAATCTCTCTTATCCTTGCTATGCATGATTTAGTTGTACTCAAATTACCTATTTAGCAACCTTATCTTGTCATATATTTTGAAGGTCTGATGAATTTTGTTTAAGTGCTTTCAGCTCTATTCACCCCCCCTCTAGAGCACCTAAGTCAACCATCTAGGATCCAACAAGTGGTATCAGAGCAGGTCTTCTCCAAGCATACTTCAACAAGTAGGAGAAGATGGGTGACTACCTAGGAGGGAGACTCTCGACCAGCCTTCCAATCTTCAATGGGAGCAACTTCCTCTATTGGAGAAGAAGACTTCAATTCTTCATCCAAGGATCAAGTCTCGAGATGTGGCAAATGGTGAACAGCCCATACATTCTACCAAAGACAAACATTGAAGAATGGGATGAAGCCACCTTGATGAAAGCAACCTTGAATGCAAGAGCCATGCACATCCTTTATGCCTCCATGACCCCCACCGAGTTCAACCGGATTTCCTCTTGTGAGACGGCCTATGAGGTATGGAGAAAGCTTTGCATCACTTATGAAGGGACAGATCAAGTGAAGGAAAGCAAAGTCTACATGCTCAAAGGGTTGCTTGAGAACTTCAAGATGGGAAAGGAGGAGAGCATAGCCAACATGTACTCAAGGATCAACACCATCTTAAATGGTCTTGCTGTTCTAGGACATCCTATGTCTAGTGGAGAGATCAACTCAAAGATCCTTAGAACTCTCCCCAAGAGATGGGAATCCAAGGTGACTTCCATTGAAGAAGCAAGGTCGCTTAGGGATATTCCTATTGAAGAGCTCATTGGAAATCTTCAAGCACATGAAGCTACACTTGACAAGAGGGAGGAAGTAGAAAGACTAGAGAAGAAAGAGCTAAAGAGAATGAAGAAGGCTGAAATAAAGGCTCAAATTGAAGCTATCATGGAAAAAGTCTCTCCATCCTCTCAAGCTAAAGAAGATGCCATGTACTCCAAGGGTAGACTCTACAAAGGCAAGTCCTCCTCCATCCGATGCTTCACATGTGGAAAGAAGGGTCACTACAAGGAAGATTGCCCACAAGGCAAAAAGACCCATCTTCACAAGAAGAAGTGGCACTCAAGCTCAAGCGGCTCCTCCAACTCAAGCTCAAGTGAAGATTCATGTGAAGGATCAAGCTCAAGATCTAGTGATGAAGGAGAATGTCATTTTGCTCTTATAGCATCAACAAGTGAAGACTCAAGTGAGGTAAATCTAAACTCTCTAGATAAAGAATCTTTGATTGCTATTATTCATGATATGTGTGCCTCTCTTAAGTCTTCTAAAAGGAAAAAGAAAAAGCTTGCTAAAATTGTTGATAATTTGCATGTAGAACTAGATGATCTTGAACATGCTAATTCTTGCTTGCTTGATGATAAAAATGATTGTCTTAGTCAAGTAGACTCTCTTAAACTTGAAAATTCTAGTTTACTTGATAAGATTAAATTTCTAGAAGCTCAACCTCTCATGCCTAGTTCAAATGAAGAGCATACTTTAATTATTGATTCTCTCATGCATGACATTGATGTTCTTAAATCTGAAAACAAGGACAAAGATTTTGTTTTGCATGAATTAGAAATAGAAAATGCCTCCTTGCTTGCTAAAATCAATGGGCATGAATCTTGTTCTAGTTATACTAATAAAGAGAATGATGTTGCTGCTCTTCATATTGATAGAGATTCTTATTTAACTAAAGCTCTTTGCTTAGAAAATGATCTTTTGCATGCTAGAGATAATATCAATAATTTGTCTTCTACTATTGCCTCTCTTATGCATGATAATGATAGTTTGAGATCATCTTTGCAAAGATTCTTAGTTGGTAAAAAGAATCTTAATGATATCCTACACCATACTACTAAACAAATTGGTAAACATGGTTTAGGATATGATAGTAGTCAAGGGAACAACAAAGATAAAGGACCTCCAATATTCCATGGAGAATCCTCTAGTTCCAAGACTATGGGCACATGCAACTATTGCAATGAATTTGGTCATTATTCTACTTGTTGTCCTTTTAGGAAAGCACCCAAGAGCAATAGGACTTGGGTTGCTAAACTAACCCCTCCGGACCCAAAAACATGATTGGGGACCATTTCATCTTTGTTCTTTAGGTACTTGCAAATGGATTGATTTGAGCTATTGAATTGAAAATTGACTTCTCAATCCACATGAAAGAAGAAAGGTGAGATGTGTAGAGGGTGACAACAAGTGGAAAAGGAAATGGTAAGCACAAAGGTAAATGTTTTATTGCTTATAACCAATCCTAACTTGTTTTTGTCAAGGTAGTGTGCACTATACATATGGTTTTTGAGTCAAAAGTGGCATTTTATGTTTCTCTTCACACTCTTGCTCAAAAACTGTTTCTAATGCTTTTATAGTGCATTACTAACTTGCTTAGACATGTTTGGATATGGTTTGTATTTTTTAGCATGCCTCTAGATATGTTTTATGAAAAATATGTGCTTTTTCTACAGTAGTTTTGTCGGCCGAGTTTTATCCTGTCTAAAACTCGACCGATAGGCACCAATGGGTGTTGCCAACAACTGCGATCGGCCGAGTTGCCAATACACAGAACTCGACCGATTACACTGTGCACAGAATATACATTTGGCTTATTGAGTGACAATTTCCCTCTCAACTAGATTTTCTCAACCAATAGCCTTATTCTTTGGCACTCTCATTTGGTACCTTTATATATGCATATTGCCATGTTCTAATTGCCTATCTTGCTTACAACTCTATCTCTCTAATTGCTCTAAATTGGTATATCTATATCGTGCAATTACTTGCTTTGAGTTGTTTTGCAGGTTTTGATGATGATCTCTTTGGATCTCTTGGTTGTGTCTTAAATTGCTTCCGTTGTGCTCTAACTTGCTACATCTATATAGGTGTATATCTTGTGTTTGATACAACCTTGAGGTTCTTAGGGGTAATCATCTTATGGTAAGGATGCATATATAGTGAGTTATATCCTTTCATGCTTCTAAATTTGCATATCTCTTTGTTTGGATATATCTCTAAATCTAATCATAGCTTGCTTTATGTTGCTTATCTCTTTGCTATGATCTAGATCCTACTAGTAGTCCTAACTTGTGATATCATCTACTAGTAGTTCGCATACATGTAGTTCTAACCCTATCAATAAGTGGTATACTTGATCATCTATATGTTATGTTTGTATCTTATCTTATACATGCTCAAGATTGTTCTTTAAATTGCTTATCTACTATCTTGAGTTTCTTGCATAACATTGTGATGCAGGGTTCATAGATCTACATGATATGTAGAAATTGGAGTATTTTTTGGATTTTTATGCAGGTTTTGCTCCAATTTCAGTTTTTGCTGCAAGTATAGTGCTTTTTATGCAGAAACACCCTTCTGAGCAAGACTCATCGCTACGCCATGAGCTCCGATGGTTTTTGGTCAAATTCCATCATCTTGAGGGTCAAAGTTGTGATTTATTGTTTTTCTGCAGCACTGTATCTGGCATTTTTGGGATGTTCAAGTATATGTTTTAACTTGCTTTTCTTTCTATGCTTGGACAAGACCCTATATGTGCTCTTCTACTCTCCTTATATAACTTTTGTTATCTTCTTTCTCTTAACAAGTGGTGTTTCTTAGTTTCTTCACACCCCCACCTTTTTGAAATGACAAAGGGGGAGAAAGATATGTCTTCTTTTGACAACAGGGAGAAGGCATGTCTTACATGAAGCAAAGAAGCGTGTCCATGTAAAGGGGAGAAGGTAAATGGGAGAAGACATATATGTGTAGAACATATATGAGTAGAAGACATAGTTTCTATAAATGTTATGAAAGCTAACCATGCAGGAGAAATAGCATCAATTGAGGGGGAGTATGAGAACTCCATGCGCATCAATTGAGGGGGAGCATATGAGCTCAATCCTATTGAAACCCCTAGGTTTCTCCGAAGGTATGATTTTACGTACAAGCTTTCAATACATTTATGGAATGGTTTGTCATCTTCAAAAAGGGGGAGAATGTTGACTCAAGGTCAATTAGGTCAATGTTGACTCACGTCTAAATTGACTAAACCCTTGTTTTGATGATGACTAACCATTCCACATATTGGTGTCTAATGCTTCTACATTGAGTGATTTCAGATTAGGTTTAGACACACTCCAAATGCCCTAACTTGCGCATATCAAATTGGAGAAAAGACAAGTCAAAATAGCTACAAGTGTGCAATTTGGGATCTCTATGTAAATGACCTTAGAATTGCTTTGTAATCACTTGTAATGATTGTATGACTTGTAATTAATCTTAGAAAAATTATTGGGACACAAAAATGCATCATTTGTACAGTTTTACGAAAATTCCAAAATACCCATAACAGGGATTTTGTCGGCCGAATTCCAAACTCGGCCGATCCATATATTCTGGAATTTTCTGGGCAATCGGCCGAGTTACCAACTCAGCCGATCCCTGTTCGGTCGAGTTTCTATGGTGGGAAACTCGGCCGATCCACTGATCGGTCCAAGTTGAAAGTCGACCGATCGGCCGAGTTTCTCCAAGGGAACTCGGCCGACAGTCTATCTTTCAGACTTGTCGCTTAGTGGTTCGGCCGAATTACCTTTATAGAAACTCGGCCGATCAAGACTGTACTGGAATGCAGAAAAAGCAATTCTAGCCGTTGTGGAGTTGCAACAAGTGAAAATAGATCCGTTGCAAGACACAAAACGGCTAGTTTTCGTTCTTAAGTGTTCCCAAAGGCTAAGAGGCATCCCCAGCTATAAATAGGACCCCTTGGGCTTCATTCCAAGGTTGAGCATTCATTGCAAACTCTTTGTGAGGTTCCTATTCTATAGTTGAGTGCTTCCTACAGCCTCCTCTCTCTCTCTAAGCTTAATCACTTGCTACATCCATTAGAGTGAGTAGGAGATTTGTAAGAGAGCTAGTATCATTTGTATATCTTGTGAGGCTCTCACTTCCACCACCTCCCCATCTCTCATTTCCTATATTGAAGATGAAGGTTCTCTCTCTTGTCCAAGAGAGGTGAAGAAGAACAAGGGAAGGAGTCCCTTGGTGAAGATCAAGGCCGAAGACTTGGAGCTAGAGTGGGTAAGCCCTTGGAGAAGGCAGAAGACTCAAGCTCAAGTGGGTAAGTCCTTGGTGGAAAGCTTCTCCGAGTGAAGGTGAAGTCAAAGGCGGAAGATCCAAGAAGAGTGGGTAATTCCTACAAGGCCGAAGACTTGTGCAAGAGTGGGTAAGTCCTTGGAGAAGGCCGAAGACTCTTGCAAAGTGGGTAAGTCCTTGGTAAGGTTGAAGACTCTTTGTATTGGATAGGTAAGTCCTTTGTTGGGTCATGTATTGTAAGTCTTATGAATGAATATAAGAGTGCAATTGGTTGAAGTCCTAGAGGTTGACCTCTCTAGGCAAGTGGACTGACACACTTCTAGTTTGAAGTGTGGAACCACTCTAAATAGCTTGTCTAATTGGTGCATGTTCAATCTCTCTTATCCTTGCTATGCATGATTTAGTTGTACTCAAATTACCTATTTAGCAACCTTATCTTGTCATATATTTTGAAGGTCTGATGAATTTTGTTTAAGTGCTTTCAGCTCTATTCACCCCCCCTCTAGAGCACCTAAGTCAACCATCTAGGATCCAACAAGTGGTATCAGAGCAGGTCTTCTCCAAGCATACTTCAACAAGTAGGAGAAGATGGGTGACTACCTAGGAGGGAGACTCTCGACCAGCCTTCCAATCTTCAATGGGAGCAACTTCCTCTATTGGAGAAGAAGACTTCAATTCTTCATCCAAGGATCAAGTCTCGAGATGTGGCAAATGGTGAACAGCCCATACATTCTACCAAAGACAAACATTGAAGAATGGGATGAAGCCACCTTGATGAAAGCAACCTTGAATGCAAGAGCCATGCACATCCTTTATGCCTCCATGACCCCCACCGAGTTCAACCGGATTTCCTCTTGTGAGACGGCCTATGAGGTATGGAGAAAGCTTTGCATCACTTATGAAGGGACAGATCAAGTGAAGGAAAGCAAAGTCTACATGCTCAAAGGGTTGCTTGAGAACTTCAAGATGGGAAAGGAGGAGAGCATAGCCAACATGTACTCAAGGATCAACACCATCTTAAATGGTCTTGCTGTTCTAGGACATCCTATGTCTAGTGGAGAGATCAACTCAAAGATCCTTAGAACTCTCCCCAAGAGATGGGAATCCAAGGTGACTTCCATTGAAGAAGCAAGGTCGCTTAGGGATATTCCTATTGAAGAGCTCATTGGAAATCTTCAAGCACATGAAGCTACACTTGACAAGAGGGAGGAAGTAGAAAGACTAGAGAAGAAAGAGCTAAAGAGAATGAAGAAGGCTGAAATAAAGGCTCAAATTGAAGCTATCATGGAAAAAGTCTCTCCATCCTCTCAAGCTAAAGAAGATGCCATGTACTCCAAGGGTAGACTCTACAAAGGCAAGTCCTCCTCCATCCGATGCTTCACATGTGGAAAGAAGGGTCACTACAAGGAAGATTGCCCACAAGGCAAAAAGACCCATCTTCACAAGAAGAAGTGGCACTCAAGCTCAAGCGGCTCCTCCAACTCAAGCTCAAGTGAAGATTCATGTGAAGGATCAAGCTCAAGATCTAGTGATGAAGGAGAATGTCATTTTGCTCTTATAGCATCAACAAGTGAAGACTCAAGTGAGGTAAATCTAAACTCTCTAGATAAAGAATCTTTGATTGCTATTATTCATGATATGTGTGCCTCTCTTAAGTCTTCTAAAAGGAAAAAGAAAAAGCTTGCTAAAATTGTTGATAATTTGCATGTAGAACTAGATGATCTTGAACATGCTAATTCTTGCTTGCTTGATGATAAAAATGATTGTCTTAGTCAAGTAGACTCTCTTAAACTTGAAAATTCTAGTTTACTTGATAAGATTAAATTTCTAGAAGCTCAACCTCTCATGCCTAGTTCAAATGAAGAGCATACTTTAATTATTGATTCTCTCATGCATGACATTGATGTTCTTAAATCTGAAAACAAGGACAAAGATTTTGTTTTGCATGAATTAGAAATAGAAAATGCCTCCTTGCTTGCTAAAATCAATGGGCATGAATCTTGTTCTAGTTATACTAATAAAGAGAATGATGTTGCTGCTCTTCATATTGATAGAGATTCTTATTTAACTAAAGCTCTTTGCTTAGAAAATGATCTTTTGCATGCTAGAGATAATATCAATAATTTGTCTTCTACTATTGCCTCTCTTATGCATGATAATGATAGTTTGAGATCATCTTTGCAAAGATTCTTAGTTGGTAAAAAGAATCTTAATGATATCCTACACCATACTACTAAACAAATTGGTAAACATGGTTTAGGATATGATAGTAGTCAAGGGAACAACAAAGATAAAGGACCTCCAATATTCCATGGAGAATCCTCTAGTTCCAAGACTATGGGCACATGCAACTATTGCAATGAATTTGGTCATTATTCTACTTGTTGTCCTTTTAGGAAAGCACCCAAGAGCAATAGGACTTGGGTTGCTAAACTAACCCCTCCGGACCCAAAAACATGATTGGGGACCATTTCATCTTTGTTCTTTAGGTACTTGCAAATGGATTGATTTGAGCTATTGAATTGAAAATTGACTTCTCAATCCACATGAAAGAAGAAAGGTGAGATGTGTAGAGGGTGACAACAAGTGGAAAAGGAAATGGTAAGCACAAAGGTAAATGTTTTATTGCTTATAACCAATCCTAACTTGTTTTTGTCAAGGTAGTGTGCACTATACATATGGTTTTTGAGTCAAAAGTGGCATTTTATGTTTCTCTTCACACTCTTGCTCAAAAACTGTTTCTAATGCTTTTATAGTGCATTACTAACTTGCTTAGACATGTTTGGATATGGTTTGTATTTTTTAGCATGCCTCTAGATATGTTTTATGAAAAATATGTGCTTTTTCTACAGTAGTTTTGTCGGCCGAGTTTTATCCTGTCTAAAACTCGACCGATAGGCACCAATGGGTGTTGCCAACAACTGCGATCGGCCGAGTTGCCAATACACAGAACTCGACCGATTACACTGTGCACAGAATATACATTTGGCTTATTGAGTGACAATTTCCCTCTCAACTAGATTTTCTCAACCAATAGCCTTATTCTTTGGCACTCTCATTTGGTACCTTTATATATGCATATTGCCATGTTCTAATTGCCTATCTTGCTTACAACTCTATCTCTCTAATTGCTCTAAATTGGTATATCTATATCGTGCAATTACTTGCTTTGAGTTGTTTTGCAGGTTTTGATGATGATCTCTTTGGATCTCTTGGTTGTGTCTTAAATTGCTTCCGTTGTGCTCTAACTTGCTACATCTATATAGGTGTATATCTTGTGTTTGATACAACCTTGAGGTTCTTAGGGGTAATCATCTTATGGTAAGGATGCATATATAGTGAGTTATATCCTTTCATGCTTCTAAATTTGCATATCTCTTTGTTTGGATATATCTCTAAATCTAATCATAGCTTGCTTTATGTTGCTTATCTCTTTGCTATGATCTAGATCCTACTAGTAGTCCTAACTTGTGATATCATCTACTAGTAGTTCGCATACATGTAGTTCTAACCCTATCAATAAGTGGTATACTTGATCATCTATATGTTATGTTTGTATCTTATCTTATACATGCTCAAGATTGTTCTTTAAATTGCTTATCTACTATCTTGAGTTTCTTGCATAACATTGTGATGCAGGGTTCATAGATCTACATGATATGTAGAAATTGGAGTATTTTTTGGATTTTTATGCAGGTTTTGCTCCAATTTCAGTTTTTGCTGCAAGTATAGTGCTTTTTATGCAGAAACACCCTTCTGAGCAAGACTCATCGCTACGCCATGAGCTCCGATGGTTTTTGGTCAAATTCCATCATCTTGAGGGTCAAAGTTGTGATTTATTGTTTTTCTGCAGCACTGTATCTGGCATTTTTGGGATGTTCAAGTATATGTTTTAACTTGCTTTTCTTTCTATGCTTGGACAAGACCCTATATGTGCTCTTCTACTCTCCTTATATAACTTTTGTTATCTTCTTTCTCTTAACAAGTGGTGTTTCTTAGTTTCTTCACACCCCCACCTTTTTGAAATGACAAAGGGGGAGAAAGATATGTCTTCTTTTGACAACAGGGAGAAGGCATGTCTTACATGAAGCAAAGAAGCGTGTCCATGTAAAGGGGAGAAGGTAAATGGGAGAAGACATATATGTGTAGAACATATATGAGTAGAAGACATAGTTTCTATAAATGTTATGAAAGCTAACCATGCAGGAGAAATAGCATCAATTGAGGGGGAGTATGAGAACTCCATGCGCATCAATTGAGGGGGAGCATATGAGCTCAATCCTATTGAAACCCCTAGGTTTCTCCGAAGGTATGATTTTACGTACAAGCTTTCAATACATTTATGGAATGGTTTGTCATCTTCAAAAAGGGGGAGAATGTTGACTCAAGGTCAATTAGGTCAATGTTGACTCACGTCTAAATTGACTAAACCCTTGTTTTGATGATGACTAACCATTCCACATATTGGTGTCTAATGCTTCTACATTGAGTGATTTCAGATTAGGTTTAGACACACTCCAAATGCCCTAACTTGCGCATATCAAATTGGAGAAAAGACAAGTCAAAATAGCTACAAGTGTGCAATTTGGGATCTCTATGTAAATGACCTTAGAATTGCTTTGTAATCACTTGTAATGATTGTATGACTTGTAATTAATCTTAGAAAAATTATTGGGACACAAAAATGCATCATTTGTACAGTTTTACGAAAATTCCAAAATACCCATAACAGGGATTTTGTCGGCCGAATTCCAAACTCGGCCGATCCATATATTCTGGAATTTTCTGGGCAATCGGCCGAGTTACCAACTCAGCCGATCCCTGTTCGGTCGAGTTTCTATGGTGGGAAACTCGGCCGATCCACTGATCGGTCCAAGTTGAAAGTCGACCGATCGGCCGAGTTTCTCCAAGGGAACTCGGCCGACAGTCTATCTTTCAGACTTGTCGCTTAGTGGTTCGGCCGAATTACCTTTATAGAAACTCGGCCGATCAAGACTGTACTGGAATGCAGAAAAAGCAATTCTAGCCGTTGTGGAGTTGCAACAAGTGAAAATAGATCCGTTGCAAGCCACAAAACGGCTAGTTTTCGTTCTTAAGTGTTCCCAAAGGCTAAGAGGCATCCCCAGCTATAAATAGGACCCCTTGGGCTTCATTCCAAGGTTGAGCATTCATTGCAAACTCTTTGTGAGGTTCCTATTCTATAGTTGAGTGCTTCCTACAGCCTCCTCTCTCTCTCTAAGCTTAATCACTTGCTACATCCATTAGAGTGAGTAGGAGATTTGTAAGAGAGCTAGTATCATTTGTATATCTTGTGAGGCTCTCACTTCCACCACCTCCCCATCTCTCATTTCCTATATTGAAGATGAAGGTTCTCTCTCTTGTCCAAGAGAGGTGAAGAAGAACAAGGGAAGGAGTCCCTTGGTGAAGATCAAGGCCGAAGACTTGGAGCTAGAGTGGGTAAGCCCTTGGAGAAGGCAGAAGACTCAAGCTCAAGTGGGTAAGTCCTTGGTGGAAAGCTTCTCCGAGTGAAGGTGAAGTCAAAGGCGGAAGATCCAAGAAGAGTGGGTAATTCCTACAAGGCCGAAGACTTGTGCAAGAGTGGGTAAGTCCTTGGAGAAGGCCGAAGACTCTTGCAAAGTGGGTAAGTCCTTGGTAAGGTTGAAGACTCTTTGTATTGGATAGGTAAGTCCTTTGTTGGGTCATGTATTGTAAGTCTTATGAATGAATATAAGAGTGCAATTGGTTGAAGTCCTAGAGGTTGACCTCTCTAGGCAAGTGGACTGACACACTTCTAGTTTGAAGTGTGGAACCACTCTAAATAGCTTGTCTAATTGGTGCATGTTCAATCTCTCTTATCCTTGCTATGCATGATTTAGTTGTACTCAAATTACCTATTTAGCAACCTTATCTTGTCATATATTTTGAAGGTCTGATGAATTTTGTTTAAGTGCTTTCAGCTCTATTCACCCCCCCTCTAGAGCACCTAAGTCAACCATCTAGGATCCAACAAGTGGTATCAGAGCAGGTCTTCTCCAAGCATACTTCAACAAGTAGGAGAAGATGGGTGACTACCTAGGAGGGAGACTCTCGACCAGCCTTCCAATCTTCAATGGGAGCAACTTCCTCTATTGGAGAAGAAGACTTCAATTCTTCATCCAAGGATCAAGTCTCGAGATGTGGCAAATGGTGAACAGCCCATACATTCTACCAAAGACAAACATTGAAGAATGGGATGAAGCCACCTTGATGAAAGCAACCTTGAATGCAAGAGCCATGCACATCCTTTATGCCTCCATGACCCCCACCGAGTTCAACCGGATTTCCTCTTGTGAGACGGCCTATGAGGTATGGAGAAAGCTTTGCATCACTTATGAAGGGACAGATCAAGTGAAGGAAAGCAAAGTCTACATGCTCAAAGGGTTGCTTGAGAACTTCAAGATGGGAAAGGAGGAGAGCATAGCCAACATGTACTCAAGGATCAACACCATCTTAAATGGTCTTGCTGTTCTAGGACATCCTATGTCTAGTGGAGAGATCAACTCAAAGATCCTTAGAACTCTCCCCAAGAGATGGGAATCCAAGGTGACTTCCATTGAAGAAGCAAGGTCGCTTAGGGATATTCCTATTGAAGAGCTCATTGGAAATCTTCAAGCACATGAAGCTACACTTGACAAGAGGGAGGAAGTAGAAAGACTAGAGAAGAAAGAGCTAAAGAGAATGAAGAAGGCTGAAATAAAGGCTCAAATTGAAGCTATCATGGAAAAAGTCTCTCCATCCTCTCAAGCTAAAGAAGATGCCATGTACTCCAAGGGTAGACTCTACAAAGGCAAGTCCTCCTCCATCCGATGCTTCACATGTGGAAAGAAGGGTCACTACAAGGAAGATTGCCCACAAGGCAAAAAGACCCATCTTCACAAGAAGAAGTGGCACTCAAGCTCAAGCGGCTCCTCCAACTCAAGCTCAAGTGAAGATTCATGTGAAGGATCAAGCTCAAGATCTAGTGATGAAGGAGAATGTCATTTTGCTCTTATAGCATCAACAAGTGAAGACTCAAGTGAGGTAAATCTAAACTCTCTAGATAAAGAATCTTTGATTGCTATTATTCATGATATGTGTGCCTCTCTTAAGTCTTCTAAAAGGAAAAAGAAAAAGCTTGCTAAAATTGTTGATAATTTGCATGTAGAACTAGATGATCTTGAACATGCTAATTCTTGCTTGCTTGATGATAAAAATGATTGTCTTAGTCAAGTAGACTCTCTTAAACTTGAAAATTCTAGTTTACTTGATAAGATTAAATTTCTAGAAGCTCAACCTCTCATGCCTAGTTCAAATGAAGAGCATACTTTAATTATTGATTCTCTCATGCATGACATTGATGTTCTTAAATCTGAAAACAAGGACAAAGATTTTGTTTTGCATGAATTAGAAATAGAAAATGCCTCCTTGCTTGCTAAAATCAATGGGCATGAATCTTGTTCTAGTTATACTAATAAAGAGAATGATGTTGCTGCTCTTCATATTGATAGAGATTCTTATTTAACTAAAGCTCTTTGCTTAGAAAATGATCTTTTGCATGCTAGAGATAATATCAATAATTTGTCTTCTACTATTGCCTCTCTTATGCATGATAATGATAGTTTGAGATCATCTTTGCAAAGATTCTTAGTTGGTAAAAAGAATCTTAATGATATCCTACACCATACTACTAAACAAATTGGTAAACATGGTTTAGGATATGATAGTAGTCAAGGGAACAACAAAGATAAAGGACCTCCAATATTCCATGGAGAATCCTCTAGTTCCAAGACTATGGGCACATGCAACTATTGCAATGAATTTGGTCATTATTCTACTTGTTGTCCTTTTAGGAAAGCACCCAAGAGCAATAGGACTTGGGTTGCTAAACTAACCCCTCCGGACCCAAAAACATGATTGGGGACCATTTCATCTTTGTTCTTTAGGTACTTGCAAATGGATTGATTTGAGCTATTGAATTGAAAATTGACTTCTCAATCCACATGAAAGAAGAAAGGTGAGATGTGTAGAGGGTGACAACAAGTGGAAAAGGAAATGGTAAGCACAAAGGTAAATGTTTTATTGCTTATAACCAATCCTAACTTGTTTTTGTCAAGGTAGTGTGCACTATACATATGGTTTTTGAGTCAAAAGTGGCATTTTATGTTTCTCTTCACACTCTTGCTCAAAAACTGTTTCTAATGCTTTTATAGTGCATTACTAACTTGCTTAGACATGTTTGGATATGGTTTGTATTTTTTAGCATGCCTCTAGATATGTTTTATGAAAAATATGTGCTTTTTCTACAGTAGTTTTGTCGGCCGAGTTTTATCCTGTCTAAAACTCGACCGATAGGCACCAATGGGTGTTGCCAACAACTGCGATCGGCCGAGTTGCCAATACACAGAACTCGACCGATTACACTGTGCACAGAATATACATTTGGCTTATTGAGTGACAATTTCCCTCTCAACTAGATTTTCTCAACCAATAGCCTTATTCTTTGGCACTCTCATTTGGTACCTTTATATATGCATATTGCCATGTTCTAATTGCCTATCTTGCTTACAACTCTATCTCTCTAATTGCTCTAAATTGGTATATCTATATCGTGCAATTACTTGCTTTGAGTTGTTTTGCAGGTTTTGATGATGATCTCTTTGGATCTCTTGGTTGTGTCTTAAATTGCTTCCGTTGTGCTCTAACTTGCTACATCTATATAGGTGTATATCTTGTGTTTGATACAACCTTGAGGTTCTTAGGGGTAATCATCTTATGGTAAGGATGCATATATAGTGAGTTATATCCTTTCATGCTTCTAAATTTGCATATCTCTTTGTTTGGATATATCTCTAAATCTAATCATAGCTTGCTTTATGTTGCTTATCTCTTTGCTATGATCTAGATCCTACTAGTAGTCCTAACTTGTGATATCATCTACTAGTAGTTCGCATACATGTAGTTCTAACCCTATCAATAAGTGGTATACTTGATCATCTATATGTTATGTTTGTATCTTATCTTATACATGCTCAAGATTGTTCTTTAAATTGCTTATCTACTATCTTGAGTTTCTTGCATAACATTGTGATGCAGGGTTCATAGATCTACATGATATGTAGAAATTGGAGTATTTTTTGGATTTTTATGCAGGTTTTGCTCCAATTTCAGTTTTTGCTGCAAGTATAGTGCTTTTTATGCAGAAACACCCTTCTGAGCAAGACTCATCGCTACGCCATGAGCTCCGATGGTTTTTGGTCAAATTCCATCATCTTGAGGGTCAAAGTTGTGATTTATTGTTTTTCTGCAGCACTGTATCTGGCATTTTTGGGATGTTCAAGTATATGTTTTAACTTGCTTTTCTTTCTATGCTTGGACAAGACCCTATATGTGCTCTTCTACTCTCCTTATATAACTTTTGTTATCTTCTTTCTCTTAACAAGTGGTGTTTCTTAGTTTCTTCACACCCCCACCTTTTTGAAATGACAAAGGGGGAGAAAGATATGTCTTCTTTTGACAACAGGGAGAAGGCATGTCTTACATGAAGCAAAGAAGCGTGTCCATGTAAAGGGGAGAAGGTAAATGGGAGAAGACATATATGTGTAGAACATATATGAGTAGAAGACATAGTTTCTATAAATGTTATGAAAGCTAACCATGCAGGAGAAATAGCATCAATTGAGGGGGAGTATGAGAACTCCATGCGCATCAATTGAGGGGGAGCATATGAGCTCAATCCTATTGAAACCCCTAGGTTTCTCCGAAGGTATGATTTTACGTACAAGCTTTCAATACATTTATGGAATGGTTTGTCATCTTCAAAAAGGGGGAGAATGTTGACTCAAGGTCAATTAGGTCAATGTTGACTCACGTCTAAATTGACTAAACCCTTGTTTTGATGATGACTAACCATTCCACATATTGGTGTCTAATGCTTCTACATTGAGTGATTTCAGATTAGGTTTAGACACACTCCAAATGCCCTAACTTGCGCATATCAAATTGGAGAAAAGACAAGTCAAAATAGCTACAAGTGTGCAATTTGGGATCTCTATGTAAATGACCTTAGAATTGCTTTGTAATCACTTGTAATGATTGTATGACTTGTAATTAATCTTAGAAAAATTATTGGGACACAAAAATGCATCATTTGTACAGTTTTACGAAAATTCCAAAATACCCATAACAGGGATTTTGTCGGCCGAATTCCAAACTCGGCCGATCCATATATTCTGGAATTTTCTGGGCAATCGGCCGAGTTACCAACTCAGCCGATCCCTGTTCGGTCGAGTTTCTATGGTGGGAAACTCGGCCGATCCACTGATCGGTCCAAGTTGAAAGTCGACCGATCGGCCGAGTTTCTCCAAGGGAACTCGGCCGACAGTCTATCTTTCAGACTTGTCGCTTAGTGGTTCGGCCGAATTACCTTTATAGAAACTCGGCCGATCAAGACTGTACTGGAATGCAGAAAAAGCAATTCTAGCCGTTGTGGAGTTGCAACAAGTGAAAATAGATCCGTTGCAAGCCACAAAACGGCTAGTTTTTGTTCTTAAGTGTTCCCAAAGGCTAAGAGGCATCCCCAGCTATAAATAGGACCCCTTGGGCTTCATTCCAAGGTTGAGCATTCATTGCAAACTCTTTGTGAGGTTCCTATTCTATAGTTGAGTGCTTCCTACAGCCTCCTCTCTCTCTCTAAGCTTAATCACTTGCTACATCCATTAGAGTGAGTAGGAGATTTGTAAGAGAGCTAGTATCATTTGTATATCTTGTGAGGCTCTCACTTCCACCACCTCCCCATCTCTCATTTCCTATATTGAAGATGAAGGTTCTCTCTCTTGTCCAAGAGAGGTGAAGAAGAACAAGGGAAGGAGTCCCTTGGTGAAGATCAAGGCCGAAGACTTGGAGCTAGAGTGGGTAAGCCCTTGGAGAAGGCAGAAGACTCAAGCTCAAGTGGGTAAGTCCTTGGTGGAAAGCTTCTCCGAGTGAAGGTGAAGTCAAAGGCGGAAGATCCAAGAAGAGTGGGTAATTCCTACAAGGCCGAAGACTTGTGCAAGAGTGGGTAAGTCCTTGGAGAAGGCCGAAGACTCTTGCAAAGTGGGTAAGTCCTTGGTAAGGTTGAAGACTCTTTGTATTGGATAGGTAAGTCCTTTGTTGGGTCATGTATTGTAAGTCTTATGAATGAATATAAGAGTGCAATTGGTTGAAGTCCTAGAGGTTGACCTCTCTAGGCAAGTGGACTGACACACTTCTAGTTTGAAGTGTGGAACCACTCTAAATAGCTTGTCTAATTGGTGCATGTTCAATCTCTCTTATCCTTGCTATGCATGATTTAGTTGTACTCAAATTACCTATTTAGCAACCTTATCTTGTCATATATTTTGAAGGTCTGATGAATTTTGTTTAAGTGCTTTCAGCTCTATTCACCCCCCCTCTAGAGCACCTAAGTCAACCATCTAGGATCCAACAAGTGGTATCAGAGCAGGTCTTCTCCAAGCATACTTCAACAAGTAGGAGAAGATGGGTGACTACCTAGGAGGGAGACTCTCGACCAGCCTTCCAATCTTCAATGGGAGCAACTTCCTCTATTGGAGAAGAAGACTTCAATTCTTCATCCAAGGATCAAGTCTCGAGATGTGGCAAATGGTGAACAGCCCATACATTCTACCAAAGACAAACATTGAAGAATGGGATGAAGCCACCTTGATGAAAGCAACCTTGAATGCAAGAGCCATGCACATCCTTTATGCCTCCATGACCCCCACCGAGTTCAACCGGATTTCCTCTTGTGAGACGGCCTATGAGGTATGGAGAAAGCTTTGCATCACTTATGAAGGGACAGATCAAGTGAAGGAAAGCAAAGTCTACATGCTCAAAGGGTTGCTTGAGAACTTCAAGATGGGAAAGGAGGAGAGCATAGCCAACATGTACTCAAGGATCAACACCATCTTAAATGGTCTTGCTGTTCTAGGACATCCTATGTCTAGTGGAGAGATCAACTCAAAGATCCTTAGAACTCTCCCCAAGAGATGGGAATCCAAGGTGACTTCCATTGAAGAAGCAAGGTCGCTTAGGGATATTCCTATTGAAGAGCTCATTGGAAATCTTCAAGCACATGAAGCTACACTTGACAAGAGGGAGGAAGTAGAAAGACTAGAGAAGAAAGAGCTAAAGAGAATGAAGAAGGCTGAAATAAAGGCTCAAATTGAAGCTATCATGGAAAAAGTCTCTCCATCCTCTCAAGCTAAAGAAGATGCCATGTACTCCAAGGGTAGACTCTACAAAGGCAAGTCCTCCTCCATCCGATGCTTCACATGTGGAAAGAAGGGTCACTACAAGGAAGATTGCCCACAAGGCAAAAAGACCCATCTTCACAAGAAGAAGTGGCACTCAAGCTCAAGCGGCTCCTCCAACTCAAGCTCAAGTGAAGATTCATGTGAAGGATCAAGCTCAAGATCTAGTGATGAAGGAGAATGTCATTTTGCTCTTATAGCATCAACAAGTGAAGACTCAAGTGAGGTAAATCTAAACTCTCTAGATAAAGAATCTTTGATTGCTATTATTCATGATATGTGTGCCTCTCTTAAGTCTTCTAAAAGGAAAAAGAAAAAGCTTGCTAAAATTGTTGATAATTTGCATGTAGAACTAGATGATCTTGAACATGCTAATTCTTGCTTGCTTGATGATAAAAATGATTGTCTTAGTCAAGTAGACTCTCTTAAACTTGAAAATTCTAGTTTACTTGATAAGATTAAATTTCTAGAAGCTCAACCTCTCATGCCTAGTTCAAATGAAGAGCATACTTTAATTATTGATTCTCTCATGCATGACATTGATGTTCTTAAATCTGAAAACAAGGACAAAGATTTTGTTTTGCATGAATTAGAAATAGAAAATGCCTCCTTGCTTGCTAAAATCAATGGGCATGAATCTTGTTCTAGTTATACTAATAAAGAGAATGATGTTGCTGCTCTTCATATTGATAGAGATTCTTATTTAACTAAAGCTCTTTGCTTAGAAAATGATCTTTTGCATGCTAGAGATAATATCAATAATTTGTCTTCTACTATTGCCTCTCTTATGCATGATAATGATAGTTTGAGATCATCTTTGCAAAGATTCTTAGTTGGTAAAAAGAATCTTAATGATATCCTACACCATACTACTAAACAAATTGGTAAACATGGTTTAGGATATGATAGTAGTCAAGGGAACAACAAAGATAAAGGACCTCCAATATTCCATGGAGAATCCTCTAGTTCCAAGACTATGGGCACATGCAACTATTGCAATGAATTTGGTCATTATTCTACTTGTTGTCCTTTTAGGAAAGCACCCAAGAGCAATAGGACTTGGGTTGCTAAACTAACCCCTCCGGACCCAAAAACATGATTGGGGACCATTTCATCTTTGTTCTTTAGGTACTTGCAAATGGATTGATTTGAGCTATTGAATTGAAAATTGACTTCTCAATCCACATGAAAGAAGAAAGGTGAGATGTGTAGAGGGTGACAACAAGTGGAAAAGGAAATGGTAAGCACAAAGGTAAATGTTTTATTGCTTATAACCAATCCTAACTTGTTTTTGTCAAGGTAGTGTGCACTATACATATGGTTTTTGAGTCAAAAGTGGCATTTTATGTTTCTCTTCACACTCTTGCTCAAAAACTGTTTCTAATGCTTTTATAGTGCATTACTAACTTGCTTAGACATGTTTGGATATGGTTTGTATTTTTTAGCATGCCTCTAGATATGTTTTATGAAAAATATGTGCTTTTTCTACAGTAGTTTTGTCGGCCGAGTTTTATCCTGTCTAAAACTCGACCGATAGGCACCAATGGGTGTTGCCAACAACTGCGATCGGCCGAGTTGCCAATACACAGAACTCGACCGATTACACTGTGCACAGAATATACATTTGGCTTATTGAGTGACAATTTCCCTCTCAACTAGATTTTCTCAACCAATAGCCTTATTCTTTGGCACTCTCATTTGGTACCTTTATATATGCATATTGCCATGTTCTAATTGCCTATCTTGCTTACAACTCTATCTCTCTAATTGCTCTAAATTGGTATATCTATATCGTGCAATTACTTGCTTTGAGTTGTTTTGCAGGTTTTGATGATGATCTCTTTGGATCTCTTGGTTGTGTCTTAAATTGCTTCCGTTGTGCTCTAACTTGCTACATCTATATAGGTGTATATCTTGTGTTTGATACAACCTTGAGGTTCTTAGGGGTAATCATCTTATGGTAAGGATGCATATATAGTGAGTTATATCCTTTCATGCTTCTAAATTTGCATATCTCTTTGTTTGGATATATCTCTAAATCTAATCATAGCTTGCTTTATGTTGCTTATCTCTTTGCTATGATCTAGATCCTACTAGTAGTCCTAACTTGTGATATCATCTACTAGTAGTTCGCATACATGTAGTTCTAACCCTATCAATAAGTGGTATACTTGATCATCTATATGTTATGTTTGTATCTTATCTTATACATGCTCAAGATTGTTCTTTAAATTGCTTATCTACTATCTTGAGTTTCTTGCATAACATTGTGATGCAGGGTTCATAGATCTACATGATATGTAGAAATTGGAGTATTTTTTGGATTTTTATGCAGGTTTTGCTCCAATTTCAGTTTTTGCTGCAAGTATAGTGCTTTTTATGCAGAAACACCCTTCTGAGCAAGACTCATCGCTACGCCATGAGCTCCGATGGTTTTTGGTCAAATTCCATCATCTTGAGGGTCAAAGTTGTGATTTATTGTTTTTCTGCAGCACTGTATCTGGCATTTTTGGGATGTTCAAGTATATGTTTTAACTTGCTTTTCTTTCTATGCTTGGACAAGACCCTATATGTGCTCTTCTACTCTCCTTATATAACTTTTGTTATCTTCTTTCTCTTAACAAGTGGTGTTTCTTAGTTTCTTCACACCCCCACCTTTTTGAAATGACAAAGGGGGAGAAAGATATGTCTTCTTTTGACAACAGGGAGAAGGCATGTCTTACATGAAGCAAAGAAGCGTGTCCATGTAAAGGGGAGAAGGTAAATGGGAGAAGACATATATGTGTAGAACATATATGAGTAGAAGACATAGTTTCTATAAATGTTATGAAAGCTAACCATGCAGGAGAAATAGCATCAATTGAGGGGGAGTATGAGAACTCCATGCGCATCAATTGAGGGGGAGCATATGAGCTCAATCCTATTGAAACCCCTAGGTTTCTCCGAAGGTATGATTTTACGTACAAGCTTTCAATACATTTATGGAATGGTTTGTCATCTTCAAAAAGGGGGAGAATGTTGACTCAAGGTCAATTAGGTCAATGTTGACTCACGTCTAAATTGACTAAACCCTTGTTTTGATGATGACTAACCATTCCACATATTGGTGTCTAATGCTTCTACATTGAGTGATTTCAGATTAGGTTTAGACACACTCCAAATGCCCTAACTTGCGCATATCAAATTGGAGAAAAGACAAGTCAAAATAGCTACAAGTGTGCAATTTGGGATCTCTATGTAAATGACCTTAGAATTGCTTTGTAATCACTTGTAATGATTGTATGACTTGTAATTAATCTTAGAAAAATTATTGGGACACAAAAATGCATCATTTGTACAGTTTTACGAAAATTCCAAAATACCCATAACAGGGATTTTGTCGGCCGAATTCCAAACTCGGCCGATCCATATATTCTGGAATTTTCTGGGCAATCGGCCGAGTTACCAACTCAGCCGATCCCTGTTCGGTCGAGTTTCTATGGTGGGAAACTCGGCCGATCCACTGATCGGTCCAAGTTGAAAGTCGACCGATCGGCCGAGTTTCTCCAAGGGAACTCGGCCGACAGTCTATCTTTCAGACTTGTCGCTTAGTGGTTCGGCCGAATTACCTTTATAGAAACTCGGCCGATCAAGACTGTACTGGAATGCAGAAAAAGCAATTCTAGCCGTTGTGGAGTTGCAACAAGTGAAAATAGATCCGTTGCAAGCCACAAAACGGCTAGTTTTCGTTCTTAAGTGTTCCCAAAGGCTAAGAGGCATCCCCAGCTATAAATAGGACCCCTTGGGCTTCATTCCAAGGTTGAGCATTCATTGCAAACTCTTTGTGAGGTTCCTATTCTATAGTTGAGTGCTTCCTACAGCCTCCTCTCTCTCTCTAAGCTTAATCACTTGCTACATCCATTAGAGTGAGTAGGAGATTTGTAAGAGAGCTAGTATCATTTGTATATCTTGTGAGGCTCTCACTTCCACCACCTCCCCATCTCTCATTTCCTATATTGAAGATGAAGGTTCTCTCTCTTGTCCAAGAGAGGTGAAGAAGAACAAGGGAAGGAGTCCCTTGGTGAAGATCAAGGCCGAAGACTTGGAGCTAGAGTGGGTAAGCCCTTGGAGAAGGCAGAAGACTCAAGCTCAAGTGGGTAAGTCCTTGGTGGAAAGCTTCTCCGAGTGAAGGTGAAGTCAAAGGCGGAAGATCCAAGAAGAGTGGGTAATTCCTACAAGGCCGAAGACTTGTGCAAGAGTGGGTAAGTCCTTGGAGAAGGCCGAAGACTCTTGCAAAGTGGGTAAGTCCTTGGTAAGGTTGAAGACTCTTTGTATTGGATAGGTAAGTCCTTTGTTGGGTCATGTATTGTAAGTCTTATGAATGAATATAAGAGTGCAATTGGTTGAAGTCCTAGAGGTTGACCTCTCTAGGCAAGTGGACTGACACACTTCTAGTTTGAAGTGTGGAACCACTCTAAATAGCTTGTCTAATTGGTGCATGTTCAATCTCTCTTATCCTTGCTATGCATGATTTAGTTGTACTCAAATTACCTATTTAGCAACCTTATCTTGTCATATATTTTGAAGGTCTGATGAATTTTGTTTAAGTGCTTTCAGCTCTATTCACCCCCCCTCTAGAGCACCTAAGTCAACCATCTAGGATCCAACAAGTGGTATCAGAGCAGGTCTTCTCCAAGCATACTTCAACAAGTAGGAGAAGATGGGTGACTACCTAGGAGGGAGACTCTCGACCAGCCTTCCAATCTTCAATGGGAGCAACTTCCTCTATTGGAGAAGAAGACTTCAATTCTTCATCCAAGGATCAAGTCTCGAGATGTGGCAAATGGTGAACAGCCCATACATTCTACCAAAGACAAACATTGAAGAATGGGATGAAGCCACCTTGATGAAAGCAACCTTGAATGCAAGAGCCATGCACATCCTTTATGCCTCCATGACCCCCACCGAGTTCAACCGGATTTCCTCTTGTGAGACGGCCTATGAGGTATGGAGAAAGCTTTGCATCACTTATGAAGGGACAGATCAAGTGAAGGAAAGCAAAGTCTACATGCTCAAAGGGTTGCTTGAGAACTTCAAGATGGGAAAGGAGGAGAGCATAGCCAACATGTACTCAAGGATCAACACCATCTTAAATGGTCTTGCTGTTCTAGGACATCCTATGTCTAGTGGAGAGATCAACTCAAAGATCCTTAGAACTCTCCCCAAGAGATGGGAATCCAAGGTGACTTCCATTGAAGAAGCAAGGTCGCTTAGGGATATTCCTATTGAAGAGCTCATTGGAAATCTTCAAGCACATGAAGCTACACTTGACAAGAGGGAGGAAGTAGAAAGACTAGAGAAGAAAGAGCTAAAGAGAATGAAGAAGGCTGAAATAAAGGCTCAAATTGAAGCTATCATGGAAAAAGTCTCTCCATCCTCTCAAGCTAAAGAAGATGCCATGTACTCCAAGGGTAGACTCTACAAAGGCAAGTCCTCCTCCATCCGATGCTTCACATGTGGAAAGAAGGGTCACTACAAGGAAGATTGCCCACAAGGCAAAAAGACCCATCTTCACAAGAAGAAGTGGCACTCAAGCTCAAGCGGCTCCTCCAACTCAAGCTCAAGTGAAGATTCATGTGAAGGATCAAGCTCAAGATCTAGTGATGAAGGAGAATGTCATTTTGCTCTTATAGCATCAACAAGTGAAGACTCAAGTGAGGTAAATCTAAACTCTCTAGATAAAGAATCTTTGATTGCTATTATTCATGATATGTGTGCCTCTCTTAAGTCTTCTAAAAGGAAAAAGAAAAAGCTTGCTAAAATTGTTGATAATTTGCATGTAGAACTAGATGATCTTGAACATGCTAATTCTTGCTTGCTTGATGATAAAAATGATTGTCTTAGTCAAGTAGACTCTCTTAAACTTGAAAATTCTAGTTTACTTGATAAGATTAAATTTCTAGAAGCTCAACCTCTCATGCCTAGTTCAAATGAAGAGCATACTTTAATTATTGATTCTCTCATGCATGACATTGATGTTCTTAAATCTGAAAACAAGGACAAAGATTTTGTTTTGCATGAATTAGAAATAGAAAATGCCTCCTTGCTTGCTAAAATCAATGGGCATGAATCTTGTTCTAGTTATACTAATAAAGAGAATGATGTTGCTGCTCTTCATATTGATAGAGATTCTTATTTAACTAAAGCTCTTTGCTTAGAAAATGATCTTTTGCATGCTAGAGATAATATCAATAATTTGTCTTCTACTATTGCCTCTCTTATGCATGATAATGATAGTTTGAGATCATCTTTGCAAAGATTCTTAGTTGGTAAAAAGAATCTTAATGATATCCTACACCATACTACTAAACAAATTGGTAAACATGGTTTAGGATATGATAGTAGTCAAGGGAACAACAAAGATAAAGGACCTCCAATATTCCATGGAGAATCCTCTAGTTCCAAGACTATGGGCACATGCAACTATTGCAATGAATTTGGTCATTATTCTACTTGTTGTCCTTTTAGGAAAGCACCCAAGAGCAATAGGACTTGGGTTGCTAAACTAACCCCTCCGGACCCAAAAACATGATTGGGGACCATTTCATCTTTGTTCTTTAGGTACTTGCAAATGGATTGATTTGAGCTATTGAATTGAAAATTGACTTCTCAATCCACATGAAAGAAGAAAGGTGAGATGTGTAGAGGGTGACAACAAGTGGAAAAGGAAATGGTAAGCACAAAGGTAAATGTTTTATTGCTTATAACCAATCCTAACTTGTTTTTGTCAAGGTAGTGTGCACTATACATATGGTTTTTGAGTCAAAAGTGGCATTTTATGTTTCTCTTCACACTCTTGCTCAAAAACTGTTTCTAATGCTTTTATAGTGCATTACTAACTTGCTTAGACATGTTTGGATATGGTTTGTATTTTTTAGCATGCCTCTAGATATGTTTTATGAAAAATATGTGCTTTTTCTACAGTAGTTTTGTCGGCCGAGTTTTATCCTGTCTAAAACTCGACCGATAGGCACCAATGGGTGTTGCCAACAACTGCGATCGGCCGAGTTGCCAATACACAGAACTCGACCGATTACACTGTGCACAGAATATACATTTGGCTTATTGAGTGACAATTTCCCTCTCAACTAGATTTTCTCAACCAATAGCCTTATTCTTTGGCACTCTCATTTGGTACCTTTATATATGCATATTGCCATGTTCTAATTGCCTATCTTGCTTACAACTCTATCTCTCTAATTGCTCTAAATTGGTATATCTATATCGTGCAATTACTTGCTTTGAGTTGTTTTGCAGGTTTTGATGATGATCTCTTTGGATCTCTTGGTTGTGTCTTAAATTGCTTCCGTTGTGCTCTAACTTGCTACATCTATATAGGTGTATATCTTGTGTTTGATACAACCTTGAGGTTCTTAGGGGTAATCATCTTATGGTAAGGATGCATATATAGTGAGTTATATCCTTTCATGCTTCTAAATTTGCATATCTCTTTGTTTGGATATATCTCTAAATCTAATCATAGCTTGCTTTATGTTGCTTATCTCTTTGCTATGATCTAGATCCTACTAGTAGTCCTAACTTGTGATATCATCTACTAGTAGTTCGCATACATGTAGTTCTAACCCTATCAATAAGTGGTATACTTGATCATCTATATGTTATGTTTGTATCTTATCTTATACATGCTCAAGATTGTTCTTTAAATTGCTTATCTACTATCTTGAGTTTCTTGCATAACATTGTGATGCAGGGTTCATAGATCTACATGATATGTAGAAATTGGAGTATTTTTTGGATTTTTATGCAGGTTTTGCTCCAATTTCAGTTTTTGCTGCAAGTATAGTGCTTTTTATGCAGAAACACCCTTCTGAGCAAGACTCATCGCTACGCCATGAGCTCCGATGGTTTTTGGTCAAATTCCATCATCTTGAGGGTCAAAGTTGTGATTTATTGTTTTTCTGCAGCACTGTATCTGGCATTTTTGGGATGTTCAAGTATATGTTTTAACTTGCTTTTCTTTCTATGCTTGGACAAGACCCTATATGTGCTCTTCTACTCTCCTTATATAACTTTTGTTATCTTCTTTCTCTTAACAAGTGGTGTTTCTTAGTTTCTTCACACCCCCACCTTTTTGAAATGACAAAGGGGGAGAAAGATATGTCTTCTTTTGACAACAGGGAGAAGGCATGTCTTACATGAAGCAAAGAAGCGTGTCCATGTAAAGGGGAGAAGGTAAATGGGAGAAGACATATATGTGTAGAACATATATGAGTAGAAGACATAGTTTCTATAAATGTTATGAAAGCTAACCATGCAGGAGAAATAGCATCAATTGAGGGGGAGTATGAGAACTCCATGCGCATCAATTGAGGGGGAGCATATGAGCTCAATCCTATTGAAACCCCTAGGTTTCTCCGAAGGTATGATTTTACGTACAAGCTTTCAATACATTTATGGAATGGTTTGTCATCTTCAAAAAGGGGGAGAATGTTGACTCAAGGTCAATTAGGTCAATGTTGACTCACGTCTAAATTGACTAAACCCTTGTTTTGATGATGACTAACCATTCCACATATTGGTGTCTAATGCTTCTACATTGAGTGATTTCAGATTAGGTTTAGACACACTCCAAATGCCCTAACTTGCGCATATCAAATTGGAGAAAAGACAAGTCAAAATAGCTACAAGTGTGCAATTTGGGATCTCTATGTAAATGACCTTAGAATTGCTTTGTAATCACTTGTAATGATTGTATGACTTGTAATTAATCTTAGAAAAATTATTGGGACACAAAAATGCATCATTTGTACAGTTTTACGAAAATTCCAAAATACCCATAACAGGGATTTTGTCGGCCGAATTCCAAACTCGGCCGATCCATATATTCTGGAATTTTCTGGGCAATCGGCCGAGTTACCAACTCAGCCGATCCCTGTTCGGTCGAGTTTCTATGGTGGGAAACTCGGCCGATCCACTGATCGGTCCAAGTTGAAAGTCGACCGATCGGCCGAGTTTCTCCAAGGGAACTCGGCCGACAGTCTATCTTTCAGACTTGTCGCTTAGTGGTTCGGCCGAATTACCTTTATAGAAACTCGGCCGATCAAGACTGTACTGGAATGCAGAAAAAGCAATTCTAGCCGTTGTGGAGTTGCAACAAGTGAAAATAGATCCGTTGCAAGCCACAAAACGGCTAGTTTTCGTTCTTAAGTGTTCCCAAAGGCTAAGAGGCATCCCCAGCTATAAATAGGACCCCTTGGGCTTCATTCCAAGGTTGAGCATTCATTGCAAACTCTTTGTGAGGTTCCTATTCTATAGTTGAGTGCTTCCTACAGCCTCCTCTCTCTCTCTAAGCTTAATCACTTGCTACATCCATTAGAGTGAGTAGGAGATTTGTAAGAGAGCTAGTATCATTTGTATATCTTGTGAGGCTCTCACTTCCACCACCTCCCCATCTCTCATTTCCTATATTGAAGATGAAGGTTCTCTCTCTTGTCCAAGAGAGGTGAAGAAGAACAAGGGAAGGAGTCCCTTGGTGAAGATCAAGGCCGAAGACTTGGAGCTAGAGTGGGTAAGCCCTTGGAGAAGGCAGAAGACTCAAGCTCAAGTGGGTAAGTCCTTGGTGGAAAGCTTCTCCGAGTGAAGGTGAAGTCAAAGGCGGAAGATCCAAGAAGAGTGGGTAATTCCTACAAGGCCGAAGACTTGTGCAAGAGTGGGTAAGTCCTTGGAGAAGGCCGAAGACTCTTGCAAAGTGGGTAAGTCCTTGGTAAGGTTGAAGACTCTTTGTATTGGATAGGTAAGTCCTTTGTTGGGTCATGTATTGTAAGTCTTATGAATGAATATAAGAGTGCAATTGGTTGAAGTCCTAGAGGTTGACCTCTCTAGGCAAGTGGACTGACACACTTCTAGTTTGAAGTGTGGAACCACTCTAAATAGCTTGTCTAATTGGTGCATGTTCAATCTCTCTTATCCTTGCTATGCATGATTTAGTTGTACTCAAATTACCTATTTAGCAACCTTATCTTGTCATATATTTTGAAGGTCTGATGAATTTTGTTTAAGTGCTTTCAGCTCTATTCACCCCCCCTCTAGAGCACCTAAGTCAACCATCTAGGATCCAACAAGTGGTATCAGAGCAGGTCTTCTCCAAGCATACTTCAACAAGTAGGAGAAGATGGGTGACTACCTAGGAGGGAGACTCTCGACCAGCCTTCCAATCTTCAATGGGAGCAACTTCCTCTATTGGAGAAGAAGACTTCAATTCTTCATCCAAGGATCAAGTCTCGAGATGTGGCAAATGGTGAACAGCCCATACATTCTACCAAAGACAAACATTGAAGAATGGGATGAAGCCACCTTGATGAAAGCAACCTTGAATGCAAGAGCCATGCACATCCTTTATGCCTCCATGACCCCCACCGAGTTCAACCGGATTTCCTCTTGTGAGA
Source organism: Alisma plantago-aquatica (assembly GCA_963693085.1). NCBI lineage: Eukaryota > Viridiplantae > Streptophyta > Magnoliopsida > Alismatales > Alismataceae > Alisma > Alisma plantago-aquatica. The sequence goes on from OY856410.1 coordinate 1,526,020,144, forward strand.
CGGCCTATGAGGTATGGAGAAAGCTTTGCATCACTTATGAAGGGACAGATCAAGTGAAGGAAAGCAAAGTCTACATGCTCAAAGGGTTGCTTGAGAACTTCAAGATGGGAAAGGAGGAGAGCATAGCCAACATGTACTCAAGGATCAACACCATCTTAAATGGTCTTGCTGTTCTAGGACATCCTATGTCTAGTGGAGAGATCAACTCAAAGATCCTTAGAACTCTCCCCAAGAGATGGGAATCCAAGGTGACTTCCATTGAAGAAGCAAGGTCGCTTAGGGATATTCCTATTGAAGAGCTCATTGGAAATCTTCAAGCACATGAAGCTACACTTGACAAGAGGGAGGAAGTAGAAAGACTAGAGAAGAAAGAGCTAAAGAGAATGAAGAAGGCTGAAATAAAGGCTCAAATTGAAGCTATCATGGAAAAAGTCTCTCCATCCTCTCAAGCTAAAGAAGATGCCATGTACTCCAAGGGTAGACTCTACAAAGGCAAGTCCTCCTCCATCCGATGCTTCACATGTGGAAAGAAGGGTCACTACAAGGAAGATTGCCCACAAGGCAAAAAGACCCATCTTCACAAGAAGAAGTGGCACTCAAGCTCAAGCGGCTCCTCCAACTCAAGCTCAAGTGAAGATTCATGTGAAGGATCAAGCTCAAGATCTAGTGATGAAGGAGAATGTCATTTTGCTCTTATAGCATCAACAAGTGAAGACTCAAGTGAGGTAAATCTAAACTCTCTAGATAAAGAATCTTTGATTGCTATTATTCATGATATGTGTGCCTCTCTTAAGTCTTCTAAAAGGAAAAAGAAAAAGCTTGCTAAAATTGTTGATAATTTGCATGTAGAACTAGATGATCTTGAACATGCTAATTCTTGCTTGCTTGATGATAAAAATGATTGTCTTAGTCAAGTAGACTCTCTTAAACTTGAAAATTCTAGTTTACTTGATAAGATTAAATTTCTAGAAGCTCAACCTCTCATGCCTAGTTCAAATGAAGAGCATACTTTAATTATTGATTCTCTCATGCATGACATTGATGTTCTTAAATCTGAAAACAAGGACAAAGATTTTGTTTTGCATGAATTAGAAATATAAAATGCCTCCTTGCTTGCTAAAATCAATGGGCATGAATCTTGTTCTAGTTATACTAATAAAGAGAATGATGTTGCTGCTCTTCATATTGATAGAGATTCTTATTTAACTAAAGCTCTTTGCTTAGAAAATGATCTTTTGCATGCTAGAGATAATATCAATAATTTGTCTTCTACTATTGCCTCTCTTATGCATGATAATGATAGTTTGAGATCATCTTTGCAAAGATTCTTAGTTGGTAAAAAGAATCTTAATGATATCCTACACCATACTACTAAACAAATTGGTAAACATGGTTTAGGATATGATAGTAGTCAAGGGAACAACAAAGATAAAGGACCTCCAATATTCCATGGAGAATCCTCTAGTTCCAAGACTATGGGCACATGCAACTATTGCAATGAATTTGGTCATTATTCTACTTGTTGTCCTTTTAGGAAAGCACCCAAGAGCAATAGGACTTGGGTTGCTAAACTAACCCCTCCGGACCCAAAAACATGATTGGGGACCATTTCATCTTTGTTCTTTAGGTACTTGCAAATGGATTGATTTGAGCTATTGAATTGAAAATTGACTTCTCAATCCACATGAAAGAAGAAAGGTGAGATGTGTAGAGGGTGACAACAAGTGGAAAAGGAAATGGTAAGCACAAAGGTAAATGTTTTATTGCTTATAACCAATCCTAACTTGTTTTTGTCAAGGTAGTGTGCACTATACATATGGTTTTTGAGTCAAAAGTGGCATTTTATGTTTCTCTTCACACTCTTGCTCAAAAACTGTTTCTAATGCTTTTATAGTGCATTACTAACTTGCTTAGACATGTTTGGATATGGTTTGTATTTTTTAGCATGCCTCTAGATATGTTTTATGAAAAATATGTGCTTTTTCTACAGTAGTTTTGTCGGCCGAGTTTTATCCTGTCTAAAACTCGACCGATAGGCACCAATGGGTGTTGCCAACAACTGCGATCGGCCGAGTTGCCAATACACAGAACTCGACCGATTACACTGTGCACAGAATATACATTTGGCTTATTGAGTGACAATTTCCCTCTCAACTAGATTTTCTCAACCAATAGCCTTATTCTTTGGCACTCTCATTTGGTACCTTTATATATGCATATTGCCATGTTCTAATTGCCTATCTTGCTTACAACTCTATCTCTCTAATTGCTCTAAATTGGTATATCTATATCGTGCAATTACTTGCTTTGAGTTGTTTTGCAGGTTTTGATGATGATCTCTTTGGATCTCTTGGTTGTGTCTTAAATTGCTTCCGTTGTACTCTAACTTGCTACATCTATATAGGTGTATATCTTGTGTTTGATACAACCTTGAGGTTCTTAGGGGTAATCATCTTATGGTAAGGATGCATATATAGTGAGTTATATCCTTTCATGCTTCTAAATTTGCATATCTCTTTGTTTGGATATATCTCTAAATCTAATCATAGCTTGCTTTATGTTGCTTATCTCTTTGCTATGATCTAGATCCTACTAGTAGTCCTAACTTGTGATATCATCTACTAGTAGTTCGCATACATGTAGTTCTAACCCTATCAATAAGTGGTATACTTGATCATCTATATGTTATGTTTGTATCTTATCTTATACATGCTCAAGATTGTTCTTTAAATTGCTTATCTACTATCTTGAGTTTCTTGCATAACATTGTGATGCAGGGTTCATAGATCTACATGATATGTAGAAATTGGAGTATTTTTTGGATTTTTATGCAGGTTTTGCTCCAATTTCAGTTTTTGCTGCAAGTATAGTGCTTTTTATGCAGAAACACCCTTCTGAGCAAGACTCATCGCTACGCCATGAGCTCCGATGGTTTTTGGTCAAATTCCATCATCTTGAGGGTCAAAGTTGTGATTTATTGTTTTTCTGCAGCACTGTATCTGGCATTTTTGGGATGTTCAAGTATATGTTTTAACTTGCTTTTCTTTCTATGCTTGGACAAGACCCTATATGTGCTCTTCTACTCTCCTTATATAACTTTTGTTATCTTCTTTCTCTTAACAAGTGGTGTTTCTTAGTTTCTTCACACCCCCACCTTTTTGAAATGACAAAGGGGGAGAAAGATATGTCTTCTTTTGACAACAGGGAGAAGGCATGTCTTACATGAAGCAAAGAAGCGTGTCCATGTAAAGGGGAGAAGGTAAATGGGAGAAGACATATATGTGTAGAACATATATGAGTAGAAGACATAGTTTCTATAAATGTTATGAAAGCTAACCATGCAGGAGAAATAGCATCAATTGAGGGGGAGTATGAGAACTCCATGCGCATCAATTGAGGGGGAGCATATGAGCTCAATCCTATTGAAACCCCTAGGTTTCTCCGAAGGTATGATTTTACGTACAAGCTTTCAATACATTTATGGAATGGTTTGTCATCTTCAAAAAGGGGGAGAATGTTGACTCAAGGTCAATTAGGTCAATGTTGACTCACGTCTAAATTGACTAAACCCTTGTTTTGATGATGACTAACCATTCCACATATTGGTGTCTAATGCTTCTACATTGAGTGATTTCAGATTAGGTTTAGACACACTCCAAATGCCCTAACTTGCGCATATCAAATTGGAGAAAAGACAAGTCAAAATAGCTACAAGTGTGCAATTTGGGATCTCTATGTAAATGACCTTAGAATTGCTTTGTAATCACTTGTAATGATTGTATGACTTGTAATTAATCTTAGAAAAATTATTGGGACACAAAAATGCATCATTTGTACAGTTTTACGAAAATTCCAAAATACCCATAACAGGGATTTTGTCGGCCGAATTCCAAACTCGGCCGATCCATATATTCTGGAATTTTCTGGGCAATCGGCCGAGTTACCAACTCAGCCGATCCCTGTTCGGTCGAGTTTCTATGGTGGGAAACTCGGCCGATCCACTGATCGGTCCAAGTTGAAAGTCGACCGATCGGCCGAGTTTCTCCAAGGGAACTCGGCCGACAGTCTATCTTTCAGACTTGTCGCTTAGTGGTTCGGCCGAATTACCTTTATAGAAACTCGGCCGATCAAGACTGTACTGGAATGCAGAAAAAGCAATTCTAGCCGTTGTGGAGTTGCAACAAGTGAAAATAGATCCGTTGCAAGCCACAAAACGGCTAGTTTTCGTTCTTAAGTGTTCCCAAAGGCTAAGAGGCATCCCCAGCTATAAATAGGACCCCTTGGGCTTCATTCCAAGGTTGAGCATTCATTGCAAACTCTTTGTGAGGTTCCTATTCTATAGTTGAGTGCTTCCTACAGCCTCCTCTCTCTCTCTAAGCTTAATCACTTGCTACATCCATTAGAGTGAGTAGGAGATTTGTAAGAGAGCTAGTATCATTTGTATATCTTGTGAGGCTCTCACTTCCACCACCTCCCCATCTCTCATTTCCTATATTGAAGATGAAGGTTCTCTCTCTTGTCCAAGAGAGGTGAAGAAGAACAAGGGAAGGAGTCCCTTGGTGAAGATCAAGGCCGAAGACTTGGAGCTAGAGTGGGTAAGCCCTTGGAGAAGGCAGAAGACTCAAGCTCAAGTGGGTAAGTCCTTGGTGGAAAGCTTCTCCGAGTGAAGGTGAAGTCAAAGGCGGAAGATCCAAGAAGAGTGGGTAATTCCTACAAGGCCGAAGACTTGTGCAAGAGTGGGTAAGTCCTTGGAGAAGGCCGAAGACTCTTGCAAAGTGGGTAAGTCCTTGGTAAGGTTGAAGACTCTTTGTATTGGATAGGTAAGTCCTTTGTTGGGTCATGTATTGTAAGTCTTATGAATGAATATAAGAGTGCAATTGGTTGAAGTCCTAGAGGTTGACCTCTCTAGGCAAGTGGACTGACACACTTCTAGTTTGAAGTGTGGAACCACTCTAAATAGCTTGTCTAATTGGTGCATGTTCAATCTCTCTTATCCTTGCTATGCATGATTTAGTTGTACTCAAATTACCTATTTAGCAACCTTATCTTGTCATATATTTTGAAGGTCTGATGAATTTTGTTTAAGTGCTTTCAGCTCTATTCACCCCCCCTCTAGAGCACCTAAGTCAACCATCTAGGATCCAACAAGTGGTATCAGAGCAGGTCTTCTCCAAGCATACTTCAACAAGTAGGAGAAGATGGGTGACTACCTAGGAGGGAGACTCTCGACCAGCCTTCCAATCTTCAATGGGAGCAACTTCCTCTATTGGAGAAGAAGACTTCAATTCTTCATCCAAGGATCAAGTCTCGAGATGTGGCAAATGGTGAACAGCCCATACATTCTACCAAAGACAAACATTGAAGAATGGGATGAAGCCACCTTGATGAAAGCAACCTTGAATGCAAGAGCCATGCACATCCTTTATGCCTCCATGACCCCCACCGAGTTCAACCGGATTTCCTCTTGTGAGACGGCCTATGAGGTATGGAGAAAGCTTTGCATCACTTATGAAGGGACAGATCAAGTGAAGGAAAGCAAAGTCTACATGCTCAAAGGGTTGCTTGAGAACTTCAAGATGGGAAAGGAGGAGAGCATAGCCAACATGTACTCAAGGATCAACACCATCTTAAATGGTCTTGCTGTTCTAGGACATCCTATGTCTAGTGGAGAGATCAACTCAAAGATCCTTAGAACTCTCCCCAAGAGATGGGAATCCAAGGTGACTTCCATTGAAGAAGCAAGGTCGCTTAGGGATATTCCTATTGAAGAGCTCATTGGAAATCTTCAAGCACATGAAGCTACACTTGACAAGAGGGAGGAAGTAGAAAGACTAGAGAAGAAAGAGCTAAAGAGAATGAAGAAGGCTGAAATAAAGGCTCAAATTGAAGCTATCATGGAAAAAGTCTCTCCATCCTCTCAAGCTAAAGAAGATGCCATGTACTCCAAGGGTAGACTCTACAAAGGCAAGTCCTCCTCCATCCGATGCTTCACATGTGGAAAGAAGGGTCACTACAAGGAAGATTGCCCACAAGGCAAAAAGACCCATCTTCACAAGAAGAAGTGGCACTCAAGCTCAAGCGGCTCCTCCAACTCAAGCTCAAGTGAAGATTCATGTGAAGGATCAAGCTCAAGATCTAGTGATGAAGGAGAATGTCATTTTGCTCTTATAGCATCAACAAGTGAAGACTCAAGTGAGGTAAATCTAAACTCTCTAGATAAAGAATCTTTGATTGCTATTATTCATGATATGTGTGCCTCTCTTAAGTCTTCTAAAAGGAAAAAGAAAAAGCTTGCTAAAATTGTTGATAATTTGCATGTAGAACTAGATGATCTTGAACATGCTAATTCTTGCTTGCTTGATGATAAAAATGATTGTCTTAGTCAAGTAGACTCTCTTAAACTTGAAAATTCTAGTTTACTTGATAAGATTAAATTTCTAGAAGCTCAACCTCTCATGCCTAGTTCAAATGAAGAGCATACTTTAATTATTGATTCTCTCATGCATGACATTGATGTTCTTAAATCTGAAAACAAGGACAAAGATTTTGTTTTGCATGAATTAGAAATAGAAAATGCCTCCTTGCTTGCTAAAATCAATGGGCATGAATCTTGTTCTAGTTATACTAATAAAGAGAATGATGTTGCTGCTCTTCATATTGATAGAGATTCTTATTTAACTAAAGCTCTTTGCTTAGAAAATGATCTTTTGCATGCTAGAGATAATATCAATAATTTGTCTTCTACTATTGCCTCTCTTATGCATGATAATGATAGTTTGAGATCATCTTTGCAAAGATTCTTAGTTGGTAAAAAGAATCTTAATGATATCCTACACCATACTACTAAACAAATTGGTAAACATGGTTTAGGATATGATAGTAGTCAAGGGAACAACAAAGATAAAGGACCTCCAATATTCCATGGAGAATCCTCTAGTTCCAAGACTATGGGCACATGCAACTATTGCAATGAATTTGGTCATTATTCTACTTGTTGTCCTTTTAGGAAAGCACCCAAGAGCAATAGGACTTGGGTTGCTAAACTAACCCCTCCGGACCCAAAAACATGATTGGGGACCATTTCATCTTTGTTCTTTAGGTACTTGCAAATGGATTGATTTGAGCTATTGAATTGAAAATTGACTTCTCAATCCACATGAAAGAAGAAAGGTGAGATGTGTAGAGGGTGACAACAAGTGGAAAAGGAAATGGTAAGCACAAAGGTAAATGTTTTATTGCTTATAACCAATCCTAACTTGTTTTTGTCAAGGTAGTGTGCACTATACATATGGTTTTTGAGTCAAAAGTGGCATTTTATGTTTCTCTTCACACTCTTGCTCAAAAACTGTTTCTAATGCTTTTATAGTGCATTACTAACTTGCTTAGACATGTTTGGATATGGTTTGTATTTTTTAGCATGCCTCTAGATATGTTTTATGAAAAATATGTGCTTTTTCTACAGTAGTTTTGTCGGCCGAGTTTTATCCTGTCTAAAACTCGACCGATAGGCACCAATGGGTGTTGCCAACAACTGCGATCGGCCGAGTTGCCAATACACAGAACTCGACCGATTACACTGTGCACAGAATATACATTTGGCTTATTGAGTGACAATTTCCCTCTCAACTAGATTTTCTCAACCAATAGCCTTATTCTTTGGCACTCTCATTTGGTACCTTTATATATGCATATTGCCATGTTCTAATTGCCTATCTTGCTTACAACTCTATCTCTCTAATTGCTCTAAATTGGTATATCTATATCGTGCAATTACTTGCTTTGAGTTGTTTTGCAGGTTTTGATGATGATCTCTTTGGATCTCTTGGTTGTGTCTTAAATTGCTTCCGTTGTGCTCTAACTTGCTACATCTATATAGGTGTATATCTTGTGTTTGATACAACCTTGAGGTTCTTAGGGGTAATCATCTTATGGTAAGGATGCATATATAGTGAGTTATATCCTTTCATGCTTCTAAATTTGCATATCTCTTTGTTTGGATATATCTCTAAATCTAATCATAGCTTGCTTTATGTTGCTTATCTCTTTGCTATGATCTAGATCCTACTAGTAGTCCTAACTTGTGATATCATCTACTAGTAGTTCGCATACATGTAGTTCTAACCCTATCAATAAGTGGTATACTTGATCATCTATATGTTATGTTTGTATCTTATCTTATACATGCTCAAGATTGTTCTTTAAATTGCTTATCTACTATCTTGAGTTTCTTGCATAACATTGTGATGCAGGGTTCATAGATCTACATGATATGTAGAAATTGGAGTATTTTTTGGATTTTTATGCAGGTTTTGCTCCAATTTCAGTTTTTGCTGCAAGTATAGTGCTTTTTATGCAGAAACACCCTTCTGAGCAAGACTCATCGCTACGCCATGAGCTCCGATGGTTTTTGGTCAAATTCCATCATCTTGAGGGTCAAAGTTGTGATTTATTGTTTTTCTGCAGCACTGTATCTGGCATTTTTGGGATGTTCAAGTATATGTTTTAACTTGCTTTTCTTTCTATGCTTGGACAAGACCCTATATGTGCTCTTCTACTCTCCTTATATAACTTTTGTTATCTTCTTTCTCTTAACAAGTGGTGTTTCTTAGTTTCTTCACACCCCCACCTTTTTGAAATGACAAAGGGGGAGAAAGATATGTCTTCTTTTGACAACAGGGAGAAGGCATGTCTTACATGAAGCAAAGAAGCGTGTCCATGTAAAGGGGAGAAGGTAAATGGGAGAAGACATATATGTGTAGAACATATATGAGTAGAAGACATAGTTTCTATAAATGTTATGAAAGCTAACCATGCAGGAGAAATAGCATCAATTGAGGGGGAGTATGAGAACTCCATGCGCATCAATTGAGGGGGAGCATATGAGCTCAATCCTATTGAAACCCCTAGGTTTCTCCGAAGGTATGATTTTACGTACAAGCTTTCAATACATTTATGGAATGGTTTGTCATCTTCAAAAAGGGGGAGAATGTTGACTCAAGGTCAATTAGGTCAATGTTGACTCACGTCTAAATTGACTAAACCCTTGTTTTGATGATGACTAACCATTCCACATATTGGTGTCTAATGCTTCTACATTGAGTGATTTCAGATTAGGTTTAGACACACTCCAAATGCCCTAACTTGCGCATATCAAATTGGAGAAAAGACAAGTCAAAATAGCTACAAGTGTGCAATTTGGGATCTCTATGTAAATGACCTTAGAATTGCTTTGTAATCACTTGTAATGATTGTATGACTTGTAATTAATCTTAGAAAAATTATTGGGACACAAAAATGCATCATTTGTACAGTTTTACGAAAATTCCAAAATACCCATAACAGGGATTTTGTCGGCCGAATTCCAAACTCGGCCGATCCATATATTCTGGAATTTTCTGGGCAATCGGCCGAGTTACCAACTCAGCCGATCCCTGTTCGGTCGAGTTTCTATGGTGGGAAACTCGGCCGATCCACTGATCGGTCCAAGTTGAAAGTCGACCGATCGGCCGAGTTTCTCCAAGGGAACTCGGCCGACAGTCTATCTTTCAGACTTGTCGCTTAGTGGTTCGGCCGAATTACCTTTATAGAAACTCGGCCGATCAAGACTGTACTGGAATGCAGAAAAAGCAATTCTAGCCGTTGTGGAGTTGCAACAAGTGAAAATAGATCCGTTGCAAGCCACAAAACGGCTAGTTTTCGTTCTTAAGTGTTCCCAAAGGCTAAGAGGCATCCCCAGCTATAAATAGGACCCCTTGGGCTTCATTCCAAGGTTGAGCATTCATTGCAAACTCTTTGTGAGGTTCCTATTCTATAGTTGAGTGCTTCCTACAGCCTCCTCTCTCTCTCTAAGCTTAATCACTTGCTACATCCATTAGAGTGAGTAGGAGATTTGTAAGAGAGCTAGTATCATTTGTATATCTTGTGAGGCTCTCACTTCCACCACCTCCCCATCTCTCATTTCCTATATTGAAGATGAAGGTTCTCTCTCTTGTCCAAGAGAGGTGAAGAAGAACAAGGGAAGGAGTCCCTTGGTGAAGATCAAGGCCGAAGACTTGGAGCTAGAGTGGGTAAGCCCTTGGAGAAGGCAGAAGACTCAAGCTCAAGTGGGTAAGTCCTTGGTGGAAAGCTTCTCCGAGTGAAGGTGAAGTCAAAGGCGGAAGATCCAAGAAGAGTGGGTAATTCCTACAAGGCCGAAGACTTGTGCAAGAGTGGGTAAGTCCTTGGAGAAGGCCGAAGACTCTTGCAAAGTGGGTAAGTCCTTGGTAAGGTTGAAGACTCTTTGTATTGGATAGGTAAGTCCTTTGTTGGGTCATGTATTGTAAGTCTTATGAATGAATATAAGAGTGCAATTGGTTGAAGTCCTAGAGGTTGACCTCTCTAGGCAAGTGGACTGACACACTTCTAGTTTGAAGTGTGGAACCACTCTAAATAGCTTGTCTAATTGGTGCATGTTCAATCTCTCTTATCCTTGCTATGCATGATTTAGTTGTACTCAAATTACCTATTTAGCAACCTTATCTTGTCATATATTTTGAAGGTCTGATGAATTTTGTTTAAGTGCTTTCAGCTCTATTCACCCCCCCTCTAGAGCACCTAAGTCAACCATCTAGGATCCAACAAGTGGTATCAGAGCAGGTCTTCTCCAAGCATACTTCAACAAGTAGGAGAAGATGGGTGACTACCTAGGAGGGAGACTCTCGACCAGCCTTCCAATCTTCAATGGGAGCAACTTCCTCTATTGGAGAAGAAGACTTCAATTCTTCATCCAAGGATCAAGTCTCGAGATGTGGCAAATGGTGAACAGCCCATACATTCTACCAAAGACAAACATTGAAGAATGGGATGAAGCCACCTTGATGAAAGCAACCTTGAATGCAAGAGCCATGCACATCCTTTATGCCTCCATGACCCCCACCGAGTTCAACCGGATTTCCTCTTGTGAGACGGCCTATGAGGTATGGAGAAAGCTTTGCATCACTTATGAAGGGACAGATCAAGTGAAGGAAAGCAAAGTCTACATGCTCAAAGGGTTGCTTGAGAACTTCAAGATGGGAAAGGAGGAGAGCATAGCCAACATGTACTCAAGGATCAACACCATCTTAAATGGTCTTGCTGTTCTAGGACATCCTATGTCTAGTGGAGAGATCAACTCAAAGATCCTTAGAACTCTCCCCAAGAGATGGGAATCCAAGGTGACTTCCATTGAAGAAGCAAGGTCGCTTAGGGATATTCCTATTGAAGAGCTCATTGGAAATCTTCAAGCACATGAAGCTACACTTGACAAGAGGGAGGAAGTAGAAAGACTAGAGAAGAAAGAGCTAAAGAGAATGAAGAAGGCTGAAATAAAGGCTCAAATTGAAGCTATCATGGAAAAAGTATCTCCATCCTCTCAAGCTAAAGAAGATGCCATGTACTCCAAGGGTAGACTCTACAAAGGCAAGTCCTCCTCCATCCGATGCTTCACATGTGGAAAGAAGGGTCACTACAAGGAAGATTGCCCACAAGGCAAAAAGACCCATCTTCACAAGAAGAAGTGGCACTCAAGCTCAAGCGGCTCCTCCAACTCAAGCTCAAGTGAAGATTCATGTGAAGGATCAAGCTCAAGATCTAGTGATGAAGGAGAATGTCATTTTGCTCTTATAGCATCAACAAGTGAAGACTCAAGTGAGGTAAATCTAAACTCTCTAGATAAAGAATCTTTGATTGCTATTATTCATGATATGTGTGCCTCTCTTAAGTCTTCTAAAAGGAAAAAGAAAAAGCTTGCTAAAATTGTTGATAATTTGCATGTAGAACTAGATGATCTTGAACATGCTAATTCTTGCTTGCTTGATGATAAAAATGATTGTCTTAGTCAAGTAGACTCTCTTAAACTTGAAAATTCTAGTTTACTTGATAAGATTAAATTTCTAGAAGCTCAACCTCTCATGCCTAGTTCAAATGAAGAGCATACTTTAATTATTGATTCTCTCATGCATGACATTGATGTTCTTAAATCTGAAAACAAGGACAAAGATTTTGTTTTGCATGAATTAGAAATAGAAAATGCCTCCTTGCTTGCTAAAATCAATGGGCATGAATCTTGTTCTAGTTATACTAATAAAGAGAATGATGTTGCTGCTCTTCATATTGATAGAGATTCTTATTTAACTAAAGCTCTTTGCTTAGAAAATGATCTTTTGCATGCTAGAGATAATATCAATAATTTGTCTTCTACTATTGCCTCTCTTATGCATGATAATGATAGTTTGAGATCATCTTTGCAAAGATTCTTAGTTGGTAAAAAGAATCTTAATGATATCCTACACCATACTACTAAACAAATTGGTAAACATGGTTTAGGATATGATAGTAGTCAAGGGAACAACAAAGATAAAGGACCTCCAATATTCCATGGAGAATCCTCTAGTTCCAAGACTATGGGCACATGCAACTATTGCAATGAATTTGGTCATTATTCTACTTGTTGTCCTTTTAGGAAAGCACCCAAGAGCAATAGGACTTGGGTTGCTAAACTAACCCCTCCGGACCCAAAAACATGATTGGGGACCATTTCATCTTTGTTCTTTAGGTACTTGCAAATGGATTGATTTGAGCTATTGAATTGAAAATTGACTTCTCAATCCACATGAAAGAAGAAAGGTGAGATGTGTAGAGGGTGACAACAAGTGGAAAAGGAAATGGTAAGCACAAAGGTAAATGTTTTATTGCTTATAACCAATCCTAACTTGTTTTTGTCAAGGTAGTGTGCACTATACATATGGTTTTTGAGTCAAAAGTGGCATTTTATGTTTCTCTTCACACTCTTGCTCAAAAACTGTTTCTAATGCTTTTATAGTGCATTACTAACTTGCTTAGACATGTTTGGATATGGTTTGTATTTTTTAGCATGCCTCTAGATATGTTTTATGAAAAATATGTGCTTTTTCTACAGTAGTTTTGTCGGCCGAGTTTTATCCTGTCTAAAACTCGACCGATAGGCACCAATGGGTGTTGCCAACAACTGCGATCGGCCGAGTTGCCAATACACAGAACTCGACCGATTACACTGTGCACAGAATATACATTTGGCTTATTGAGTGACAATTTCCCTCTCAACTAGATTTTCTCAACCAATAGCCTTATTCTTTGGCACTCTCATTTGGTACCTTTATATATGCATATTGCCATGTTCTAATTGCCTATCTTGCTTACAACTCTATCTCTCTAATTGCTCTAAATTGGTATATCTATATCGTGCAATTACTTGCTTTGAGTTGTTTTGCAGGTTTTGATGATGATCTCTTTGGATCTCTTGGTTGTGTCTTAAATTGCTTCCGTTGTGCTCTAACTTGCTACATCTATATAGGTGTATATCTTGTGTTTGATACAACCTTGAGGTTCTTAGGGGTAATCATCTTATGGTAAGGATGCATATATAGTGAGTTATATCCTTTCATGCTTCTAAATTTGCATATCTCTTTGTTTGGATATATCTCTAAATCTAATCATAGCTTGCTTTATGTTGCTTATCTCTTTGCTATGATCTAGATCCTACTAGTAGTCCTAACTTGTGATATCATCTACTAGTAGTTCGCATACATGTAGTTCTAACCCTATCAATAAGTGGTATACTTGATCATCTATATGTTATGTTTGTATCTTATCTTATACATGCTCAAGATTGTTCTTTAAATTGCTTATCTACTATCTTGAGTTTCTTGCATAACATTGTGATGCAGGGTTCATAGATCTACATGATATGTAGAAATTGGAGTATTTTTTGGATTTTTATGCAGGTTTTGCTCCAATTTCAGTTTTTGCTGCAAGTATAGTGCTTTTTATGCAGAAACACCCTTCTAAGCAAGACTCATCGCTACGCCATGAGCTCCGATGGTTTTTGGTCAAATTCCATCATCTTGAGGGTCAAAGTTGTGATTTATTGTTTTTCTGCAGCACTGTATCTGGCATTTTTGGGATGTTCAAGTATATGTTTTAACTTGCTTTTCTTTCTATGCTTGGACAAGACCCTATATGTGCTCTTCTACTCTCCTTATATAACTTTTGTTATCTTCTTTCTCTTAACAAGTGGTGTTTCTTAGTTTCTTCACACCCCCACCTTTTTGAAATGACAAAGGGGGAGAAAGATATGTCTTCTTTTGACAACAGGGAGAAGGCATGTCTTACATGAAGCAAAGAAGCGTGTCCATGTAAAGGGGAGAAGGTAAATGGGAGAAGACATATATGTGTAGAACATATATGAGTAGAAGACATAGTTTCTATAAATGTTATGAAAGCTAACCATGCAGGAGAAATAGCATCAATTGAGGGGGAGTATGAGAACTCCATGCGCATCAATTGAGGGGGAGCATATGAGCTCAATCCTATTGAAACCCCTAGGTTTCTCCGAAGGTATGATTTTACGTACAAGCTTTCAATACATTTATGGAATGGTTTGTCATCTTCAAAAAGGGGGAGAATGTTGACTCAAGGTCAATTAGGTCAATGTTGACTCACGTCTAAATTGACTAAACCCTTGTTTTGATGATGACTAACCATTCCACATATTGGTGTCTAATGCTTCTACATTGAGTGATTTCAGATTAGGTTTAGACACACTCCAAATGCCCTAACTTGCGCATATCAAATTGGAGAAAAGACAAGTCAAAATAGCTACAAGTGTGCAATTTGGGATCTCTATGTAAATGACCTTAGAATTGCTTTGTAATCACTTGTAATGATTGTATGACTTGTAATTAATCTTAGAAAAATTATTGGGACACAAAAATGCATCATTTGTACAGTTTTACGAAAATTCCAAAATACCCATAACAGGGATTTTGTCGGCCGAATTCCAAACTCGGCCGATCCATATATTCTGGAATTTTCTGGGCAATCGGCCGAGTTACCAACTCAGCCGATCCCTGTTCGGTCGAGTTTCTATGGTGGGAAACTCGGCCGATCCACTGATCGGTCCAAGTTGAAAGTCGACCGATCGGCCGAGTTTCTCCAAGGGAACTCGGCCGACAGTCTATCTTTCAGACTTGTCGCTTAGTGGTTCGGCCGAATTACCTTTATAGAAACTCGGCCGATCAAGACTGTACTGGAATGCAGAAAAAGCAATTCTAGCCGTTGTGGAGTTGCAACAAGTGAAAATAGATCCGTTGCAAGCCACAAAACGGCTAGTTTTCGTTCTTAAGTGTTCCCAAAGGCTAAGAGGCATCCCCAGCTATAAATAGGACCCCTTGGGCTTCATTCCAAGGTTGAGCATTCATTGCAAACTCTTTGTGAGGTTCCTATTCTATAGTTGAGTGCTTCCTACAGCCTCCTCTCTCTCTCTAAGCTTAATCACTTGCTACATCCATTAGAGTGAGTAGGAGATTTGTAAGAGAGCTAGTATCATTTGTATATCTTGTGAGGCTCTCACTTCCACCACCTCCCCATCTCTCATTTCCTATATTGAAGATGAAGGTTCTCTCTCTTGTCCAAGAGAGGTGAAGAAGAACAAGGGAAGGAGTCCCTTGGTGAAGATCAAGGCCGAAGACTTGGAGCTAGAGTGGGTAAGCCCTTGGAGAAGGCAGAAGACTCAAGCTCAAGTGGGTAAGTCCTTGGTGGAAAGCTTCTCCGAGTGAAGGTGAAGTCAAAGGCGGAAGATCCAAGAAGAGTGGGTAATTCCTACAAGGCCGAAGACTTGTGCAAGAGTGGGTAAGTCCTTGGAGAAGGCCGAAGACTCTTGCAAAGTGGGTAAGTCCTTGGTAAGGTTGAAGACTCTTTGTATTGGATAGGTAAGTCCTTTGTTGGGTCATGTATTGTAAGTCTTATGAATGAATATAAGAGTGCAATTGGTTGAAGTCCTAGAGGTTGACCTCTCTAGGCAAGTGGACTGACACACTTCTAGTTTGAAGTGTGGAACCACTCTAAATAGCTTGTCTAATTGGTGCATGTTCAATCTCTCTTATCCTTGCTATGCATGATTTAGTTGTACTCAAATTACCTATTTAGCAACCTTATCTTGTCATATATTTTGAAGGTCTGATGAATTTTGTTTAAGTGCTTTCAGCTCTATTCACCCCCCCTCTAGAGCACCTAAGTCAACCATCTAGGATCCAACAAGTGGTATCAGAGCAGGTCTTCTCCAAGCATACTTCAACAAGTAGGAGAAGATGGGTGACTACCTAGGAGGGAGACTCTCGACCAGCCTTCCAATCTTCAATGGGAGCAACTTCCTATATTGGAGAAGAAGACTTCAATTCTTCATCCAAGGATCAAGTCTCGAGATGTGGCAAATGGTGAACAGCCCATACATTCTACCAAAGACAAACATTGAAGAATGGGATGAAGCCACCTTGATGAAAGCAACCTTGAATGCAAGAGCCATGCACATCCTTTATGCCTCCATGACCCCCACCGAGTTCAACCGGATTTCCTCTTGTGAGACGGCCTATGAGGTATGGAGAAAGCTTTGCATCACTTATGAAGGGACAGATCAAGTGAAGGAAAGCAAAGTCTACATGCTCAAAGGGTTGCTTGAGAACTTCAAGATGGGAAAGGAGGAGAGCATAGCCAACATGTACTCAAGGATCAACACCATCTTAAATGGTCTTGCTGTTCTAGGACATCCTATGTCTAGTGGAGAGATCAACTCAAAGATCCTTAGAACTCTCCCCAAGAGATGGGAATCCAAGGTGACTTCCATTGAAGAAGCAAGGTCGCTTAGGGATATTCCTATTGAAGAGCTCATTGGAAATCTTCAAGCACATGAAGCTACACTTGACAAGAGGGAGGAAGTAGAAAGACTAGAGAAGAAAGAGCTAAAGAGAATGAAGAAGGCTGAAATAAAGGCTCAAATTGAAGCTATCATGGAAAAAGTCTCTCCATCCTCTCAAGCTAAAGAAGATGCCATGTACTCCAAGGGTAGACTCTACAAAGGCAAGTCCTCCTCCATCCGATGCTTCACATGTGGAAAGAAGGGTCACTACAAGGAAGATTGCCCACAAGGCAAAAAGACCCATCTTCACAAGAAGAAGTGGCACTCAAGCTCAAGCGGCTCCTCCAACTCAAGCTCAAGTGAAGATTCATGTGAAGGATCAAGCTCAAGATCTAGTGATGAAGGAGAATGTCATTTTGCTCTTATAGCATCAACAAGTGAAGACTCAAGTGAGGTAAATCTAAACTCTCTAGATAAAGAATCTTTGATTGCTATTATTCATGATATGTGTGCCTCTCTTAAGTCTTCTAAAAGGAAAAAGAAAAAGCTTGCTAAAATTGTTGATAATTTGCATGTAGAACTAGATGATCTTGAACATGCTAATTCTTGCTTGCTTGATGATAAAAATGATTGTCTTAGTCAAGTAGACTCTCTTAAACTTGAAAATTCTAGTTTACTTGATAAGATTAAATTTCTAGAAGCTCAACCTCTCATGCCTAGTTCAAATGAAGAGCATACTTTAATTATTGATTCTCTCATGCATGACATTGATGTTCTTAAATCTGAAAACAAGGACAAAGATTTTGTTTTGCATGAATTAGAAATAGAAAATGCCTCCTTGCTTGCTAAAATCAATGGGCATGAATCTTGTTCTAGTTATACTAATAAAGAGAATGATGTTGCTGCTCTTCATATTGATAGAGATTCTTATTTAACTAAAGCTCTTTGCTTAGAAAATGATCTTTTGCATGCTAGAGATAATATCAATAATTTGTCTTCTACTATTGCCTCTCTTATGCATGATAATGATAGTTTGAGATCATCTTTGCAAAGATTCTTAGTTGGTAAAAAGAATCTTAATGATATCCTACACCATACTACTAAACAAATTGGTAAACATGGTTTAGGATATGATAGTAGTCAAGGGAACAACAAAGATAAAGGACCTCCAATATTCCATGGAGAATCCTCTAGTTCCAAGACTATGGGCACATGCAACTATTGCAATGAATTTGGTCATTATTCTACTTGTTGTCCTTTTAGGAAAGCACCCAAGAGCAATAGGACTTGGGTTGCTAAACTAACCCCTCCGGACCCAAAAACATGATTGGGGACCATTTCATCTTTGTTCTTTAGGTACTTGCAAATGGATTGATTTGAGCTATTGAATTGAAAATTGACTTCTCAATCCACATGAAAGAAGAAAGGTGAGATGTGTAGAGGGTGACAACAAGTGGAAAAGGAAATGGTAAGCACAAAGGTAAATGTTTTATTGCTTATAACCAATCCTAACTTGTTTTTGTCAAGGTAGTGTGCACTATACATATGGTTTTTGAGTCAAAAGTGGCATTTTATGTTTCTCTTCACACTCTTGCTCAAAAACTGTTTCTAATGCTTTTATAGTGCATTACTAACTTGCTTAGACATGTTTGGATATGGTTTGTATTTTTTAGCATGCCTCTAGATATGTTTTATGAAAAATATGTGCTTTTTCTACAGTAGTTTTGTCGGCCGAGTTTTATCCTGTCTAAAACTCGACCGATAGGCACCAATGGGTGTTGCCAACAACTGCGATCGGCCGAGTTGCCAATACACAGAACTCGACCGATTACACTGTGCACAGAATATACATTTGGCTTATTGAGTGACAATTTCCCTCTCAACTAGATTTTCTCAACCAATAGCCTTATTCTTTGGCACTCTCATTTGGTACCTTTATATATGCATATTGCCATGTTCTAATTGCCTATCTTGCTTACAACTCTATCTCTCTAATTGCTCTAAATTGGTATATCTATATCGTGCAATTACTTGCTTTGAGTTGTTTTGCAGGTTTTGATGATGATCTCTTTGGATCTCTTGGTTGTGTCTTAAATTGCTTCCGTTGTGCTCTAACTTGCTACATCTATATAGGTGTATATCTTGTGTTTGATACAACCTTGAGGTTCTTAGGGGTAATCATCTTATGGTAAGGATGCATATATAGTGAGTTATATCCTTTCATGCTTCTAAATTTGCATATCTCTTTGTTTGGATATATCTCTAAATCTAATCATAGCTTGCTTTATGTTGCTTATCTCTTTGCTATGATCTAGATCCTACTAGTAGTCCTAACTTGTGATATCATCTACTAGTAGTTCGCATACATGTAGTTCTAACCCTATCAATAAGTGGTATACTTGATCATCTATATGTTATGTTTGTATCTTATCTTATACATGCTCAAGATTGTTCTTTAAATTGCTTATCTACTATCTTGAGTTTCTTGCATAACATTGTGATGCAGGGTTCATAGATCTACATGATATGTAGAAATTGGAGTATTTTTTGGATTTTTATGCAGGTTTTGCTCCAATTTCAGTTTTTGCTGCAAGTATAGTGCTTTTTATGCAGAAACACCCTTCTGAGCAAGACTCATCGCTACGCCATGAGCTCCGATGGTTTTTGGTCAAATTCCATCATCTTGAGGGTCAAAGTTGTGATTTATTGTTTTTCTGCAGCACTGTATCTGGCATTTTTGGGATGTTCAAGTATATGTTTTAACTTGCTTTTCTTTCTATGCTTGGACAAGACCCTATATGTGCTCTTCTACTCTCCTTATATAACTTTTGTTATCTTCTTTCTCTTAACAAGTGGTGTTTCTTAGTTTCTTCACACCCCCACCTTTTTGAAATGACAAAGGGGGAGAAAGATATGTCTTCTTTTGACAACAGGGAGAAGGCATGTCTTACATGAAGCAAAGAAGCGTGTCCATGTAAAGGGGAGAAGGTAAATGGGAGAAGACATATATGTGTAGAACATATATGAGTAGAAGACATAGTTTCTATAAATGTTATGAAAGCTAACCATGCAGGAGAAATAGCATCAATTGAGGGGGAGTATGAGAACTCCATGCGCATCAATTGAGGGGGAGCATATGAGCTCAATCCTATTGAAACCCCTAGGTTTCTCCGAAGGTATGATTTTACGTACAAGCTTTCAATACATTTATGGAATGGTTTGTCATCTTCAAAAAGGGGGAGAATGTTGACTCAAGGTCAATTAGGTCAATGTTGACTCACGTCTAAATTGACTAAACCCTTGTTTTGATGATGACTAACCATTCCACATATTGGTGTCTAATGCTTCTACATTGAGTGATTTCAGATTAGGTTTAGACACACTCCAAATGCCCTAACTTGCGCATATCAAATTGGAGAAAAGACAAGTCAAAATAGCTACAAGTGTGCAATTTGGGATCTCTATGTAAATGACCTTAGAATTGCTTTGTAATCACTTGTAATGATTGTATGACTTGTAATTAATCTTAGAAAAATTATTGGGACACAAAAATGCATCATTTGTACAGTTTTACGAAAATTCCAAAATACCCATAACAGGGATTTTGTCGGCCGAATTCCAAACTCGGCCGATCCATATATTCTGGAATTTTCTGGGCAATCGGCCGAGTTACCAACTCAGCCGATCCCTGTTCGGTCGAGTTTCTATGGTGGGAAACTCGGCCGATCCACTGATCGGTCCAAGTTGAAAGTCGACCGATCGGCCGAGTTTCTCCAAGGGAACTCGGCCGACAGTCTATCTTTCAGACTTGTCGCTTAGTGGTTCGGCCGAATTACCTTTATAGAAACTCGGCCGATCAAGACTGTACTGGAATGCAGAAAAAGCAATTCTAGCCGTTGTGGAGTTGCAACAAGTGAAAATAGATCCGTTGCAAGCCACAAAACGGCTAGTTTTCGTTCTTAAGTGTTCCCAAAGGCTAAGAGGCATCCCCAGCTATAAATAGGACCCCTTGGGCTTCATTCCAAGGTTGAGCATTCATTGCAAACTCTTTGTGAGGTTCCTATTCTATAGTTGAGTGCTTCCTACAGCCTCCTCTCTCTCTCTAAGCTTAATCACTTGCTACATCCATTAGAGTGAGTAGGAGATTTGTAAGAGAGCTAGTATCATTTGTATATCTTGTGAGGCTCTCACTTCCACCACCTCCCCATCTCTCATTTCCTATATTGAAGATGAAGGTTCTCTCTCTTGTCCAAGAGAGGTGAAGAAGAACAAGGGAAGGAGTCCCTTGGTGAAGATCAAGGCCGAAGACTTGGAGCTAGAGTGGGTAAGCCCTTGGAGAAGGCAGAAGACTCAAGCTCAAGTGGGTAAGTCCTTGGTGGAAAGCTTCTCCGAGTGAAGGTGAAGTCAAAGGCGGAAGATCCAAGAAGAGTGGGTAATTCCTACAAGGCCGAAGACTTGTGCAAGAGTGGGTAAGTCCTTGGAGAAGGCCGAAGACTCTTGCAAAGTGGGTAAGTCCTTGGTAAGGTTGAAGACTCTTTGTATTGGATAGGTAAGTCCTTTGTTGGGTCATGTATTGTAAGTCTTATGAATGAATATAAGAGTGCAATTGGTTGAAGTCCTAGAGGTTGACCTCTCTAGGCAAGTGGACTGACACACTTCTAGTTTGAAGTGTGGAACCACTCTAAATAGCTTGTCTAATTGGTGCATGTTCAATCTCTCTTATCCTTGCTATGCATGATTTAGTTGTACTCAAATTACCTATTTAGCAACCTTATCTTGTCATATATTTTGAAGGTCTGATGAATTTTGTTTAAGTGCTTTCAGCTCTATTCACCCCCCCTCTAGAGCACCTAAGTCAACCATCTAGGATCCAACAAGTGGTATCAGAGCAGGTCTTCTCCAAGCATACTTCAACAAGTAGGAGAAGATGGGTGACTACCTAGGAGGGAGACTCTCGACCAGCCTTCCAATCTTCAATGGGAGCAACTTCCTCTATTGGAGAAGAAGACTTCAATTCTTCATCCAAGGATCAAGTCTCGAGATGTGGCAAATGGTGAACAGCCCATACATTCTACCAAAGACAAACATTGAAGAATGGGATGAAGCCACCTTGATGAAAGCAACCTTGAATGCAAGAGCCATGCACATCCTTTATGCCTCCATGACCCCCACCGAGTTCAACCGGATTTCCTCTTGTGAGACGGCCTATGAGGTATGGAGAAAGCTTTGCATCACTTATGAAGGGACAGATCAAGTGAAGGAAAGCAAAGTCTACATGCTCAAAGGGTTGCTTGAGAACTTCAAGATGGGAAAGGAGGAGAGCATAGCCAACATGTACTCAAGGATCAACACCATCTTAAATGGTCTTGCTGTTCTAGGACATCCTATGTCTAGTGGAGAGATCAACTCAAAGATCCTTAGAACTCTCCCCAAGAGATGGGAATCCAAGGTGACTTCCATTGAAGAAGCAAGGTCGCTTAGGGATATTCCTATTGAAGAGCTCATTGGAAATCTTCAAGCACATGAAGCTACACTTGACAAGAGGGAGGAAGTAGAAAGACTAGAGAAGAAAGAGCTAAAGAGAATGAAGAAGGCTGAAATAAAGGCTCAAATTGAAGCTATCATGGAAAAAGTCTCTCCATCCTCTCAAGCTAAAGAAGATGCCATGTACTCCAAGGGTAGACTCTACAAAGGCAAGTCCTCCTCCATCCGATGCTTCACATGTGGAAAGAAGGGTCACTACAAGGAAGATTGCCCACAAGGCAAAAAGACCCATCTTCACAAGAAGAAGTGGCACTCAAGCTCAAGCGGCTCCTCCAACTCAAGCTCAAGTGAAGATTCATGTGAAGGATCAAGCTCAAGATCTAGTGATGAAGGAGAATGTCATTTTGCTCTTATAGCATCAACAAGTGAAGACTCAAGTGAGGTAAATCTAAACTCTCTAGATAAAGAATCTTTGATTGCTATTATTCATGATATGTGTGCCTCTCTTAAGTCTTCTAAAAGGAAAAAGAAAAAGCTTGCTAAAATTGTTGATAATTTGCATGTAGAACTAGATGATCTTGAACATGCTAATTCTTGCTTGCTTGATGATAAAAATGATTGTCTTAGTCAAGTAGACTCTCTTAAACTTGAAAATTCTAGTTTACTTGATAAGATTAAATTTCTAGAAGCTCAACCTCTCATGCCTAGTTCAAATGAAGAGCATACTTTAATTATTGATTCTCTCATGCATGACATTGATGTTCTTAAATCTGAAAACAAGGACAAAGATTTTGTTTTGCATGAATTAGAAATAGAAAATGCCTCCTTGCTTGCTAAAATCAATGGGCATGAATCTTGTTCTAGTTATACTAATAAAGAGAATGATGTTGCTGCTCTTCATATTGATAGAGATTCTTATTTAACTAAAGCTCTTTGCTTAGAAAATGATCTTTTGCATGCTAGAGATAATATCAATAATTTGTCTTCTACTATTGCCTCTCTTATGCATGATAATGATAGTTTGAGATCATCTTTGCAAAGATTCTTAGTTGGTAAAAAGAATCTTAATGATATCCTACACCATACTACTAAACAAATTGGTAAACATGGTTTAGGATATGATAGTAGTCAAGGGAACAACAAAGATAAAGGACCTCCAATATTCCATGGAGAATCCTCTAGTTCCAAGACTATGGGCACATGCAACTATTGCAATGAATTTGGTCATTATTCTACTTGTTGTCCTTTTAGGAAAGCACCCAAGAGCAATAGGACTTGGGTTGCTAAACTAACCCCTCCGGACCCAAAAACATGATTGGGGACCATTTCATCTTTGTTCTTTAGGTACTTGCAAATGGATTGATTTGAGCTATTGAATTGAAAATTGACTTCTCAATCCACATGAAAGAAGAAAGGTGAGATGTGTAGAGGGTGACAACAAGTGGAAAAGGAAATGGTAAGCACAAAGGTAAATGTTTTATTGCTTATAACCAATCCTAACTTGTTTTTGTCAAGGTAGTGTGCACTATACATATGGTTTTTGAGTCAAAAGTGGCATTTTATGTTTCTCTTCACACTCTTGCTCAAAAACTGTTTCTAATGCTTTTATAGTGCATTACTAACTTGCTTAGACATGTTTGGATATGGTTTGTATTTTTTAGCATGCCTCTAGATATGTTTTATGAAAAATATGTGCTTTTTCTACAGTAGTTTTGTCGGCCGAGTTTTATCCTGTCTAAAACTCGACCGATAGGCACCAATGGGTGTTGCCAACAACTGCGATCGGCCGAGTTGCCAATACACAGAACTCGACCGATTACACTGTGCACAGAATATACATTTGGCTTATTGAGTGACAATTTCCCTCTCAACTAGATTTTCTCAACCAATAGCCTTATTCTTTGGCACTCTCATTTGGTACCTTTATATATGCATATTGCCATGTTCTAATTGCCTATCTTGCTTACAACTCTATCTCTCTAATTGCTCTAAATTGGTATATCTATATCGTGCAATTACTTGCTTTGAGTTGTTTTGCAGGTTTTGATGATGATCTCTTTGGATCTCTTGGTTGTGTCTTAAATTGCTTCCGTTGTGCTCTAACTTGCTACATCTATATAGGTGTATATCTTGTGTTTGATACAACCTTGAGGTTCTTAGGGGTAATCATCTTATGGTAAGGATGCATATATAGTGAGTTATATCCTTTCATGCTTCTAAATTTGCATATCTCTTTGTTTGGATATATCTCTAAATCTAATCATAGCTTGCTTTATGTTGCTTATCTCTTTGCTATGATCTAGATCCTACTAGTAGTCCTAACTTGTGATATCATCTACTAGTAGTTCGCATACATGTAGTTCTAACCCTATCAATAAGTGGTATACTTGATCATCTATATGTTATGTTTGTATCTTATCTTATACATGCTCAAGATTGTTCTTTAAATTGCTTATCTACTATCTTGAGTTTCTTGCATAACATTGTGATGCAGGGTTCATAGATCTACATGATATGTAGAAATTGGAGTATTTTTTGGATTTTTATGCAGGTTTTGCTCCAATTTCAGTTTTTGCTGCAAGTATAGTGCTTTTTATGCAGAAACACCCTTCTGAGCAAGACTCATCGCTACGCCATGAGCTCCGATGGTTTTTGGTCAAATTCCATCATCTTGAGGGTCAAAGTTGTGATTTATTGTTTTTCTGCAGCACTGTATCTGGCATTTTTGGGATGTTCAAGTATATGTTTTAACTTGCTTTTCTTTCTATGCTTGGACAAGACCCTATATGTGCTCTTCTACTCTCCTTATATAACTTTTGTTATCTTCTTTCTCTTAACAAGTGGTGTTTCTTAGTTTCTTCACACCCCCACCTTTTTGAAATGACAAAGGGGGAGAAAGATATGTCTTCTTTTGACAACAGGGAGAAGGCATGTCTTACATGAAGCAAAGAAGCGTGTCCATGTAAAGGGGAGAAGGTAAATGGGAGAAGACATATATGTGTAGAACATATATGAGTAGAAGACATAGTTTCTATAAATGTTATGAAAGCTAACCATGCAGGAGAAATAGCATCAATTGAGGGGGAGTATGAGAACTCCATGCGCATCAATTGAGGGGGAGCATATGAGCTCAATCCTATTGAAACCCCTAGGTTTCTCCGAAGGTATGATTTTACGTACAAGCTTTCAATACATTTATGGAATGGTTTGTCATCTTCAAAAAGGGGGAGAATGTTGACTCAAGGTCAATTAGGTCAATGTTGACTCACGTCTAAATTGACTAAACCCTTGTTTTGATGATGACTAACCATTCCACATATTGGTGTCTAATGCTTCTACATTGAGTGATTTCAGATTAGGTTTAGACACACTCCAAATGCCCTAACTTGCGCATATCAAATTGGAGAAAAGACAAGTCAAAATAGCTACAAGTGTGCAATTTGGGATCTCTATGTAAATGACCTTAGAATTGCTTTGTAATCACTTGTAATGATTGTATGACTTGTAATTAATCTTAGAAAAATTATTGGGACACAAAAATGCATCATTTGTACAGTTTTACGAAAATTCCAAAATACCCATAACAGGGATTTTGTCGGCCGAATTCCAAACTCGGCCGATCCATATATTCTGGAATTTTCTGGGCAATCGGCCGAGTTACCAACTCAGCCGATCCCTGTTCGGTCGAGTTTCTATGGTGGGAAACTCGGCCGATCCACTGATCGGTCCAAGTTGAAAGTCGACCGATCGGCCGAGTTTCTCCAAGGGAACTCGGCCGACAGTCTATCTTTCAGACTTGTCGCTTAGTGGTTCGGCCGAATTACCTTTATAGAAACTCGGCCGATCAAGACTGTACTGGAATGCAGAAAAAGCAATTCTAGCCGTTGTGGAGTTGCAACAAGTGAAAATAGATCCGTTGCAAGCCACAAAACGGCTAGTTTTCGTTCTTAAGTGTTCCCAAAGGCTAAGAGGCATCCCCAGCTATAAATAGGACCCCTTGGGCTTCATTCCAAGGTTGAGCATTCATTGCAAACTCTTTGTGAGGTTCCTATTCTATAGTTGAGTGCTTCCTACAGCCTCCTCTCTCTCTCTAAGCTTAATCACTTGCTACATCCATTAGAGTGAGTAGGAGATTTGTAAGAGAGCTAGTATCATTTGTATATCTTGTGAGGCTCTCACTTCCACCACCTCCCCATCTCTCATTTCCTATATTGAAGATGAAGGTTCTCTCTCTTGTCCAAGAGAGGTGAAGAAGAACAAGGGAAGGAGTCCCTTGGTGAAGATCAAGGCCGAAGACTTGGAGCTAGAGTGGGTAAGCCCTTGGAGAAGGCAGAAGACTCAAGCTCAAGTGGGTAAGTCCTTGGTGGAAAGCTTCTCCGAGTGAAGGTGAAGTCAAAGGCGGAAGATCCAAGAAGAGTGGGTAATTCCTACAAGGCCGAAGACTTGTGCAAGAGTGGGTAAGTCCTTGGAGAAGGCCGAAGACTCTTGCAAAGTGGGTAAGTCCTTGGTAAGGTTGAAGACTCTTTGTATTGGATAGGTAAGTCCTTTGTTGGGTCATGTATTGTAAGTCTTATGAATGAATATAAGAGTGCAATTGGTTGAAGTCCTAGAGGTTGACCTCTCTAGGCAAGTGGACTGACACACTTCTAGTTTGAAGTGTGGAACCACTCTAAATAGCTTGTCTAATTGGTGCATGTTCAATCTCTCTTATCCTTGCTATGCATGATTTAGTTGTACTCAAATTACCTATTTAGCAACCTTATCTTGTCATATATTTTGAAGGTCTGATGAATTTTGTTTAAGTGCTTTCAGCTCTATTCACCCCCCCTCTAGAGCACCTAAGTCAACCATCTAGGATCCAACAAGTGGTATCAGAGCAGGTCTTCTCCAAGCATACTTCAACAAGTAGGAGAAGATGGGTGACTACCTAGGAGGGAGACTCTCGACCAGCCTTCCAATCTTCAATGGGAGCAACTTCCTCTATTGGAGAAGAAGACTTCAATTCTTCATCCAAGGATCAAGTCTCGAGATGTGGCAAATGGTGAACAGCCCATACATTCTACCAAAGACAAACATTGAAGAATGGGATGAAGCCACCTTGATGAAAGCAACCTTGAATGCAAGAGCCATGCACATCCTTTATGCCTCCATGACCCCCACCGAGTTCAACCGGATTTCCTCTTGTGAGACGGCCTATGAGGTATGGAGAAAGCTTTGCATCACTTATGAAGGGACAGATCAAGTGAAGGAAAGCAAAGTCTACATGCTCAAAGGGTTGCTTGAGAACTTCAAGATGGGAAAGGAGGAGAGCATAGCCAACATGTACTCAAGGATCAACACCATCTTAAATGGTCTTGCTGTTCTAGGACATCCTATGTCTAGTGGAGAGATCAACTCAAAGATCCTTAGAACTCTCCCCAAGAGATGGGAATCCAAGGTGACTTCCATTGAAGAAGCAAGGTCGCTTAGGGATATTCCTATTGAAGAGCTCATTGGAAATCTTCAAGCACATGAAGCTACACTTGACAAGAGGGAGGAAGTAGAAAGACTAGAGAAGAAAGAGCTAAAGAGAATGAAGAAGGCTGAAATAAAGGCTCAAATTGAAGCTATCATGGAAAAAGTCTCTCCATCCTCTCAAGCTAAAGAAGATGCCATGTACTCCAAGGGTAGACTCTACAAAGGCAAGTCCTCCTCCATCCGATGCTTCACATGTGGAAAGAAGGGTCACTACAAGGAAGATTGCCCACAAGGCAAAAAGACCCATCTTCACAAGAAGAAGTGGCACTCAAGCTCAAGCGGCTCCTCCAACTCAAGCTCAAGTGAAGATTCATGTGAAGGATCAAGCTCAAGATCTAGTGATGAAGGAGAATGTCATTTTGCTCTTATAGCATCAACAAGTGAAGACTCAAGTGAGGTAAATCTAAACTCTCTAGATAAAGAATCTTTGATTGCTATTATTCATGATATGTGTGCCTCTCTTAAGTCTTCTAAAAGGAAAAAGAAAAAGCTTGCTAAAATTGTTGATAATTTGCATGTAGAACTAGATGATCTTGAACATGCTAATTCTTGCTTGCTTGATGATAAAAATGATTGTCTTAGTCAAGTAGACTCTCTTAAACTTGAAAATTCTAGTTTACTTGATAAGATTAAATTTCTAGAAGCTCAACCTCTCATGCCTAGTTCAAATGAAGAGCATACTTTAATTATTGATTCTCTCATGCATGACATTGATGTTCTTAAATCTGAAAACAAGGACAAAGATTTTGTTTTGCATGAATTAGAAATAGAAAATGCCTCCTTGCTTGCTAAAATCAATGGGCATGAATCTTGTTCTAGTTATACTAATAAAGAGAATGATGTTGCTGCTCTTCATATTGATAGAGATTCTTATTTAACTAAAGCTCTTTGCTTAGAAAATGATCTTTTGCATGCTAGAGATAATATCAATAATTTGTCTTCTACTATTGCCTCTCTTATGCATGATAATGATAGTTTGAGATCATCTTTGCAAAGATTCTTAGTTGGTAAAAAGAATCTTAATGATATCCTACACCATACTACTAAACAAATTGGTAAACATGGTTTAGGATATGATAGTAGTCAAGGGAACAACAAAGATAAAGGACCTCCAATATTCCATGGAGAATCCTCTAGTTCCAAGACTATGGGCACATGCAACTATTGCAATGAATTTGGTCATTATTCTACTTGTTGTCCTTTTAGGAAAGCACCCAAGAGCAATAGGACTTGGGTTGCTAAACTAACCCCTCCGGACCCAAAAACATGATTGGGGACCATTTCATCTTTGTTCTTTAGGTACTTGCAAATGGATTGATTTGAGCTATTGAATTGAAAATTGACTTCTCAATCCACATGAAAGAAGAAAGGTGAGATGTGTAGAGGGTGACAACAAGTGGAAAAGGAAATGGTAAGCACAAAGGTAAATGTTTTATTGCTTATAACCAATCCTAACTTGTTTTTGTCAAGGTAGTGTGCACTATACATATGGTTTTTGAGTCAAAAGTGGCATTTTATGTTTCTCTTCACACTCTTGCTCAAAAACTGTTTCTAATGCTTTTATAGTGCATTACTAACTTGCTTAGACATGTTTGGATATGGTTTGTATTTTTTAGCATGACTCTAGATATGTTTTATGAAAAATATGTGCTTTTTCTACAGTAGTTTTGTCGGCCGAGTTTTATCCTGTCTAAAACTCGACCGATAGGCACCAATGGGTGTTGCCAACAACTGCGATCGGCCGAGTTGCCAATACACAGAACTCGACCGATTACACTGTGCACAGAATATACATTTGGCTTATTGAGTGACAATTTCCCTCTCAACTAGATTTTCTCAACCAATAGCCTTATTCTTTGGCACTCTCATTTGGTACCTTTATATATGCATATTGCCATGTTCTAATTGCCTATCTTGCTTACAACTCTATCTCTCTAATTGCTCTAAATTGGTATATCTATATCGTGCAATTACTTGCTTTGAGTTGTTTTGCAGGTTTTGATGATGATCTCTTTGGATCTCTTGGTTGTGTCTTAAATTGCTTCCGTTGTGCTCTAACTTGCTACATCTATATAGGTGTATATCTTGTGTTTGATACAACCTTGAGGTTCTTAGGGGTAATCATCTTATGGTAAGGATGCATATATAGTGAGTTATATCCTTTCATGCTTCTAAATTTGCATATCTCTTTGTTTGGATATATCTCTAAATCTAATCATAGCTTGCTTTATGTTGCTTATCTCTTTGCTATGATCTAGATCCTACTAGTAGTCCTAACTTGTGATATCATCTACTAGTAGTTCGCATACATGTAGTTCTAACCCTATCAATAAGTGGTATACTTGATCATCTATATGTTATGTTTGTATCTTATCTTATACATGCTCAAGATTGTTCTTTAAATTGCTTATCTACTATCTTGAGTTTCTTGCATAACATTGTGATGCAGGGTTCATAGATCTACATGATATGTAGAAATTGGAGTATTTTTTGGATTTTTATGCAGGTTTTGCTCCAATTTCAGTTTTTGCTGCAAGTATAGTGCTTTTTATGCAGAAACACCCTTCTGAGCAAGACTCATCGCTACGCCATGAGCTCCGATGGTTTTTGGTCAAATTCCATCATCTTGAGGGTCAAAGTTGTGATTTATTGTTTTTCTGCAGCACTGTATCTGGCATTTTTGGGATGTTCAAGTATATGTTTTAACTTGCTTTTCTTTCTATGCTTGGACAAGACCCTATATGTGCTCTTCTACTCTCCTTATATAACTTTTGTTATCTTCTTTCTCTTAACAAGTGGTGTTTCTTAGTTTCTTCACACCCCCACCTTTTTGAAATGACAAAGGGGGAGAAAGATATGTCTTCTTTTGACAACAGGGAGAAGGCATGTCTTACATGAAGCAAAGAAGCGTGTCCATGTAAAGGGGAGAAGGTAAATGGGAGAAGACATATATGTGTAGAACATATATGAGTAGAAGACATAGTTTCTATAAATGTTATGAAAGCTAACCATGCAGGAGAAATAGCATCAATTGAGGGGGAGTATGAGAACTCCATGCGCATCAATTGAGGGGGAGCATATGAGCTCAATCCTATTGAAACCCCTAGGTTTCTCCGAAGGTATGATTTTACGTACAAGCTTTCAATACATTTATGGAATGGTTTGTCATCTTCAAAAAGGGGGAGAATGTTGACTCAAGGTCAATTAGGTCAATGTTGACTCACGTCTAAATTGACTAAACCCTTGTTTTGATGATGACTAACCATTCCACATATTGGTGTCTAATGCTTCTACATTGAGTGATTTCAGATTAGGTTTAGACACACTCCAAATGCCCTAACTTGCGCATATCAAATTGGAGAAAAGACAAGTCAAAATAGCTACAAGTGTGCAATTTGGGATCTCTATGTAAATGACCTTAGAATTGCTTTGTAATCACTTGTAATGATTGTATGACTTGTAATTAATCTTAGAAAAATTATTGGGACACAAAAATGCATCATTTGTACAGTTTTACGAAAATTCCAAAATACCCATAACAGGGATTTTGTCGGCCGAATTCCAAACTCGGCCGATCCATATATTCTGGAATTTTCTGGGCAATCGGCCGAGTTACCAACTCAGCCGATCCCTGTTCGGTCGAGTTTCTATGGTGGGAAACTCGGCCGATCCACTGATCGGTCCAAGTTGAAAGTCGACCGATCGGCCGAGTTTCTCCAAGGGAACTCGGCCGACAGTCTATCTTTCAGACTTGTCGCTTAGTGGTTCGGCCGAATTACCTTTATAGAAACTCGGCCGATCAAGACTGTACTGGAATGCAGAAAAAGCAATTCTAGCCGTTGTGGAGTTGCAACAAGTGAAAATAGATCCGTTGCAAGCCACAAAACGGCTAGTTTTCGTTCTTAAGTGTTCCCAAAGGCTAAGAGGCATCCCCAGCTATAAATAGGACCCCTTGGGCTTCATTCCAAGGTTGAGCATTCATTGCAAACTCTTTGTGAGGTTCCTATTCTATAGTTGAGTGCTTCCTACAGCCTCCTCTCTCTCTCTAAGCTTAATCACTTGCTACATCCATTAGAGTGAGTAGGAGATTTGTAAGAGAGCTAGTATCATTTGTATATCTTGTGAGGCTCTCACTTCCACCACCTCCCCATCTCTCATTTCCTATATTGAAGATGAAGGTTCTCTCTCTTGTCCAAGAGAGGTGAAGAAGAACAAGGGAAGGAGTCCCTTGGTGAAGATCAAGGCCGAAGACTTGGAGCTAGAGTGGGTAAGCCCTTGGAGAAGGCAGAAGACTCAAGCTCAAGTGGGTAAGTCCTTGGTGGAAAGCTTCTCCGAGTGAAGGTGAAGTCAAAGGCGGAAGATCCAAGAAGAGTGGGTAATTCCTACAAGGCCGAAGACTTGTGCAAGAGTGGGTAAGTCCTTGGAGAAGGCCGAAGA
Organism: Alisma plantago-aquatica; assembly: GCA_963693085.1. Classification (NCBI taxonomy): domain Eukaryota; kingdom Viridiplantae; phylum Streptophyta; class Magnoliopsida; order Alismatales; family Alismataceae; genus Alisma; species Alisma plantago-aquatica. Next base: position 1,526,052,269 of record OY856410.1, read on the forward strand.
CTCTTGCAAAGTGGGTAAGTCCTTGGTAAGGTTGAAGACTCTTTGTATTGGATAGGTAAGTCCTTTGTTGGGTCATGTATTGTAAGTCTTATGAATGAATATAAGAGTGCAATTGGTTGAAGTCCTAGAGGTTGACCTCTCTAGGCAAGTGGACTGACACACTTCTAGTTTGAAGTGTGGAACCACTCTAAATAGCTTGTCTAATTGGTGCATGTTCAATCTCTCTTATCCTTGCTATGCATGATTTAGTTGTACTCAAATTACCTATTTAGCAACCTTATCTTGTCATATATTTTGAAGGTCTGATGAATTTTGTTTAAGTGCTTTCAGCTCTATTCACCCCCCCTCTAGAGCACCTAAGTCAACCATCTAGGATCCAACAAGTGGTATCAGAGCAGGTCTTCTCCAAGCATACTTCAACAAGTAGGAGAAGATGGGTGACTACCTAGGAGGGAGACTCTCGACCAGCCTTCCAATCTTCAATGGGAGCAACTTCCTCTATTGGAGAAGAAGACTTCAATTCTTCATCCAAGGATCAAGTCTCGAGATGTGGCAAATGGTGAACAGCCCATACATTCTACCAAAGACAAACATTGAAGAATGGGATGAAGCCACCTTGATGAAAGCAACCTTGAATGCAAGAGCCATGCACATCCTTTATGCCTCCATGACCCCCACCGAGTTCAACCGGATTTCCTCTTGTGAGACGGCCTATGAGGTATGGAGAAAGCTTTGCATCACTTATGAAGGGACAGATCAAGTGAAGGAAAGCAAAGTCTACATGCTCAAAGGGTTGCTTGAGAACTTCAAGATGGGAAAGGAGGAGAGCATAGCCAACATGTACTCAAGGATCAACACCATCTTAAATGGTCTTGCTGTTCTAGGACATCCTATGTCTAGTGGAGAGATCAACTCAAAGATCCTTAGAACTCTCCCCAAGAGATGGGAATCCAAGGTGACTTCCATTGAAGAAGCAAGGTCGCTTAGGGATATTCCTATTGAAGAGCTCATTGGAAATCTTCAAGCACATGAAGCTACACTTGACAAGAGGGAGGAAGTAGAAAGACTAGAGAAGAAAGAGCTAAAGAGAATGAAGAAGGCTGAAATAAAGGCTCAAATTGAAGCTATCATGGAAAAAGTCTCTCCATCCTCTCAAGCTAAAGAAGATGCCATGTACTCCAAGGGTAGACTCTACAAAGGCAAGTCCTCCTCCATCCGATGCTTCACATGTGGAAAGAAGGGTCACTACAAGGAAGATTGCCCACAAGGCAAAAAGACCCATCTTCACAAGAAGAAGTGGCACTCAAGCTCAAGCGGCTCCTCCAACTCAAGCTCAAGTGAAGATTCATGTGAAGGATCAAGCTCAAGATCTAGTGATGAAGGAGAATGTCATTTTGCTCTTATAGCATCAACAAGTGAAGACTCAAGTGAGGTAAATCTAAACTCTCTAGATAAAGAATCTTTGATTGCTATTATTCATGATATGTGTGCCTCTCTTAAGTCTTCTAAAAGGAAAAAGAAAAAGCTTGCTAAAATTGTTGATAATTTGCATGTAGAACTAGATGATCTTGAACATGCTAATTCTTGCTTGCTTGATGATAAAAATGATTGTCTTAGTCAAGTAGACTCTCTTAAACTTGAAAATTCTAGTTTACTTGATAAGATTAAATTTCTAGAAGCTCAACCTCTCATGCCTAGTTCAAATGAAGAGCATACTTTAATTATTGATTCTCTCATGCATGACATTGATGTTCTTAAATCTGAAAACAAGGACAAAGATTTTGTTTTGCATGAATTAGAAATAGAAAATGCCTCCTTGCTTGCTAAAATCAATGGGCATGAATCTTGTTCTAGTTATACTAATAAAGAGAATGATGTTGCTGCTCTTCATATTGATAGAGATTCTTATTTAACTAAAGCTCTTTGCTTAGAAAATGATCTTTTGCATGCTAGAGATAATATCAATAATTTGTCTTCTACTATTGCCTCTCTTATGCATGATAATGATAGTTTGAGATCATCTTTGCAAAGATTCTTAGTTGGTAAAAAGAATCTTAATGATATCCTACACCATACTACTAAACAAATTGGTAAACATGGTTTAGGATATGATAGTAGTCAAGGGAACAACAAAGATAAAGGACCTCCAATATTCCATGGAGAATCCTCTAGTTCCAAGACTATGGGCACATGCAACTATTGCAATGAATTTGGTCATTATTCTACTTGTTGTCCTTTTAGGAAAGCACCCAAGAGCAATAGGACTTGGGTTGCTAAACTAACCCCTCCGGACCCAAAAACATGATTGGGGACCATTTCATCTTTGTTCTTTAGGTACTTGCAAATGGATTGATTTGAGCTATTGAATTGAAAATTGACTTCTCAATCCACATGAAAGAAGAAAGGTGAGATGTGTAGAGGGTGACAACAAGTGGAAAAGGAAATGGTAAGCACAAAGGTAAATGTTTTATTGCTTATAACCAATCCTAACTTGTTTTTGTCAAGGTAGTGTGCACTATACATATGGTTTTTGAGTCAAAAGTGGCATTTTATGTTTCTCTTCACACTCTTGCTCAAAAACTGTTTCTAATGCTTTTATAGTGCATTACTAACTTGCTTAGACATGTTTGGATATGGTTTGTATTTTTTAGCATGCCTCTAGATATGTTTTATGAAAAATATGTGCTTTTTCTACAGTAGTTTTGTCGGCCGAGTTTTATCCTGTCTAAAACTCGACCGATAGGCACCAATGGGTGTTGCCAACAACTGCGATCGGCCGAGTTGCCAATACACAGAACTCGACCGATTACACTGTGCACAGAATATACATTTGGCTTATTGAGTGACAATTTCCCTCTCAACTAGATTTTCTCAACCAATAGCCTTATTCTTTGGCACTCTCATTTGGTACCTTTATATATGCATATTGCCATGTTCTAATTGCCTATCTTGCTTACAACTCTATCTCTCTAATTGCTCTAAATTGGTATATCTATATCGTGCAATTACTTGCTTTGAGTTGTTTTGCAGGTTTTGATGATGATCTCTTTGGATCTCTTGGTTGTGTCTTAAATTGCTTCCGTTGTGCTCTAACTTGCTACATCTATATAGGTGTATATCTTGTGTTTGATACAACCTTGAGGTTCTTAGGGGTAATCATCTTATGGTAAGGATGCATATATAGTGAGTTATATCCTTTCATGCTTCTAAATTTGCATATCTCTTTGTTTGGATATATCTCTAAATCTAATCATAGCTTGCTTTATGTTGCTTATCTCTTTGCTATGATCTAGATCCTACTAGTAGTCCTAACTTGTGATATCATCTACTAGTAGTTCGCATACATGTAGTTCTAACCCTATCAATAAGTGGTATACTTGATCATCTATATGTTATGTTTGTATCTTATCTTATACATGCTCAAGATTGTTCTTTAAATTGCTTATCTACTATCTTGAGTTTCTTGCATAACATTGTGATGCAGGGTTCATAGATCTACATGATATGTAGAAATTGGAGTATTTTTTGGATTTTTATGCAGGTTTTGCTCCAATTTCAGTTTTTGCTGCAAGTATAGTGCTTTTTATGCAGAAACACCCTTCTGAGCAAGACTCATCGCTACGCCATGAGCTCCGATGGTTTTTGGTCAAATTCCATCATCTTGAGGGTCAAAGTTGTGATTTATTGTTTTTCTGCAGCACTGTATCTGGCATTTTTGGGATGTTCAAGTATATGTTTTAACTTGCTTTTCTTTCTATGCTTGGACAAGACCCTATATGTGCTCTTCTACTCTCCTTATATAACTTTTGTTATCTTCTTTCTCTTAACAAGTGGTGTTTCTTAGTTTCTTCACACCCCCACCTTTTTGAAATGACAAAGGGGGAGAAAGATATGTCTTCTTTTGACAACAGGGAGAAGGCATGTCTTACATGAAGCAAAGAAGCGTGTCCATGTAAAGGGGAGAAGGTAAATGGGAGAAGACATATATGTGTAGAACATATATGAGTAGAAGACATAGTTTCTATAAATGTTATGAAAGCTAACCATGCAGGAGAAATAGCATCAATTGAGGGGGAGTATGAGAACTCCATGCGCATCAATTGAGGGGGAGCATATGAGCTCAATCCTATTGAAACCCCTAGGTTTCTCCGAAGGTATGATTTTACGTACAAGCTTTCAATACATTTATGGAATGGTTTGTCATCTTCAAAAAGGGGGAGAATGTTGACTCAAGGTCAATTAGGTCAATGTTGACTCACGTCTAAATTGACTAAACCCTTGTTTTGATGATGACTAACCATTCCACATATTGGTGTCTAATGCTTCTACATTGAGTGATTTCAGATTAGGTTTAGACACACTCCAAATGCCCTAACTTGCGCATATCAAATTGGAGAAAAGACAAGTCAAAATAGCTACAAGTGTGCAATTTGGGATCTCTATGTAAATGACCTTAGAATTGCTTTGTAATCACTTGTAATGATTGTATGACTTGTAATTAATCTTAGAAAAATTATTGGGACACAAAAATGCATCATTTGTACAGTTTTACGAAAATTCCAAAATACCCATAACAGGGATTTTGTCGGCCGAATTCCAAACTCGGCCGATCCATATATTCTGGAATTTTCTGGGCAATCGGCCGAGTTACCAACTCAGCCGATCCCTGTTCGGTCGAGTTTCTATGGTGGGAAACTCGGCCGATCCACTGATCGGTCCAAGTTGAAAGTCGACCGATCGGCCGAGTTTCTCCAAGGGAACTCGGCCGACAGTCTATCTTTCAGACTTGTCGCTTAGTGGTTCGGCCGAATTACCTTTATAGAAACTCGGCCGATCAAGACTGTACTGGAATGCAGAAAAAGCAATTCTAGCCGTTGTGGAGTTGCAACAAGTGAAAATAGATCCGTTGCAAGCCACAAAACGGCTAGTTTTCGTTCTTAAGTGTTCCCAAAGGCTAAGAGGCATCCCCAGCTATAAATAGGACCCCTTGGGCTTCATTCCAAGGTTGAGCATTCATTGCAAACTCTTTGTGAGGTTCCTATTCTATAGTTGAGTGCTTCCTACAGCCTCCTCTCTCTCTCTAAGCTTAATCACTTGCTACATCCATTAGAGTGAGTAGGAGATTTGTAAGAGAGCTAGTATCATTTGTATATCTTGTGAGGCTCTCACTTCCACCACCTCCCCATCTCTCATTTCCTATATTGAAGATGAAGGTTCTCTCTCTTGTCCAAGAGAGGTGAAGAAGAACAAGGGAAGGAGTCCCTTGGTGAAGATCAAGGCCGAAGACTTGGAGCTAGAGTGGGTAAGCCCTTGGAGAAGGCAGAAGACTCAAGCTCAAGTGGGTAAGTCCTTGGTGGAAAGCTTCTCCGAGTGAAGGTGAAGTCAAAGGCGGAAGATCCAAGAAGAGTGGGTAATTCCTACAAGGCCGAAGACTTGTGCAAGAGTGGGTAAGTCCTTGGAGAAGGCCGAAGACTCTTGCAAAGTGGGTAAGTCCTTGGTAAGGTTGAAGACTCTTTGTATTGGATAGGTAAGTCCTTTGTTGGGTCATGTATTGTAAGTCTTATGAATGAATATAAGAGTGCAATTGGTTGAAGTCCTAGAGGTTGACCTCTCTAGGCAAGTGGACTGACACACTTCTAGTTTGAAGTGTGGAACCACTCTAAATAGCTTGTCTAATTGGTGCATGTTCAATCTCTCTTATCCTTGCTATGCATGATTTAGTTGTACTCAAATTACCTATTTAGCAACCTTATCTTGTCATATATTTTGAAGGTCTGATGAATTTTGTTTAAGTGCTTTCAGCTCTATTCACCCCCCCTCTAGAGCACCTAAGTCAACCATCTAGGATCCAACAAGTGGTATCAGAGCAGGTCTTCTCCAAGCATACTTCAACAAGTAGGAGAAGATGGGTGACTACCTAGGAGGGAGACTCTCGACCAGCCTTCCAATCTTCAATGGGAGCAACTTCCTCTATTGGAGAAGAAGACTTCAATTCTTCATCCAAGGATCAAGTCTCGAGATGTGGCAAATGGTGAACAGCCCATACATTCTACCAAAGACAAACATTGAAGAATGGGATGAAGCCACCTTGATGAAAGCAACCTTGAATGCAAGAGCCATGCACATCCTTTATGCCTCCATGACCCCCACCGAGTTCAACCGGATTTCCTCTTGTGAGACGGCCTATGAGGTATGGAGAAAGCTTTGCATCACTTATGAAGGGACAGATCAAGTGAAGGAAAGCAAAGTCTACATGCTCAAAGGGTTGCTTGAGAACTTCAAGATGGGAAAGGAGGAGAGCATAGCCAACATGTACTCAAGGATCAACACCATCTTAAATGGTCTTGCTGTTCTAGGACATCCTATGTCTAGTGGAGAGATCAACTCAAAGATCCTTAGAACTCTCCCCAAGAGATGGGAATCCAAGGTGACTTCCATTGAAGAAGCAAGGTCGCTTAGGGATATTCCTATTGAAGAGCTCATTGGAAATCTTCAAGCACATGAAGCTACACTTGACAAGAGGGAGGAAGTAGAAAGACTAGAGAAGAAAGAGCTAAAGAGAATGAAGAAGGCTGAAATAAAGGCTCAAATTGAAGCTATCATGGAAAAAGTCTCTCCATCCTCTCAAGCTAAAGAAGATGCCATGTACTCCAAGGGTAGACTCTACAAAGGCAAGTCCTCCTCCATCCGATGCTTCACATGTGGAAAGAAGGGTCACTACAAGGAAGATTGCCCACAAGGCAAAAAGACCCATCTTCACAAGAAGAAGTGGCACTCAAGCTCAAGCGGCTCCTCCAACTCAAGCTCAAGTGAAGATTCATGTGAAGGATCAAGCTCAAGATCTAGTGATGAAGGAGAATGTCATTTTGCTCTTATAGCATCAACAAGTGAAGACTCAAGTGAGGTAAATCTAAACTCTCTAGATAAAGAATCTTTGATTGCTATTATTCATGATATGTGTGCCTCTCTTAAGTCTTCTAAAAGGAAAAAGAAAAAGCTTGCTAAAATTGTTGATAATTTGCATGTAGAACTAGATGATCTTGAACATGCTAATTCTTGCTTGCTTGATGATAAAAATGATTGTCTTAGTCAAGTAGACTCTCTTAAACTTGAAAATTCTAGTTTACTTGATAAGATTAAATTTCTAGAAGCTCAACCTCTCATGCCTAGTTCAAATGAAGAGCATACTTTAATTATTGATTCTCTCATGCATGACATTGATGTTCTTAAATCTGAAAACAAGGACAAAGATTTTGTTTTGCATGAATTAGAAATAGAAAATGCCTCCTTGCTTGCTAAAATCAATGGGCATGAATCTTGTTCTAGTTATACTAATAAAGAGAATGATGTTGCTGCTCTTCATATTGATAGAGATTCTTATTTAACTAAAGCTCTTTGCTTAGAAAATGATCTTTTGCATGCTAGAGATAATATCAATAATTTGTCTTCTACTATTGCCTCTCTTATGCATGATAATGATAGTTTGAGATCATCTTTGCAAAGATTCTTAGTTGGTAAAAAGAATCTTAATGATATCCTACACCATACTACTAAACAAATTGGTAAACATGGTTTAGGATATGATAGTAGTCAAGGGAACAACAAAGATAAAGGACCTCCAATATTCCATGGAGAATCCTCTAGTTCCAAGACTATGGGCACATGCAACTATTGCAATGAATTTGGTCATTATTCTACTTGTTGTCCTTTTAGGAAAGCACCCAAGAGCAATAGGACTTGGGTTGCTAAACTAACCCCTCCGGACCCAAAAACATGATTGGGGACCATTTCATCTTTGTTCTTTAGGTACTTGCAAATGGATTGATTTGAGCTATTGAATTGAAAATTGACTTCTCAATCCACATGAAAGAAGAAAGGTGAGATGTGTAGAGGGTGACAACAAGTGGAAAAGGAAATGGTAAGCACAAAGGTAAATGTTTTATTGCTTATAACCAATCCTAACTTGTTTTTGTCAAGGTAGTGTGCACTATACATATGGTTTTTGAGTCAAAAGTGGCATTTTATGTTTCTCTTCACACTCTTGCTCAAAAACTGTTTCTAATGCTTTTATAGTGCATTACTAACTTGCTTAGACATGTTTGGATATGGTTTGTATTTTTTAGCATGCCTCTAGATATGTTTTATGAAAAATATGTGCTTTTTCTACAGTAGTTTTGTCGGCCGAGTTTTATCCTGTCTAAAACTCGACCGATAGGCACCAATGGGTGTTGCCAACAACTGCGATCGGCCGAGTTGCCAATACACAGAACTCGACCGATTACACTGTGCACAGAATATACATTTGGCTTATTGAGTGACAATTTCCCTCTCAACTAGATTTTCTCAACCAATAGCCTTATTCTTTGGCACTCTCATTTGGTACCTTTATATATGCATATTGCCATGTTCTAATTGCCTATCTTGCTTACAACTCTATCTCTCTAATTGCTCTAAATTGGTATATCTATATCGTGCAATTACTTGCTTTGAGTTGTTTTGCAGGTTTTGATGATGATCTCTTTGGATCTCTTGGTTGTGTCTTAAATTGCTTCCGTTGTGCTCTAACTTGCTACATCTATATAGGTGTATATCTTGTGTTTGATACAACCTTGAGGTTCTTAGGGGTAATCATCTTATGGTAAGGATGCATATATAGTGAGTTATATCCTTTCATGCTTCTAAATTTGCATATCTCTTTGTTTGGATATATCTCTAAATCTAATCATAGCTTGCTTTATGTTGCTTATCTCTTTGCTATGATCTAGATCCTACTAGTAGTCCTAACTTGTGATATCATCTACTAGTAGTTCGCATACATGTAGTTCTAACCCTATCAATAAGTGGTATACTTGATCATCTATATGTTATGTTTGTATCTTATCTTATACATGCTCAAGATTGTTCTTTAAATTGCTTATCTACTATCTTGAGTTTCTTGCATAACATTGTGATGCAGGGTTCATAGATCTACATGATATGTAGAAATTGGAGTATTTTTTGGATTTTTATGCAGGTTTTGCTCCAATTTCAGTTTTTGCTGCAAGTATAGTGCTTTTTATGCAGAAACACCCTTCTGAGCAAGACTCATCGCTACGCCATGAGCTCCGATGGTTTTTGGTCAAATTCCATCATCTTGAGGGTCAAAGTTGTGATTTATTGTTTTTCTGCAGCACTGTATCTGGCATTTTTGGGATGTTCAAGTATATGTTTTAACTTGCTTTTCTTTCTATGCTTGGACAAGACCCTATATGTGCTCTTCTACTCTCCTTATATAACTTTTGTTATCTTCTTTCTCTTAACAAGTGGTGTTTCTTAGTTTCTTCACACCCCCACCTTTTTGAAATGACAAAGGGGGAGAAAGATATGTCTTCTTTTGACAACAGGGAGAAGGCATGTCTTACATGAAGCAAAGAAGCGTGTCCATGTAAAGGGGAGAAGGTAAATGGGAGAAGACATATATGTGTAGAACATATATGAGTAGAAGACATAGTTTCTATAAATGTTATGAAAGCTAACCATGCAGGAGAAATAGCATCAATTGAGGGGGAGTATGAGAACTCCATGCGCATCAATTGAGGGGGAGCATATGAGCTCAATCCTATTGAAACCCCTAGGTTTCTCCGAAGGTATGATTTTACGTACAAGCTTTCAATACATTTATGGAATGGTTTGTCATCTTCAAAAAGGGGGAGAATGTTGACTCAAGGTCAATTAGGTCAATGTTGACTCACGTCTAAATTGACTAAACCCTTGTTTTGATGATGACTAACCATTCCACATATTGGTGTCTAATGCTTCTACATTGAGTGATTTCAGATTAGGTTTAGACACACTCCAAATGCCCTAACTTGCGCATATCAAATTGGAGAAAAGACAAGTCAAAATAGCTACAAGTGTGCAATTTGGGATCTCTATGTAAATGACCTTAGAATTGCTTTGTAATCACTTGTAATGATTGTATGACTTGTAATTAATCTTAGAAAAATTATTGGGACACAAAAATGCATCATTTGTACAGTTTTACGAAAATTCCAAAATACCCATAACAGGGATTTTGTCGGCCGAATTCCAAACTCGGCCGATCCATATATTCTGGAATTTTCTGGGCAATCGGCCGAGTTACCAACTCAGCCGATCCCTGTTCGGTCGAGTTTCTATGGTGGGAAACTCGGCCGATCCACTGATCGGTCCAAGTTGAAAGTCGACCGATCGGCCGAGTTTCTCCAAGGGAACTCGGCCGACAGTCTATCTTTCAGACTTGTCGCTTAGTGGTTCGGCCGAATTACCTTTATAGAAACTCGGCCGATCAAGACTGTACTGGAATGCAGAAAAATCAATTCTAGCCGTTGTGGAGTTGCAACAAGTGAAAATAGATCCGTTGCAAGCCACAAAACGGCTAGTTTTCGTTCTTAAGTGTTCCCAAAGGCTAAGAGGCATCCCCAGCTATAAATAGGACCCCTTGGGCTTCATTCCAAGGTTGAGCATTCATTGCAAACTCTTTGTGAGGTTCCTATTCTATAGTTGAGTGCTTCCTACAGCCTCCTCTCTCTCTCTAAGCTTAATCACTTGCTACATCCATTAGAGTGAGTAGGAGATTTGTAAGAGAGCTAGTATCATTTGTATATCTTGTGAGGCTCTCACTTCCACCACCTCCCCATCTCTCATTTCCTATATTGAAGATGAAGGTTCTCTCTCTTGTCCAAGAGAGGTGAAGAAGAACAAGGGAAGGAGTCCCTTGGTGAAGATCAAGGCCGAAGACTTGGAGCTAGAGTGGGTAAGCCCTTGGAGAAGGCAGAAGACTCAAGCTCAAGTGGGTAAGTCCTTGGTGGAAAGCTTCTCCGAGTGAAGGTGAAGTCAAAGGCGGAAGATCCAAGAAGAGTGGGTAATTCCTACAAGGCCGAAGACTTGTGCAAGAGTGGGTAAGTCCTTGGAGAAGGCCGAAGACTCTTGCAAAGTGGGTAAGTCCTTGGTAAGGTTGAAGACTCTTTGTATTGGATAGGTAAGTCCTTTGTTGGGTCATGTATTGTAAGTCTTATGAATGAATATAAGAGTGCAATTGGTTGAAGTCCTAGAGGTTGACCTCTCTAGGCAAGTGGACTGACAAACTTCTAGTTTGAAGTGTGGAACCACTCTAAATAGCTTGTCTAATTGGTGCATGTTCAATCTCTCTTATCCTTGCTATGCATGATTTAGTTGTACTCAAATTACCTATTTAGCAACCTTATCTTGTCATATATTTTGAAGGTCTGATGAATTTTGTTTAAGTGCTTTCAGCTCTATTCACCCCCCCTCTAGAGCACCTAAGTCAACCATCTAGGATCCAACAAGTGGTATCAGAGCAGGTCTTCTCCAAGCATACTTCAACAAGTAGGAGAAGATGGGTGACTACCTAGGAGGGAGACTCTCGACCAGCCTTCCAATCTTCAATGGGAGCAACTTCCTCTATTGGAGAAGAAGACTTCAATTCTTCATCCAAGGATCAAGTCTCGAGATGTGGCAAATGGTGAACAGCCCATACATTCTACCAAAGACAAACATTGAAGAATGGGATGAAGCCACCTTGATGAAAGCAACCTTGAATGCAAGAGCCATGCACATCCTTTATGCCTCCATGACCCCCACCGAGTTCAACCGGATTTCCTCTTGTGAGACGGCCTATGAGGTATGGAGAAAGCTTTGCATCACTTATGAAGGGACAGATCAAGTGAAGGAAAGCAAAGTCTACATGCTCAAAGGGTTGCTTGAGAACTTCAAGATGGGAAAGGAGGAGAGCATAGCCAACATGTACTCAAGGATCAACACCATCTTAAATGGTCTTGCTGTTCTAGGACATCCTATGTCTAGTGGAGAGATCAACTCAAAGATCCTTAGAACTCTCCCCAAGAGATGGGAATCCAAGGTGACTTCCATTGAAGAAGCAAGGTCGCTTAGGGATATTCCTATTGAAGAGCTCATTGGAAATCTTCAAGCACATGAAGCTACACTTGACAAGAGGGAGGAAGTAGAAAGACTAGAGAAGAAAGAGCTAAAGAGAATGAAGAAGGCTGAAATAAAGGCTCAAATTGAAGCTATCATGGAAAAAGTCTCTCCATCCTCTCAAGCTAAAGAAGATGCCATGTACTCCAAGGGTAGACTCTACAAAGGCAAGTCCTCCTCCATCCGATGCTTCACATGTGGAAAGAAGGGTCACTACAAGGAAGATTGCCCACAAGGCAAAAAGACCCATCTTCACAAGAAGAAGTGGCACTCAAGCTCAAGCGGCTCCTCCAACTCAAGCTCAAGTGAAGATTCATGTGAAGGATCAAGCTCAAGATCTAGTGATGAAGGAGAATGTCATTTTGCTCTTATAGCATCAACAAGTGAAGACTCAAGTGAGGTAAATCTAAACTCTCTAGATAAAGAATCTTTGATTGCTATTATTCATGATATGTGTGCCTCTCTTAAGTCTTCTAAAAGGAAAAAGAAAAAGCTTGCTAAAATTGTTGATAATTTGCATGTAGAACTAGATGATCTTGAACATGCTAATTCTTGCTTGCTTGATGATAAAAATGATTGTCTTAGTCAAGTAGACTCTCTTAAACTTGAAAATTCTAGTTTACTTGATAAGATTAAATTTCTAGAAGCTCAACCTCTCATGCCTAGTTCAAATGAAGAGCATACTTTAATTATTGATTCTCTCATGCATGACATTGATGTTCTTAAATCTGAAAACAAGGACAAAGATTTTGTTTTGCATGAATTAGAAATAGAAAATGCCTCCTTGCTTGCTAAAATCAATGGGCATGAATCTTGTTCTAGTTATACTAATAAAGAGAATGATGTTGCTGCTCTTCATATTGATAGAGATTCTTATTTAACTAAAGCTCTTTGCTTAGAAAATGATCTTTTGCATGCTAGAGATAATATCAATAATTTGTCTTCTACTATTGCCTCTCTTATGCATGATAATGATAGTTTGAGATCATCTTTGCAAAGATTCTTAGTTGGTAAAAAGAATCTTAATGATATCCTACACCATACTACTAAACAAATTGGTAAACATGGTTTAGGATATGATAGTAGTCAAGGGAACAACAAAGATAAAGGACCTCCAATATTCCATGGAGAATCCTCTAGTTCCAAGACTATGGGCACATGCAACTATTGCAATGAATTTGGTCATTATTCTACTTGTTGTCCTTTTAGGAAAGCACCCAAGAGCAATAGGACTTGGGTTGCTAAACTAACCCCTCCGGACCCAAAAACATGATTGGGGACCATTTCATCTTTGTTCTTTAGGTACTTGCAAATGGATTGATTTGAGCTATTGAATTGAAAATTGACTTCTCAATCCACATGAAAGAAGAAAGGTGAGATGTGTAGAGGGTGACAACAAGTGGAAAAGGAAATGGTAAGCACAAAGGTAAATGTTTTATTGCTTATAACCAATCCTAACTTGTTTTTGTCAAGGTAGTGTGCACTATACATATGGTTTTTGAGTCAAAAGTGGCATTTTATGTTTCTCTTCACACTCTTGCTCAAAAACTGTTTCTAATGCTTTTATAGTGCATTACTAACTTGCTTAGACATGTTTGGATATGGTTTGTATTTTTTAGCATGCCTCTAGATATGTTTTATGAAAAATATGTGCTTTTTCTACAGTAGTTTTGTCGGCCGAGTTTTATCCTGTCTAAAACTCGACCGATAGGCACCAATGGGTGTTGCCAACAACTGCGATCGGCCGAGTTGCCAATACACAGAACTCGATCGATTACACTGTGCACAGAATATACATTTGGCTTATTGAGTGACAATTTCCCTCTCAACTAGATTTTCTCAACCAATAGCCTTATTCTTTGGCACTCTCATTTGGTACCTTTATATATGCATATTGCCATGTTCTAATTGCCTATCTTGCTTACAACTCTATCTCTCTAATTGCTCTAAATTGGTATATCTATATCGTGCAATTACTTGCTTTGAGTTGTTTTGCAGGTTTTGATGATGATCTCTTTGGATCTCTTGGTTGTGTCTTAAATTGCTTCCGTTGTGCTCTAACTTGCTACATCTATATAGGTGTATATCTTGTGTTTGATACAACCTTGAGGTTCTTAGGGGTAATCATCTTATGGTAAGGATGCATATATAGTGAGTTATATCCTTTCATGCTTCTAAATTTGCATATCTCTTTGTTTGGATATATCTCTAAATCTAATCATAGCTTGCTTTATGTTGCTTATCTCTTTGCTATGATCTAGATCCTACTAGTAGTCCTAACTTGTGATATCATCTACTAGTAGTTCGCATACATGTAGTTCTAACCCTATCAATAAGTGGTATACTTGATCATCTATATGTTATGTTTGTATCTTATCTTATACATGCTCAAGATTGTTCTTTAAATTGCTTATCTACTATCTTGAGTTTCTTGCATAACATTGTGATGCAGGGTTCATAGATCTACATGATATGTAGAAATTGGAGTATTTTTTGGATTTTTATGCAGGTTTTGCTCCAATTTCAGTTTTTGCTGCAAGTATAGTGCTTTTTATGCAGAAACACCCTTCTGAGCAAGACTCATCGCTACGCCATGAGCTCCGATGGTTTTTGGTCAAATTCCATCATCTTGAGGGTCAAAGTTGTGATTTATTGTTTTTCTGCAGCACTGTATCTGGCATTTTTGGGATGTTCAAGTATATGTTTTAACTTGCTTTTCTTTCTATGCTTGGACAAGACCCTATATGTGCTCTTCTACTCTCCTTATATAACTTTTGTTATCTTCTTTCTCTTAACAAGTGGTGTTTCTTAGTTTCTTCACACCCCCACCTTTTTGAAATGACAAAGGGGGAGAAAGATATGTCTTCTTTTGACAACAGGGAGAAGGCATGTCTTACATGAAGCAAAGAAGCGTGTCCATGTAAAGGGGAGAAGGTAAATGGGAGAAGACATATATGTGTAGAACATATATGAGTAGAAGACATAGTTTCTATAAATGTTATGAAAGCTAACCATGCAGGAGAAATAGCATCAATTGAGGGGGAGTATGAGAACTCCATGCGCATCAATTGAGGGGGAGCATATGAGCTCAATCCTATTGAAACCCCTAGGTTTCTCCGAAGGTATGATTTTACGTACAAGCTTTCAATACATTTATGGAATGGTTTGTCATCTTCAAAAAGGGGGAGAATGTTGACTCAAGGTCAATTAGGTCAATGTTGACTCACGTCTAAATTGACTAAACCCTTGTTTTGATGATGACTAACCATTCCACATATTGGTGTCTAATGCTTCTACATTGAGTGATTTCAGATTAGGTTTAGACACACTCCAAATGCCCTAACTTGCGCATATCAAATTGGAGAAAAGACAAGTCAAAATAGCTACAAGTGTGCAATTTGGGATCTCTATGTAAATGACCTTAGAATTGCTTTGTAATCACTTGTAATGATTGTATGACTTGTAATTAATCTTAGAAAAATTATTGGGACACAAAAATGCATCATTTGTACAGTTTTACGAAAATTCCAAAATACCCATAACAGGGATTTTGTCGGCCGAATTCCAAACTCGGCCGATCCATATATTCTGGAATTTTCTGGGCAATCGGCCGAGTTACCAACTCAGCCGATCCCTGTTCGGTCGAGTTTCTATGGTGGGAAACTCGGCCGATCCACTGATCGGTCCAAGTTGAAAGTCGACCGATCGGCCGAGTTTCTCCAAGGGAACTCGGCCGACAGTCTATCTTTCAGACTTGTCGCTTAGTGGTTCGGCCGAATTACCTTTATAGAAACTCGGCCGATCAAGACTGTACTGGAATGCAGAAAAAGCAATTCTAGCCGTTGTGGAGTTGCAACAAGTGAAAATAGATCCGTTGCAAGCCACAAAACGGCTAGTTTTCGTTCTTAAGTGTTCCCAAAGGCTAAGAGGCATCCCCAGCTATAAATAGGACCCCTTGGGCTTCATTCCAAGGTTGAGCATTCATTGCAAACTCTTTGTGAGGTTCCTATTCTATAGTTGAGTGCTTCCTACAGCCTCCTCTCTCTCTCTAAGCTTAATCACTTGCTACATCCATTAGAGTGAGTAGGAGATTTGTAAGAGAGCTAGTATCATTTGTATATCTTGTGAGGCTCTCACTTCCACCACCTCCCCATCTCTCATTTCCTATATTGAAGATGAAGGTTCTCTCTCTTGTCCAAGAGAGGTGAAGAAGAACAAGGGAAGGAGTCCCTTGGTGAAGATCAAGGCCGAAGACTTGGAGCTAGAGTGGGTAAGCCCTTGGAGAAGGCAGAAGACTCAAGCTCAAGTGGGTAAGTCCTTGGTGGAAAGCTTCTCCGAGTGAAGGTGAAGTCAAAGGCGGAAGATCCAAGAAGAGTGGGTAATTCCTACAAGGCCGAAGACTTGTGCAAGAGTGGGTAAGTCCTTGGAGAAGGCCGAAGACTCTTGCAAAGTGGGTAAGTCCTTGGTAAGGTTGAAGACTCTTTGTATTGGATAGGTAAGTCCTTTGTTGGGTCATGTATTGTAAGTCTTATGAATGAATATAAGAGTGCAATTGGTTGAAGTCCTAGAGGTTGACCTCTCTAGGCAAGTGGACTGACACACTTCTAGTTTGAAGTGTGGAACCACTCTAAATAGCTTGTCTAATTGGTGCATGTTCAATCTCTCTTATCCTTGCTATGCATGATTTAGTTGTACTCAAATTACCTATTTAGCAACCTTATCTTGTCATATATTTTGAAGGTCTGATGAATTTTGTTTAAGTGCTTTCAGCTCTATTCACCCCCCCTCTAGAGCACCTAAGTCAACCATCTAGGATCCAACAAGTGGTATCAGAGCAGGTCTTCTCCAAGCATACTTCAACAAGTAGGAGAAGATGGGTGACTACCTAGGAGGGAGACTCTCGACCAGCCTTCCAATCTTCAATGGGAGCAACTTCCTCTATTGGAGAAGAAGACTTCAATTCTTCATCCAAGGATCAAGTCTCGAGATGTGGCAAATGGTGAACAGCCCATACATTCTACCAAAGACAAACATTGAAGAATGGGATGAAGCCACCTTGATGAAAGCAACCTTGAATGCAAGAGCCATGCACATCCTTTATGCCTCCATGACCCCCACCGAGTTCAACCGGATTTCCTCTTGTGAGACGGCCTATGAGGTATGGAGAAAGCTTTGCATCACTTATGAAGGGACAGATCAAGTGAAGGAAAGCAAAGTCTACATGCTCAAAGGGTTGCTTGAGAACTTCAAGATGGGAAAGGAGGAGAGCATAGCCAACATGTACTCAAGGATCAACACCATCTTAAATGGTCTTGCTGTTCTAGGACATCCTATGTCTAGTGGAGAGATCAACTCAAAGATCCTTAGAACTCTCCCCAAGAGATGGGAATCCAAGGTGACTTCCATTGAAGAAGCAAGGTCGCTTAGGGATATTCCTATTGAAGAGCTCATTGGAAATCTTCAAGCACATGAAGCTACACTTGACAAGAGGGAGGAAGTAGAAAGACTAGAGAAGAAAGAGCTAAAGAGAATGAAGAAGGCTGAAATAAAGGCTCAAATTGAAGCTATCATGGAAAAAGTCTCTCCATCCTCTCAAGCTAAAGAAGATGCCATGTACTCCAAGGGTAGACTCTACAAAGGCAAGTCCTCCTCCATCCGATGCTTCACATGTGGAAAGAAGGGTCACTACAAGGAAGATTGCCCACAAGGCAAAAAGACCCATCTTCACAAGAAGAAGTGGCACTCAAGCTCAAGCGGCTCCTCCAACTCAAGCTCAAGTGAAGATTCATGTGAAGGATCAAGCTCAAGATCTAGTGATGAAGGAGAATGTCATTTTGCTCTTATAGCATCAACAAGTGAAGACTCAAGTGAGGTAAATCTAAACTCTCTAGATAAAGAATCTTTGATTGCTATTATTCATGATATGTGTGCCTCTCTTAAGTCTTCTAAAAGGAAAAAGAAAAAGCTTGCTAAAATTGTTGATAATTTGCATGTAGAACTAGATGATCTTGAACATGCTAATTCTTGCTTGCTTGATGATAAAAATGATTGTCTTAGTCAAGTAGACTCTCTTAAACTTGAAAATTCTAGTTTACTTGATAAGATTAAATTTCTAGAAGCTCAACCTCTCATGCCTAGTTCAAATGAAGAGCATACTTTAATTATTGATTCTCTCATGCATGACATTGATGTTCTTAAATCTGAAAACAAGGACAAAGATTTTGTTTTGCATGAATTAGAAATAGAAAATGCCTCCTTGCTTGCTAAAATCAATGGGCATGAATCTTGTTCTAGTTATACTAATAAAGAGAATGATGTTGCTGCTCTTCATATTGATAGAGATTCTTATTTAACTAAAGCTCTTTGCTTAGAAAATGATCTTTTGCATGCTAGAGATAATATCAATAATTTGTCTTCTACTATTGCCTCTCTTATGCATGATAATGATAGTTTGAGATCATCTTTGCAAAGATTCTTAGTTGGTAAAAAGAATCTTAATGATATCCTACACCATACTACTAAACAAATTGGTAAACATGGTTTAGGATATGATAGTAGTCAAGGGAACAACAAAGATAAAGGACCTCCAATATTCCATGGAGAATCCTCTAGTTCCAAGACTATGGGCACATGCAACTATTGCAATGAATTTGGTCATTATTCTACTTGTTGTCCTTTTAGGAAAGCACCCAAGAGCAATAGGACTTGGGTTGCTAAACTAACCCCTCCGGACCCAAAAACATGATTGGGGACCATTTCATCTTTGTTCTTTAGGTACTTGCAAATGGATTGATTTGAGCTATTGAATTGAAAATTGACTTCTCAATCCACATGAAAGAAGAAAGGTGAGATGTGTAGAGGGTGACAACAAGTGGAAAAGGAAATGGTAAGCACAAAGGTAAATGTTTTATTGCTTATAACCAATCCTAACTTGTTTTTGTCAAGGTAGTGTGCACTATACATATGGTTTTTGAGTCAAAAGTGGCATTTTATGTTTCTCTTCACACTCTTGCTCAAAAACTGTTTCTAATGCTTTTATAGTGCATTACTAACTTGCTTAGACATGTTTGGATATGGTTTGTATTTTTTAGCATGCCTCTAGATATGTTTTATGAAAAATATGTGCTTTTTCTACAGTAGTTTTGTCGGCCGAGTTTTATCCTGTCTAAAACTCGACCGATAGGCACCAATGGGTGTTGCCAACAACTGCGATCGGCCGAGTTGCCAATACACAGAACTCGACCGATTACACTGTGCACAGAATATACATTTGGCTTATTGAGTGACAATTTCCCTCTCAACTAGATTTTCTCAACCAATAGCCTTATTCTTTGGCACTCTCATTTGGTACCTTTATATATGCATATTGCCATGTTCTAATTGCCTATCTTGCTTACAACTCTATCTCTCTAATTGCTCTAAATTGGTATATCTATATCGTGCAATTACTTGCTTTGAGTTGTTTTGCAGGTTTTGATGATGATCTCTTTGGATCTCTTGGTTGTGTCTTAAATTGCTTCCGTTGTGCTCTAACTTGCTACATCTATATAGGTGTATATCTTGTGTTTGATACAACCTTGAGGTTCTTAGGGGTAATCATCTTATGGTAAGGATGCATATATAGTGAGTTATATCCTTTCATGCTTCTAAATTTGCATATCTCTTTGTTTGGATATATCTCTAAATCTAATCATAGCTTGCTTTATGTTGCTTATCTCTTTGCTATGATCTAGATCCTACTAGTAGTCCTAACTTGTGATATCATCTACTAGTAGTTCGCATACATGTAGTTCTAACCCTATCAATAAGTGGTATACTTGATCATCTATATGTTATGTTTGTATCTTATCTTATACATGCTCAAGATTGTTCTTTAAATTGCTTATCTACTATCTTGAGTTTCTTGCATAACATTGTGATGCAGGGTTCATAGATCTACATGATATGTAGAAATTGGAGTATTTTTTGGATTTTTATGCAGGTTTTGCTCCAATTTCAGTTTTTGCTGCAAGTATAGTGCTTTTTATGCAGAAACACCCTTCTGAGCAAGACTCATCGCTACGCCATGAGCTCCGATGGTTTTTGGTCAAATTCCATCATCTTGAGGGTCAAAGTTGTGATTTATTGTTTTTCTGCAGCACTGTATCTGGCATTTTTGGGATGTTCAAGTATATGTTTTAACTTGCTTTTCTTTCTATGCTTGGACAAGACCCTATATGTGCTCTTCTACTCTCCTTATATAACTTTTGTTATCTTCTTTCTCTTAACAAGTGGTGTTTCTTAGTTTCTTCACACCCCCACCTTTTTGAAATGACAAAGGGGGAGAAAGATATGTCTTCTTTTGACAACAGGGAGAAGGCATGTCTTACATGAAGCAAAGAAGCGTGTCCATGTAAAGGGGAGAAGGTAAATGGGAGAAGACATATATGTGTAGAACATATATGAGTAGAAGACATAGTTTCTATAAATGTTATGAAAGCTAACCATGCAGGAGAAATAGCATCAATTGAGGGGGAGTATGAGAACTCCATGCGCATCAATTGAGGGGGAGCATATGAGCTCAATCCTATTGAAACCCCTAGGTTTCTCCGAAGGTATGATTTTACGTACAAGCTTTCAATACATTTATGGAATGGTTTGTCATCTTCAAAAAGGGGGAGAATGTTGACTCAAGGTCAATTAGGTCAATGTTGACTCACGTCTAAATTGACTAAACCCTTGTTTTGATGATGACTAACCATTCCACATATTGGTGTCTAATGCTTCTACATTGAGTGATTTCAGATTAGGTTTAGACACACTCCAAATGCCCTAACTTGCGCATATCAAATTGGAGAAAAGACAAGTCAAAATAGCTACAAGTGTGCAATTTGGGATCTCTATGTAAATGACCTTAGAATTGCTTTGTAATCACTTGTAATGATTGTATGACTTGTAATTAATCTTAGAAAAATTATTGGGACACAAAAATGCATCATTTGTACAGTTTTACGAAAATTCCAAAATACCCATAACAGGGATTTTGTCGGCCGAATTCCAAACTCGGCCGATCCATATATTCTGGAATTTTCTGGGCAATCGGCCGAGTTACCAACTCAGCCGATCCCTGTTCGGTCGAGTTTCTATGGTGGGAAACTCGGCCGATCCACTGATCGGTCCAAGTTGAAAGTCGACCGATCGGCCGAGTTTCTCCAAGGGAACTCGGCCGACAGTCTATCTTTCAGACTTGTCGCTTAGTGGTTCGGCCGAATTACCTTTATAGAAACTCGGCCGATCAAGACTGTACTGGAATGCAGAAAAAGCAATTCTAGCCGTTGTGGAGTTGCAACAAGTGAAAATAGATCCGTTGCAAGCCACAAAACGGCTAGTTTTCGTTCTTAAGTGTTCCCAAAGGCTAAGAGGCATCCCCAGCTATAAATAGGACCCCTTGGGCTTCATTCCAAGGTTGAGCATTCATTGCAAACTCTTTGTGAGGTTCCTATTCTATAGTTGAGTGCTTCCTACAGCCTCCTCTCTCTCTCTAAGCTTAATCACTTGCTACATCCATTAGAGTGAGTAGGAGATTTGTAAGAGAGCTAGTATCATTTGTATATCTTGTGAGGCTCTCACTTCCACCACCTCCCCATCTCTCATTTCCTATATTGAAGATGAAGGTTCTCTCTCTTGTCCAAGAGAGGTGAAGAAGAACAAGGGAAGGAGTCCCTTGGTGAAGATCAAGGCCGAAGACTTGGAGCTAGAGTGGGTAAGCCCTTGGAGAAGGCAGAAGACTCAAGCTCAAGTGGGTAAGTCCTTGGTGGAAAGCTTCTCCGAGTGAAGGTGAAGTCAAAGGCGGAAGATCCAAGAAGAGTGGGTAATTCCTACAAGGCCGAAGACTTGTGCAAGAGTGGGTAAGTCCTTGGAGAAGGCCGAAGACTCTTGCAAAGTGGGTAAGTCCTTGGTAAGGTTGAAGACTCTTTGTATTGGATAGGTAAGTCCTTTGTTGGGTCATGTATTGTAAGTCTTATGAATGAATATAAGAGTGCAATTGGTTGAAGTCCTAGAGGTTGACCTCTCTAGGCAAGTGGACTGACACACTTCTAGTTTGAAGTGTGGAACCACTCTAAATAGCTTGTCTAATTGGTGCATGTTCAATCTCTCTTATCCTTGCTATGCATGATTTAGTTGTACTCAAATTACCTATTTAGCAACCTTATCTTGTCATATATTTTGAAGGTCTGATGAATTTTGTTTAAGTGCTTTCAGCTCTATTCACCCCCCCTCTAGAGCACCTAAGTCAACCATCTAGGATCCAACAAGTGGTATCAGAGCAGGTCTTCTCCAAGCATACTTCAACAAGTAGGAGAAGATGGGTGACTACCTAGGAGGGAGACTCTCGACCAGCCTTCCAATCTTCAATGGGAGCAACTTCCTCTATTGGAGAAGAAGACTTCAATTCTTCATCCAAGGATCAAGTCTCGAGATGTGGCAAATGGTGAACAGCCCATACATTCTACCAAAGACAAACATTGAAGAATGGGATGAAGCCACCTTGATGAAAGCAACCTTGAATGCAAGAGCCATGCACATCCTTTATGCCTCCATGACCCCCACCGAGTTCAACCGGATTTCCTCTTGTGAGACGGCCTATGAGGTATGGAGAAAGCTTTGCATCACTTATGAAGGGACAGATCAAGTGAAGGAAAGCAAAGTCTACATGCTCAAAGGGTTGCTTGAGAACTTCAAGATGGGAAAGGAGGAGAGCATAGCCAACATGTACTCAAGGATCAACACCATCTTAAATGGTCTTGCTGTTCTAGGACATCCTATGTCTAGTGGAGAGATCAACTCAAAGATCCTTAGAACTCTCCCCAAGAGATGGGAATCCAAGGTGACTTCCATTGAAGAAGCAAGGTCGCTTAGGGATATTCCTATTGAAGAGCTCATTGGAAATCTTCAAGCACATGAAGCTACACTTGACAAGAGGGAGGAAGTAGAAAGACTAGAGAAGAAAGAGCTAAAGAGAATGAAGAAGGCTGAAATAAAGGCTCAAATTGAAGCTATCATGGAAAAAGTCTCTCCATCCTCTCAAGCTAAAGAAGATGCCATGTACTCCAAGGGTAGACTCTACAAAGGCAAGTCCTCCTCCATCCGATGCTTCACATGTGGAAAGAAGGGTCACTACAAGGAAGATTGCCCACAAGGCAAAAAGACCCATCTTCACAAGAAGAAGTGGCACTCAAGCTCAAGCGGCTCCTCCAACTCAAGCTCAAGTGAAGATTCATGTGAAGGATCAAGCTCAAGATCTAGTGATGAAGGAGAATGTCATTTTGCTCTTATAGCATCAACAAGTGAAGACTCAAGTGAGGTAAATCTAAACTCTCTAGATAAAGAATCTTTGATTGCTATTATTCATGATATGTGTGCCTCTCTTAAGTCTTCTAAAAGGAAAAAGAAAAAGCTTGCTAAAATTGTTGATAATTTGCATGTAGAACTAGATGATCTTGAACATGCTAATTCTTGCTTGCTTGATGATAAAAATGATTGTCTTAGTCAAGTAGACTCTCTTAAACTTGAAAATTCTAGTTTACTTGATAAGATTAAATTTCTAGAAGCTCAACCTCTCATGCCTAGTTCAAATGAAGAGCATACTTTAATTATTGATTCTCTCATGCATGACATTGATGTTCTTAAATCTGAAAACAAGGACAAAGATTTTGTTTTGCATGAATTAGAAATAGAAAATGCCTCCTTGCTTGCTAAAATCAATGGGCATGAATCTTGTTCTAGTTATACTAATAAAGAGAATGATGTTGCTGCTCTTCATATTGATAGAGATTCTTATTTAACTAAAGCTCTTTGCTTAGAAAATGATCTTTTGCATGCTAGAGATAATATCAATAATTTGTCTTCTACTATTGCCTCTCTTATGCATGATAATGATAGTTTGAGATCATCTTTGCAAAGATTCTTAGTTGGTAAAAAGAATCTTAATGATATCCTACACCATACTACTAAACAAATTGGTAAACATGGTTTAGGATATGATAGTAGTCAAGGGAACAACAAAGATAAAGGACCTCCAATATTCCATGGAGAATCCTCTAGTTCCAAGACTATGGGCACATGCAACTATTGCAATGAATTTGGTCATTATTCTACTTGTTGTCCTTTTAGGAAAGCACCCAAGAGCAATAGGACTTGGGTTGCTAAACTAACCCCTCCGGACCCAAAAACATGATTGGGGACCATTTCATCTTTGTTCTTTAGGTACTTGCAAATGGATTGATTTGAGCTATTGAATTGAAAATTGACTTCTCAATCCACATGAAAGAAGAAAGGTGAGATGTGTAGAGGGTGACAACAAGTGGAAAAGGAAATGGTAAGCACAAAGGTAAATGTTTTATTGCTTATAACCAATCCTAACTTGTTTTTGTCAAGGTAGTGTGCACTATACATATGGTTTTTGAGTCAAAAGTGGCATTTTATGTTTCTCTTCACACTCTTGCTCAAAAACTGTTTCTAATGCTTTTATAGTGCATTACTAACTTGCTTAGACATGTTTGGATATGGTTTGTATTTTTTAGCATGCCTCTAGATATGTTTTATGAAAAATATGTGCTTTTTCTACAGTAGTTTTGTCGGCCGAGTTTTATCCTGTCTAAAACTCGACCGATAGGCACCAATGGGTGTTGCCAACAACTGCGATCGGCCGAGTTGCCAATACACAGAACTCGACCGATTACACTGTGCACAGAATATACATTTGGCTTATTGAGTGACAATTTCCCTCTCAACTAGATTTTCTCAACCAATAGCCTTATTCTTTGGCACTCTCATTTGGTACCTTTATATATGCATATTGCCATGTTCTAATTGCCTATCTTGCTTACAACTCTATCTCTCTAATTGCTCTAAATTGGTATATCTATATCGTGCAATTACTTGCTTTGAGTTGTTTTGCAGGTTTTGATGATGATCTCTTTGGATCTCTTGGTTGTGTCTTAAATTGCTTCCGTTGTGCTCTAACTTGCTACATCTATATAGGTGTATATCTTGTGTTTGATACAACCTTGAGGTTCTTAGGGGTAATCATCTTATGGTAAGGATGCATATATAGTGAGTTATATCCTTTCATGCTTCTAAATTTGCATATCTCTTTGTTTGGATATATCTCTAAATCTAATCATAGCTTGCTTTATGTTGCTTATCTCTTTGCTATGATCTAGATCCTACTAGTAGTCCTAACTTGTGATATCATCTACTAGTAGTTCGCATACATGTAGTTCTAACCCTATCAATAAGTGGTATACTTGATCATCTATATGTTATGTTTGTATCTTATCTTATACATGCTCAAGATTGTTCTTTAAATTGCTTATCTACTATCTTGAGTTTCTTGCATAACATTGTGATGCAGGGTTCATAGATCTACATGATATGTAGAAATTGGAGTATTTTTTGGATTTTTATGCAGGTTTTGCTCCAATTTCAGTTTTTGCTGCAAGTATAGTGCTTTTTATGCAGAAACACCCTTCTGAGCAAGACTCATCGCTACGCCATGAGCTCCGATGGTTTTTGGTCAAATTCCATCATCTTGAGGGTCAAAGTTGTGATTTATTGTTTTTCTGCAGCACTGTATCTGGCATTTTTGGGATGTTCAAGTATATGTTTTAACTTGCTTTTCTTTCTATGCTTGGACAAGACCCTATATGTGCTCTTCTACTCTCCTTATATAACTTTTGTTATCTTCTTTCTCTTAACAAGTGGTGTTTCTTAGTTTCTTCACACCCCCACCTTTTTGAAATGACAAAGGGGGAGAAAGATATGTCTTCTTTTGACAACAGGGAGAAGGCATGTCTTACATGAAGCAAAGAAGCGTGTCCATGTAAAGGGGAGAAGGTAAATGGGAGAAGACATATATGTGTAGAACATATATGAGTAGAAGACATAGTTTCTATAAATGTTATGAAAGCTAACCATGCAGGAGAAATAGCATCAATTGAGGGGGAGTATGAGAACTCCATGCGCATCAATTGAGGGGGAGCATATGAGCTCAATCCTATTGAAACCCCTAGGTTTCTCCGAAGGTATGATTTTACGTACAAGCTTTCAATACATTTATGGAATGGTTTGTCATCTTCAAAAAGGGGGAGAATGTTGACTCAAGGTCAATTAGGTCAATGTTGACTCACGTCTAAATTGACTAAACCCTTGTTTTGATGATGACTAACCATTCCACATATTGGTGTCTAATGCTTCTACATTGAGTGATTTCAGATTAGGTTTAGACACACTCCAAATGCCCTAACTTGCGCATATCAAATTGGAGAAAAGACAAGTCAAAATAGCTACAAGTGTGCAATTTGGGATCTCTATGTAAATGACCTTAGAATTGCTTTGTAATCACTTGTAATGATTGTATGACTTGTAATTAATCTTAGAAAAATTATTGGGACACAAAAATGCATCATTTGTACAGTTTTACGAAAATTCCAAAATACCCATAACAGGGATTTTGTCGGCCGAATTCCAAACTCGGCCGATCCATATATTCTGGAATTTTCTGGGCAATCGGCCGAGTTACCAACTCAGCCGATCCCTGTTCGGTCGAGTTTCTATGGTGGGAAACTCGGCCGATCCACTGATCGGTCCAAGTTGAAAGTCGACCGATCGGCCGAGTTTCTCCAAGGGAACTCGGCCGACAGTCTATCTTTCAGACTTGTCGCTTAGTGGTTCGGCCGAATTACCTTTATAGAAACTCGGCCGATCAAGACTGTACTGGAATGCAGAAAAAGCAATTCTAGCCGTTGTGGAGTTGCAACAAGTGAAAATAGATCCGTTGCAAGCCACAAAACGGCTAGTTTTCGTTCTTAAGTGTTCCCAAAGGCTAAGAGGCATCCCCAGCTATAAATAGGACCCCTTGGGCTTCATTCCAAGGTTGAGCATTCATTGCAAACTCTTTGTGAGGTTCCTATTCTATAGTTGAGTGCTTCCTACAGCCTCCTCTCTCTCTCTAAGCTTAATCACTTGCTACATCCATTAGAGTGAGTAGGAGATTTGTAAGAGAGCTAGTATCATTTGTATATCTTGTGAGGCTCTCACTTCCACCACCTCCCCATCTCTCATTTCCTATATTGAAGATGAAGGTTCTCTCTCTTGTCCAAGAGAGGTGAAGAAGAACAAGGGAAGGAGTCCCTTGGTGAAGATCAAGGCCGAAGACTTGGAGCTAGAGTGGGTAAGCCCTTGGAGAAGGCAGAAGACTCAAGCTCAAGTGGGTAAGTCCTTGGTGGAAAGCTTCTCCGAGTGAAGGTGAAGTCAAAGGCGGAAGATCCAAGAAGAGTGGGTAATTCCTACAAGGCCGAAGACTTGTGCAAGAGTGGGTAAGTCCTTGGAGAAGGCCGAAGACTCTTGCAAAGTGGGTAAGTCCTTGGTAAGGTTGAAGACTCTTTGTATTGGATAGGTAAGTCCTTTGTTGGGTCATGTATTGTAAGTCTTATGAATGAATATAAGAGTGCAATTGGTTGAAGTCCTAGAGGTTGACCTCTCTAGGCAAGTGGACTGACACACTTCTAGTTTGAAGTGTGGAACCACTCTAAATAGCTTGTCTAATTGGTGCATGTTCAATCTCTCTTATCCTTGCTATGCATGATTTAGTTGTACTCAAATTACCTATTTAGCAACCTTATCTTGTCATATATTTTGAAGGTCTGATGAATTTTGTTTAAGTGCTTTCAGCTCTATTCACCCCCCCTCTAGAGCACCTAAGTCAACCATCTAGGATCCAACAAGTGGTATCAGAGCAGGTCTTCTCCAAGCATACTTCAACAAGTAGGAGAAGATGGGTGACTACCTAGGAGGGAGACTCTCGACCAGCCTTCCAATCTTCAATGGGAGCAACTTCCTCTATTGGAGAAGAAGACTTCAATTCTTCATCCAAGGATCAAGTCTCGAGATGTGGCAAATGGTGAACAGCCCATACATTCTACCAAAGACAAACATTGAAGAATGGGATGAAGCCACCTTGATGAAAGCAACCTTGAATGCAAGAGCCATGCACATCCTTTATGCCTCCATGACCCCCACCGAGTTCAACCGGATTTCCTCTTGTGAGACGGCCTATGAGGTATGGAGAAAGCTTTGCATCACTTATGAAGGGACAGATCAAGTGAAGGAAAGCAAAGTCTACATGCTCAAAGGGTTGCTTGAGAACTTCAAGATGGGAAAGGAGGAGAGCATAGCCAACATGTACTCAAGGATCAACACCATCTTAAATGGTCTTGCTGTTCTAGGACATCCTATGTCTAGTGGAGAGATCAACTCAAAGATCCTTAGAACTCTCCCCAAGAGATGGGAATCCAAGGTGACTTCCATTGAAGAAGCAAGGTCGCTTAGGGATATTCCTATTGAAGAGCTCATTGGAAATCTTCAAGCACATGAAGCTACACTTGACAAGAGGGAGGAAGTAGAAAGACTAGAGAAGAAAGAGCTAAAGAGAATGAAGAAGGCTGAAATAAAGGCTCAAATTGAAGCTATCATGGAAAAAGTCTCTCCATCCTCTCAAGCTAAAGAAGATGCCATGTACTCCAAGGGTAGACTCTACAAAGGCAAGTCCTCCTCCATCCGATGCTTCACATGTGGAAAGAAGGGTCACTACAAGGAAGATTGCCCACAAGGCAAAAAGACCCATCTTCACAAGAAGAAGTGGCACTCAAGCTCAAGCGGCTCCTCCAACTCAAGCTCAAGTGAAGATTCATGTGAAGGATCAAGCTCAAGATCTAGTGATGAAGGAGAATGTCATTTTGCTCTTATAGCATCAACAAGTGAAGACTCAAGTGAGGTAAATCTAAACTCTCTAGATAAAGAATCTTTGATTGCTATTATTCATGATATGTGTGCCTCTCTTAAGTCTTCTAAAAGGAAAAAGAAAAAGCTTGCTAAAATTGTTGATAATTTGCATGTAGAACTAGATGATCTTGAACATGCTAATTCTTGCTTGCTTGATGATAAAAATGATTGTCTTAGTCAAGTAGACTCTCTTAAACTTGAAAATTCTAGTTTACTTGATAAGATTAAATTTCTAGAAGCTCAACCTCTCATGCCTAGTTCAAATGAAGAGCATACTTTAATTATTGATTCTCTCATGCATGACATTGATGTTCTTAAATCTGAAAACAAGGACAAAGATTTTGTTTTGCATGAATTAGAAATAGAAAATGCCTCCTTGCTTGCTAAAATCAATGGGCATGAATCTTGTTCTAGTTATACTAATAAAGAGAATGATGTTGCTGCTCTTCATATTGATAGAGATTCTTATTTAACTAAAGCTCTTTGCTTAGAAAATGATCTTTTGCATGCTAGAGATAATATCAATAATTTGTCTTCTACTATTGCCTCTCTTATGCATGATAATGATAGTTTGAGATCATCTTTGCAAAGATTCTTAGTTGGTAAAAAGAATCTTAATGATATCCTACACCATACTACTAAACAAATTGGTAAACATGGTTTAGGATATGATAGTAGTCAAGGGAACAACAAAGATAAAGGACCTCCAATATTCCATGGAGAATCCTCTAGTTCCAAGACTATGGGCACATGCAACTATTGCAATGAATTTGGTCATTATTCTACTTGTTGTCCTTTTAGGAAAGCACCCAAGAGCAATAGGACTTGGGTTGCTAAACTAACCCCTCCGGACCCAAAAACATGATTGGGGACCATTTCATCTTTGTTCTTTAGGTACTTGCAAATGGATTGATTTGAGCTATTGAATTGAAAATTGACTTCTCAATCCACATGAAAGAAGAAAGGTGAGATGTGTAGAGGGTGACAACAAGTGGAAAAGGAAATGGTAAGCACAAAGGTAAATGTTTTATTGCTTATAACCAATCCTAACTTGTTTTTGTCAAGGTAGTGTGCACTATACATATGGTTTTTGAGTCAAAAGTGGCATTTTATGTTTCTCTTCACACTCTTGCTCAAAAACTGTTTCTAATGCTTTTATAGTGCATTACTAACTTGCTTAGACATGTTTGGATATGGTTTGTATTTTTTAGCATGCCTCTAGATATGTTTTATGAAAAATATGTGCTTTTTCTACAGTAGTTTTGTCGGCCGAGTTTTATCCTGTCTAAAACTCGACCGATAGGCACCAATGGGTGTTGCCAACAACTGCGATCGGCCGAGTTGCCAATACACAGAACTCGACCGATTACACTGTGCACAGAATATACATTTGGCTTATTGAGTGACAATTTCCCTCTCAACTAGATTTTCTCAACCAATAGCCTTATTCTTTGGCACTCTCATTTGGTACCTTTATATATGCATATTGCCATGTTCTAATTGCCTATCTTGCTTACAACTCTATCTCTCTAATTGCTCTAAATTGGTATATCTATATCGTGCAATTACTTGCTTTGAGTTGTTTTGCAGGTTTTGATGATGATCTCTTTGGATCTCTTGGTTGTGTCTTAAATTGCTTCCGTTGTGCTCTAACTTGCTACATCTATATAGGTGTATATCTTGTGTTTGATACAACCTTGAGGTTCTTAGGGGTAATCATCTTATGGTAAGGATGCATATATAGTGAGTTATATCCTTTCATGCTTCTAAATTTGCATATCTCTTTGTTTGGATATATCTCTAAATCTAATCATAGCTTGCTTTATGTTGCTTATCTCTTTGCTATGATCTAGATCCTACTAGTAGTCCTAACTTGTGATATCATCTACTAGTAGTTCGCATACATGTAGTTCTAACCCTATCAATAAGTGGTATACTTGATCATCTATATGTTATGTTTGTATCTTATCTTATACATGCTCAAGATTGTTCTTTAAATTGCTTATCTACTATCTTGAGTTTCTTGCATAACATTGTGATGCAGGGTTCATAGATCTACATGATATGTAGAAATTGGAGTATTTTTTGGATTTTTATGCAGGTTTTGCTCCAATTTCAGTTTTTGCTGCAAGTATAGTGCTTTTTATGCAGAAACACCCTTCTGAGCAAGACTCATCGCTATGCCATGAGCTCCGATGGTTTTTGGTCAAATTCCATCATCTTGAGGGTCAAAGTTGTGATTTATTGTTTTTCTGCAGCACTGTATCTGGCATTTTTGGGATGTTCAAGTATATGTTTTAACTTGCTTTTCTTTCTATGCTTGGACAAGACCCTATATGTGCTCTTCTACTCTCCTTATATAACTTTTGTTATCTTCTTTCTCTTAACAAGTGGTGTTTCTTAGTTTCTTCACACCCCCACCTTTTTGAAATGACAAAGGGGGAGAAAGATATGTCTTCTTTTGACAACAGGGAGAAGGCATGTCTTACATGAAGCAAAGAAGCGTGTCCATGTAAAGGGGAGAAGGTAAATGGGAGAAGACATATATGTGTAGAACATATATGAGTAGAAGACATAGTTTCTATAAATGTTATGAAAGCTAACCATGCAGGAGAAATAGCATCAATTGAGGGGGAGTATGAGAACTCCATGCGCATCAATTGAGGGGGAGCATATGAGCTCAATCCTATTGAAACCCCTAGGTTTCTCCGAAGGTATGATTTTACGTACAAGCTTTCAATACATTTATGGAATGGTTTGTCATCTTCAAAAAGGGGGAGAATGTTGACTCAAGGTCAATTAGGTCAATGTTGACTCACGTCTAAATTGACTAAACCCTTGTTTTGATGATGACTAACCATTCCACATATTGGTGTCTAATGCTTCTACATTGAGTGATTTCAGATTAGGTTTAGACACACTCCAAATGCCCTAACTTGCGCATATCAAATTGGAGAAAAGACAAGTCAAAATAGCTACAAGTGTGCAATTTGGGATCTCTATGTAAATGACCTTAGAATTGCTTTGTAATCACTTGTAATGATTGTATGACTTGTAATTAATCTTAGAAAAATTATTGGGACACAAAAATGCATCATTTGTACAGTTTTACGAAAATTCCAAAATACCCATAACAGGGATTTTGTCGGCCGAATTCCAAACTCGGCCGATCCATATATTCTGGAATTTTCTGGGCAATCGGCCGAGTTACCAACTCAGCCGATCCCTGTTCGGTCGAGTTTCTATGGTGGGAAACTCGGCCGATCCACTGATCGGTCCAAGTTGAAAGTCGACCGATCGGCCGAGTTTCTCCAAGGGAACTCGGCCGACAGTCTATCTTTCAGACTTGTCGCTTAGTGGTTCGGCCGAATTACCTTTATAGAAACTCGGCCGATCAAGACTGTACTGGAATGCAGAAAAAGCAATTCTAGCCGTTGTGGAGTTGCAACAAGTGAAAATAGATCCGTTGCAAGCCACAAAACGGCTAGTTTTCGTTCTTAAGTGTTCCCAAAGGCTAAGAGGCATCCCCAGCTATAAATAGGACCCCTTGGGCTTCATTCCAAGGTTGAGCATTCATTGCAAACTCTTTGTGAGGTTCCTATTCTATAGTTGAGTGCTTCCTACAGCCTCCTCTCTCTCTCTAAGCTTAATCACTTGCTACATCCATTAGAGTGAGTAGGAGATTTGTAAGAGAGCTAGTATCATTTGTATATCTTGTGAGGCTCTCACTTCCACCACCTCCCCATCTCTCATTTCCTATATTGAAGATGAAGGTTCTCTCTCTTGTCCAAGAGAGGTGAAGAAGAACAAGGGAAGGAGTCCCTTGGTGAAGATCAAGGCCGAAGACTTGGAGCTAGAGTGGGTAAGCCCTTGGAGAAGGCAGAAGACTCAAGCTCAAGTGGGTAAGTCCTTGGTGGAAAGCTTCTCCGAGTGAAGGTGAAGTCAAAGGCGGAAGATCCAAGAAGAGTGGGTAATTCCTACAAGGCCGAAGACTTGTGCAAGAGTGGGTAAGTCCTTGGAGAAGGCCGAAGACTCTTGCAAAGTGGGTAAGTCCTTGGTAAGGTTGAAGACTCTTTGTATTGGATAGGTAAGTCCTTTGTTGGGTCATGTATTGTAAGTCTTATGAATGAATATAAGAGTGCAATTGGTTGAAGTCCTAGAGGTTGACCTCTCTAGGCAAGTGGACTGACACACTTCTAGTTTGAAGTGTGGAACCACTCTAAATAGCTTGTCTAATTGGTGCATGTTCAATCTCTCTTATCCTTGCTATGCATGATTTAGTTGTACTCAAATTACCTATTTAGCAACCTTATCTTGTCATATATTTTGAAGGTCTGATGAATTTTGTTTAAGTGCTTTCAGCTCTATTCACCCCCCCTCTAGAGCACCTAAGTCAACCATCTAGGATCCAACAAGTGGTATCAGAGCAGGTCTTCTCCAAGCATACTTCAACAAGTAGGAGAAGATGGGTGACTACCTAGGAGGGAGACTCTCGACCAGCCTTCCAATCTTCAATGGGAGCAACTTCCTCTATTGGAGAAGAAGACTTCAATTCTTCATCCAAGGATCAAGTCTCGAGATGTGGCAAATGGTGAACAGCCCATACATTCTACCAAAGACAAACATTGAAGAATGGGATGAAGCCACCTTGATGAAAGCAACCTTGAATGCAAGAGCCATGCACATCCTTTATGCCTCCATGACCCCCACCGAGTTCAACCGGATTTCCTCTTGTGAGACGGCCTATGAGGTATGGAGAAAGCTTTGCATCACTTATGAAGGGACAGATCAAGTGAAGGAAAGCAAAGTCTACATGCTCAAAGGGTTGCTTGAGAACTTCAAGATGGGAAAGGAGGAGAGCATAGCCAACATGTACTCAAGGATCAACACCATCTTAAATGGTCTTGCTGTTCTAGGACATCCTATGTCTAGTGGAGAGATCAACTCAAAGATCCTTAGAACTCTCCCCAAGAGATGGGAATCCAAGGTGACTTCCATTGAAGAAGCAAGGTCGCTTAGGGATATTCCTATTGAAGAGCTCATTGGAAATCTTCAAGCACATGAAGCTACACTTGACAAGAGGGAGGAAGTAGAAAGACTAGAGAAGAAAGAGCTAAAGAGAATGAAGAAGGCTGAAATAAAGGCTCAAATTGAAGCTATCATGGAAAAAGTCTCTCCATCCTCTCAAGCTAAAGAAGATGCCATGTACTCCAAGGGTAGACTCTACAAAGGCAAGTCCTCCTCCATCCGATGCTTCACATGTGGAAAGAAGGGTCACTACAAGGAAGATTGCCCACAAGGCAAAAAGACCCATCTTCACAAGAAGAAGTGGCACTCAAGCTCAAGCGGCTCCTCCAACTCAAGCTCAAGTGAAGATTCATGTGAAGGATCAAGCTCAAGATCTAGTGATGAAGGAGAATGTCATTTTGCTCTTATAGCATCAACAAGTGAAGACTCAAGTGAGGTAAATCTAAACTCTCTAGATAAAGAATCTTTGATTGCTATTATTCATGATATGTGTGCCTCTCTTAAGTCTTCTAAAAGGAAAAAGAAAAAGCTTGCTAAAATTGTTGATAATTTGCATGTAGAACTAGATGATCTTGAACATGCTAATTCTTGCTTGCTTGATGATAAAAATGATTGTCTTAGTCAAGTAGACTCTCTTAAACTTGAAAATTCTAGTTTACTTGATAAGATTAAATTTCTAGAAGCTCAACCTCTCATGCCTAGTTCAAATGAAGAGCATACTTTAATTATTGATTCTCTCATGCATGACATTGATGTTCTTAAATCTGAAAACAAGGACAAAGATTTTGTTTTGCATGAATTAGAAATAGAAAATGCCTCCTTGCTTGCTAAAATCAATGGGCATGAATCTTGTTCTAGTTATACTAATAAAGAGAATGATGTTGCTGCTCTTCATATTGATAGAGATTCTTATTTAACTAAAGCTCTTTGCTTAGAAAATGATCTTTTGCATGCTAGAGATAATATCAATAATTTGTCTTCTACTATTGCCTCTCTTATGCATGATAATGATAGTTTGAGATCATCTTTGCAAAGATTCTTAGTTGGTAAAAAGAATCTTAATGATATCCTACACCATACTACTAAACAAATTGGTAAACATGGTTTAGGATATGATAGTAGTCAAGGGAACAACAAAGATAAAGGACCTCCAATATTCCATGGAGAATCCTCTAGTTCCAAGACTATGGGCACATGCAACTATTGCAATGAATTTGGTCATTATTCTACTTGTTGTCCTTTTAGGAAAGCACCCAAGAGCAATAGGACTTGGGTTGCTAAACTAACCCCTCCGGACCCAAAAACATGATTGGGGACCATTTCATCTTTGTTCTTTAGGTACTTGCAAATGGATTGATTTGAGCTATTGAATTGAAAATTGACTTCTCAATCCACATGAAAGAAGAAAGGTGAGATGTGTAGAGGGTGACAACAAGTGGAAAAGGAAATGGTAAGCACAAAGGTAAATGTTTTATTGCTTATAACCAATCCTAACTTGTTTTTGTCAAGGTAGTGTGCACTATACATATGGTTTTTGAGTCAAAAGTGGCATTTTATGTTTCTCTTCACACTCTTGCTCAAAAACTGTTTCTAATGCTTTTATAGTGCATTACTAACTTGCTTAGACATGTTTGGATATGGTTTGTATTTTTTAGCATGCCTCTAGATATGTTTTATGAAAAATATGTGCTTTTTCTACAGTAGTTTTGTCGGCCGAGTTTTATCCTGTCTAAAACTCGACCGATAGGCACCAATGGGTGTTGCCAACAACTGCGATCGGCCGAGTTGCCAATACACAGAACTCGACCGATTACACTGTGCACAGAATATACATTTGGCTTATTGAGTGACAATTTCCCTCTCAACTAGATTTTCTCAACCAATAGCCTTATTCTTTGGCACTCTCATTTGGTACCTTTATATATGCATATTGCCATGTTCTAATTGCCTATCTTGCTTACAACTCTATCTCTCTAATTGCTCTAAATTGGTATATCTATATCGTGCAATTACTTGCTTTGAGTTGTTTTGCAGGTTTTGATGATGATCTCTTTGGATCTCTTGGTTGTGTCTTAAATTGCTTCCGTTGTGCTCTAACTTGCTACATCTATATAGGTGTATATCTTGTGTTTGATACAACCTTGAGGTTCTTAGGGGTAATCATCTTATGGTAAGGATGCATATATAGTGAGTTATATCCTTTCATGCTTCTAAATTTGCATATCTCTTTGTTTGGATATATCTCTAAATCTAATCATAGCTTGCTTTATGTTGCTTATCTCTTTGCTATGATCTAGATCCTACTAGTAGTCCTAACTTGTGATATCATCTACTAGTAGTTCGCATACATGTAGTTCTAACCCTATCAATAAGTGGTATACTTGATCATCTATATGTTATGTTTGTATCTTATCTTATACATGCTCAAGATTGTTCTTTAAATTGCTTATCTACTATCTTGAGTTTCTTGCATAACATTGTGATGCAGGGTTCATAGATCTACATGATATGTAGAAATTGGAGTATTTTTTGGATTTTTATGCAGGTTTTGCTCCAATTTCAGTTTTTGCTGCAAGTATAGTGCTTTTTATGCAGAAACACCCTTCTGAGCAAGACTCATCGCTACGCCATGAGCTCCGATGGTTTTTGGTCAAATTCCATCATCTTGAGGGTCAAAGTTGTGATTTATTGTTTTTCTGCAGCACTGTATCTGGCATTTTTGGGATGTTCAAGTATATGTTTTAACTTGCTTTTCTTTCTATGCTTGGACAAGACCCTATATGTGCTCTTCTACTCTCCTTATATAACTTTTGTTATCTTCTTTCTCTTAACAAGTGGTGTTTCTTAGTTTCTTCACACCCCCACCTTTTTGAAATGACAAAGGGGGAGAAAGATATGTCTTCTTTTGACAACAGGGAGAAGGCATGTCTTACATGAAGCAAAGAAGCGTGTCCATGTAAAGGGGAGAAGGTAAATGGGAGAAGACATATATGTGTAGAACATATATGAGTAGAAGACATAGTTTCTATAAATGTTATGAAAGCTAACCATGCAGGAGAAATAGCATCAATTGAGGGGGAGTATGAGAACTCCATGCGCATCAATTGAGGGGGAGCATATGAGCTCAATCCTATTGAAACCCCTAGGTTTCTCCGAAGGTATGATTTTACGTACAAGCTTTCAATACATTTATGGAATGGTTTGTCATCTTCAAAAAGGGGGAGAATGTTGACTCAAGGTCAATTAGGTCAATGTTGACTCACGTCTAAATTGACTAAACCCTTGTTTTGATGATGACTAACCATTCCACATATTGGTGTCTAATGCTTCTACATTGAGTGATTTCAGATTAGGTTTAGACACACTCCAAATGCCCTAACTTGCGCATATCAAATTGGAGAAAAGACAAGTCAAAATAGCTACAAGTGTGCAATTTGGGATCTCTATGTAAATGACCTTAGAATTGCTTTGTAATCACTTGTAATGATTGTATGACTTGTAATTAATCTTAGAAAAATTATTGGGACACAAAAATGCATCATTTTTACAGTTTTACGAAAATTCCAAAATACCCATAACAGGGATTTTGTCGGCCGAATTCCAAACTCGGCCGATCCATATATTCTGGAATTTTCTGGGCAATCGGCCGAGTTACCAACTCAGCCGATCCCTGTTCGGTCGAGTTTCTATGGTGGGAAACTCGGCCGATCCACTGATCGGTCCAAGTTGAAAGTCGACCGATCGGCCGAGTTTCTCCAAGGGAACTCGGCCGACAGTCTATCTTTCAGACTTGTCGCTTAGTGGTTCGGCCGAATTACCTTTATAGAAACTCGGCCGATCAAGACTGTACTGGAATGCAGAAAAAGCAATTCTAGCCGTTGTGGAGTTGCAACAAGTGAAAATAGATCCGTTGCAAGCCACAAAACGGCTAGTTTTCGTTCTTAAGTGTTCCCAAAGGCTAAGAGGCATCCCCAGCTATAAATAGGACCCCTTGGGCTTCATTCCAAGGTTGAACATTCATTGCAAACTCTTTGTGAGGTTCCTATTCTATAGTTGAGTGCTTCCTACAGCCTCCTCTCTCTCTCTAAGCTTAATCACTTGCTACATCCATTAGAGTGAGTAGGAGATTTGTAAGAGAGCTAGTATCATTTGTATATCTTGTGAGGCTCTCACTTCCACCACCTCCCCATCTCTCATTTCCTATATTGAAGATGAAGGTTCTCTCTCTTGTCCAAGAGAGGTGAAGAAGAACAAGGGAAGGAGTCCCTTGGTGAAGATCAAGGCCGAAGACTTGGAGCTAGAGTGGGTAAGCCCTTGGAGAAGGCAGAAGACTCAAGCTCAAGTGGGTAAGTCCTTGGTGGAAAGCTTCTCCGAGTGAAGGTGAAGTCAAAGGCGGAAGATCCAAGAAGAGTGGGTAATTCCTACAAGGCCGAAGACTTGTGCAAGAGTGGGTAAGTCCTTGGAGAAGGCCGAAGACTCTTGCAAAGTGGGTAAGTCCTTGGTAAGGTTGAAGACTCTTTGTATTGGATAGGTAAGTCCTTTGTTGGGTCATGTATTGTAAGTCTTATGAATGAATATAAGAGTGCAATTGGTTGAAGTCCTAGAGGTTGACCTCTCTAGGCAAGTGGACTGACACACTTCTAGTTTGAAGTGTGGAACCACTCTAAATAGCTTGTCTAATTGGTGCATGTTCAATCTCTCTTATCCTTGCTATGCATGATTTAGTTGCACTCAAATTACCTATTTAGCAACCTTATCTTGTCATATATTTTGAAGGTCTGATGAATTTTGTTTAAGTGCTTTCAGCTCTATTCACCCCCCCTCTAGAGCACCTAAGTCAACCATCTAGGATCCAACAAGTGGTATCAGAGCAGGTCTTCTCCAAGCATACTTCAACAAGTAGGAGAAGATGGGTGACTACCTAGGAGGGAGACTCTCGACCAGCCTTCCAATCTTCAATGGGAGCAACTTCCTCTATTGGAGAAGAAGACTTCAATTCTTCATCCAAGGATCAAGTCTCGAGATGTGGCAAATGGTGAACAGCCCATACATTCTACCAAAGACAAACATTGAAGAATGGGATGAAGCCACCTTGATGAAAGCAACCTTGAATGCAAGAGCCATGCACATCCTTTATGCCTCCATGACCCCCACCGAGTTCAACCGGATTTCCTCTTGTGAGACGGCCTATGAGGTATGGAGAAAGCTTTGCATCACTTATGAAGGGACAGATCAAGTGAAGGAAAGCAAAGTCTACATGCTCAAAGGGTTGCTTGAGAACTTCAAGATGGGAAAGGAGGAGAGCATAGCCAACATGTACTCAAGGATCAACACCATCTTAAATGGTCTTGCTGTTCTAGGACATCCTATGTCTAGTGGAGAGATCAACTCAAAGATCCTTAGAACTCTCCCCAAGAGATGGGAATCCAAGGTGACTTCCATTGAAGAAGCAAGGTCGCTTAGGGATATTCCTATTGAAGAGCTCATTGGAAATCTTCAAGCACATGAAGCTACACTTGACAAGAGGGAGGAAGTAGAAAGACTAGAGAAGAAAGAGCTAAAGAGAATGAAGAAGGCTGAAATAAAGGCTCAAATTGAAGCTATCATGGAAAAAGTCTCTCCATCCTCTCAAGCTAAAGAAGATGCCATGTACTCCAAGGGTAGACTCTACAAAGGCAAGTCCTCCTCCATCCGATGCTTCACATGTGGAAAGAAGGGTCACTACAAGGAAGATTGCCCACAAGGCAAAAAGACCCATCTTCACAAGAAGAAGTGGCACTCAAGCTCAAGCGGCTCCTCCAACTCAAGCTCAAGTGAAGATTCATGTGAAGGATCAAGCTCAAGATCTAGTGATGAAGGAGAATGTCATTTTGCTCTTATAGCATCAACAAGTGAAGACTCAAGTGAGGTAAATCTAAACTCTCTAGATAAAGAATCTTTGATTGCTATTATTCATGATATGTGTGCCTCTCTTAAGTCTTCTAAAAGGAAAAAGAAAAAGCTTGCTAAAATTGTTGATAATTTGCATGTAGAACTAGATGATCTTGAACATGCTAATTCTTGCTTGCTTGATGATAAAAATGATTGTCTTAGTCAAGTAGACTCTCTTAAACTTGAAAATTCTAGTTTACTTGATAAGATTAAATTTCTAGAAGCTCAACCTCTCATGCCTAGTTCAAATGAAGAGCATACTTTAATTATTGATTCTCTCATGCATGACATTGATGTTCTTAAATCTGAAAACAAGGACAAAGATTTTGTTTTGCATGAATTAGAAATAGAAAATGCCTCCTTGCTTGCTAAAATCAATGGGCATGAATCTTGTTCTAGTTATACTAATAAAGAGAATGATGTTGCTGCTCTTCATATTGATAGAGATTCTTATTTAACTAAAGCTCTTTGCTTAGAAAATGATCTTTTGCATGCTAGAGATAATATCAATAATTTGTCTTCTACTATTGCCTCTCTTATGCATGATAATGATAGTTTGAGATCATCTTTGCAAAGATTCTTAGTTGGTAAAAAGAATCTTAATGATATCCTACACCATACTACTAAACAAATTGGTAAACATGGTTTAGGATATGATAGTAGTCAAGGGAACAACAAAGATAAAGGACCTCCAATATTCCATGGAGAATCCTCTAGTTCCAAGACTATGGGCACATGCAACTATTGCAATGAATTTGGTCATTATTCTACTTGTTGTCCTTTTAGGAAAGCACCCAAGAGCAATAGGACTTGGGTTGCTAAACTAACCCCTCCGGACCCAAAAACATGATTGGGGACCATTTCATCTTTGTTCTTTAGGTACTTGCAAATGGATTGATTTGAGCTATTGAATTGAAAATTGACTTCTCAATCCACATGAAAGAAGAAAGGTGAGATGTGTAGAGGGTGACAACAAGTGGAAAAGGAAATGGTAAGCACAAAGGTAAATGTTTTATTGCTTATAACCAATCCTAACTTGTTTTTGTCAAGGTAGTGTGCACTATACATATGGTTTTTGAGTCAAAAGTGGCATTTTATGTTTCTCTTCACACTCTTGCTCAAAAACTGTTTCTAATGCTTTTATAGTGCATTACTAACTTGCTTAGACATGTTTGGATATGGTTTGTATTTTTTAGCATGCCTCTAGATATGTTTTATGAAAAATATGTGCTTTTTCTACAGTAGTTTTGTCGGCCGAGTTTTATCCTGTCTAAAACTCGACCGATAGGCACCAATGGGTGTTGCCAACAACTGCGATCGGCCGAGTTGCCAATACACAGAACTCGACCGATTACACTGTGCACAGAATATACATTT
Source organism: Alisma plantago-aquatica (assembly GCA_963693085.1). NCBI lineage: Eukaryota > Viridiplantae > Streptophyta > Magnoliopsida > Alismatales > Alismataceae > Alisma > Alisma plantago-aquatica. The sequence goes on from OY856410.1 coordinate 1,526,093,405, forward strand.
GGCTTATTGAGTGACAATTTCCCTCTCAACTAGATTTTCTCAACCAATAGCCTTATTCTTTGGCACTCTCATTTGGTACCTTTATATATGCATATTGCCATGTTCTAATTGCCTATCTTGCTTACAACTCTATCTCTCTAATTGCTCTAAATTGGTATATCTATATCGTGCAATTACTTGCTTTGAGTTGTTTTGCAGGTTTTGATGATGATCTCTTTGGATCTCTTGGTTGTGTCTTAAATTGCTTCCGTTGTGCTCTAACTTGCTACATCTATATAGGTGTATATCTTGTGTTTGATACAACCTTGAGGTTCTTAGGGGTAATCATCTTATGGTAAGGATGCATATATAGTGAGTTATATCCTTTCATGCTTCTAAATTTGCATATCTCTTTGTTTGGATATATCTCTAAATCTAATCATAGCTTGCTTTATGTTGCTTATCTCTTTGCTATGATCTAGATCCTACTAGTAGTCCTAACTTGTGATATCATCTACTAGTAGTTCGCATACATGTAGTTCTAACCCTATCAATAAGTGGTATACTTGATCATCTATATGTTATGTTTGTATCTTATCTTATACATGCTCAAGATTGTTCTTTAAATTGCTTATCTACTATCTTGAGTTTCTTGCATAACATTGTGATGCAGGGTTCATAGATCTACATGATATGTAGAAATTGGAGTATTTTTTGGATTTTTATGCAGGTTTTGCTCCAATTTCAGTTTTTGCTGCAAGTATAGTGCTTTTTATGCAGAAACACCCTTCTGAGCAAGACTCATCGCTACGCCATGAGCTCCGATGGTTTTTGGTCAAATTCCATCATCTTGAGGGTCAAAGTTGTGATTTATTGTTTTTCTGCAGCACTGTATCTGGCATTTTTGGGATGTTCAAGTATATGTTTTAACTTGCTTTTCTTTCTATGCTTGGACAAGACCCTATATGTGCTCTTCTACTCTCCTTATATAACTTTTGTTATCTTCTTTCTCTTAACAAGTGGTGTTTCTTAGTTTCTTCACACCCCCACCTTTTTGAAATGACAAAGGGGGAGAAAGATATGTCTTCTTTTGACAACAGGGAGAAGGCATGTCTTACATGAAGCAAAGAAGCGTGTCCATGTAAAGGGGAGAAGGTAAATGGGAGAAGACATATATGTGTAGAACATATATGAGTAGAAGACATAGTTTCTATAAATGTTATGAAAGCTAACCATGCAGGAGAAATAGCATCAATTGAGGGGGAGTATGAGAACTCCATGCGCATCAATTGAGGGGGAGCATATGAGCTCAATCCTATTGAAACCCCTAGGTTTCTCCGAAGGTATGATTTTACGTACAAGCTTTCAATACATTTATGGAATGGTTTGTCATCTTCAAAAAGGGGGAGAATGTTGACTCAAGGTCAATTAGGTCAATGTTGACTCACGTCTAAATTGACTAAACCCTTGTTTTGATGATGACTAACCATTCCACATATTGGTGTCTAATGCTTCTACATTGAGTGATTTCAGATTAGGTTTAGACACACTCCAAATGCCCTAACTTGCGCATATCAAATTGGAGAAAAGACAAGTCAAAATAGCTACAAGTGTGCAATTTGGGATCTCTATGTAAATGACCTTAGAATTGCTTTGTAATCACTTGTAATGATTGTATGACTTGTAATTAATCTTAGAAAAATTATTGGGACACAAAAATGCATCATTTGTACAGTTTTATGAAAATTCCAAAATACCCATAACAGGGATTTTGTCGGCCGAATTCCAAACTCGGCCGATCCATATATTCTGGAATTTTCTGGGCAATCGGCCGAGTTACCAACTCAGCCGATCCCTGTTCGGTCGAGTTTCTATGGTGGGAAACTCGGCCGATCCACTGATCGGTCCAAGTTGAAAGTCGACCGATCGGCCGAGTTTCTCCAAGGGAACTCGGCCGACAGTCTATCTTTCAGACTTGTCGCTTAGTGGTTCGGCCGAATTACCTTTATAGAAACTCGGCCGATCAAGACTGTACTGGAATGCAGAAAAAGCAATTCTAGCCGTTGTGGAGTTGCAACAAGTGAAAATAGATCCGTTGCAAGCCACAAAACGGCTAGTTTTCGTTCTTAAGTGTTCCCAAAGGCTAAGAGGCATCCCCAGCTATAAATAGGACCCCTTGGGCTTCATTCCAAGGTTGAGCATTCATTGCAAACTCTTTGTGAGGTTCCTATTCTATAGTTGAGTGCTTCCTACAGCCTCCTCTCTCTCTCTAAGCTTAATCACTTGCTACATCCATTAGAGTGAGTAGGAGATTTGTAAGAGAGCTAGTATCATTTGTATATCTTGTGAGGCTCTCACTTCCACCACCTCCCCATCTCTCATTTCCTATATTGAAGATGAAGGTTCTCTCTCTTGTCCAAGAGAGGTGAAGAAGAACAAGGGAAGGAGTCCCTTGGTGAAGATCAAGGCCGAAGACTTGGAGCTAGAGTGGGTAAGCCCTTGGAGAAGGCAGAAGACTCAAGCTCAAGTGGGTAAGTCCTTGGTGGAAAGCTTCTCCGAGTGAAGGTGAAGTCAAAGGCGGAAGATCCAAGAAGAGTGGGTAATTCCTACAAGGCCGAAGACTTGTGCAAGAGTGGGTAAGTCCTTGGAGAAGGCCGAAGACTCTTGCAAAGTGGGTAAGTCCTTGGTAAGGTTGAAGACTCTTTGTATTGGATAGGTAAGTCCTTTGTTGGGTCATGTATTGTAAGTCTTATGAATGAATATAAGAGTGCAATTGGTTGAAGTCCTAGAGGTTGACCTCTCTAGGCAAGTGGACTGACACACTTCTAGTTTGAAGTGTGGAACCACTCTAAATAGCTTGTCTAATTGGTGCATGTTCAATCTCTCTTATCCTTGCTATGCATGATTTAGTTGCACTCAAATTACCTATTTAGCAACCTTATCTTGTCATATATTTTGAAGGTCTGATGAATTTTGTTTAAGTGCTTTCAGCTCTATTCACCCCCCCTCTAGAGCACCTAAGTCAACCATCTAGGATCCAACAAGTGGTATCAGAGCAGGTCTTCTCCAAGCATACTTCAACAAGTAGGAGAAGATGGGTGACTACCTAGGAGGGAGACTCTCGACCAGCCTTCCAATCTTCAATGGGAGCAACTTCCTCTATTGGAGAAGAAGACTTCAATTCTTCATCCAAGGATCAAGTCTCGAGATGTGGCAAATGGTGAACAGCCCATACATTCTACCAAAGACAAACATTGAAGAATGGGATGAAGCCACCTTGATGAAAGCAACCTTGAATGCAAGAGCCATGCACATCCTTTATGCCTCCATGACCCCCACCGAGTTCAATCGGATTTCCTCTTGTGAGACGGCCTATGAGGTATGGAGAAAGCTTTGCATCACTTATGAAGGGACAGATCAAGTGAAGGAAAGCAAAGTCTACATGCTCAAAGGGTTGCTTGAGAACTTCAAGATGGGAAAGGAGGAGAGCATAGCCAACATGTACTCAAGGATCAACACCATCTTAAATGGTCTTGCTGTTCTAGGACATCCTATGTCTAGTGGAGAGATCAACTCAAAGATCCTTAGAACTCTCCCCAAGAGATGGGAATCCAAGGTGACTTCCATTGAAGAAGCAAGGTCGCTTAGGGATATTCCTATTGAAGAGCTCATTGGAAATCTTCAAGCACATGAAGCTACACTTGACAAGAGGGAGGAAGTAGAAAGACTAGAGAAGAAAGAGCTAAAGAGAATGAAGAAGGCTGAAATAAAGGCTCAAATTGAAGCTATCATGGAAAAAGTCTCTCCATCCTCTCAAGCTAAAGAAGATGCCATGTACTCCAAGGGTAGACTCTACAAAGGCAAGTCCTCCTCCATCCGATGCTTCACATGTGGAAAGAAGGGTCACTACAAGGAAGATTGCCCACAAGGCAAAAAGACCCATCTTCACAAGAAGAAGTGGCACTCAAGCTCAAGCGGCTCCTCCAACTCAAGCTCAAGTGAAGATTCATGTGAAGGATCAAGCTCAAGATCTAGTGATGAAGGAGAATGTCATTTTGCTCTTATAGCATCAACAAGTGAAGACTCAAGTGAGGTAAATCTAAACTCTCTAGATAAAGAATCTTTGATTGCTATTATTCATGATATGTGTGCCTCTCTTAAGTCTTCTAAAAGGAAAAAGAAAAAGCTTGCTAAAATTGTTGATAATTTGCATGTAGAACTAGATGATCTTGAACATGCTAATTCTTGCTTGCTTGATGATAAAAATGATTGTCTTAGTCAAGTAGACTCTCTTAAACTTGAAAATTCTAGTTTACTTGATAAGATTAAATTTCTAGAAGCTCAACCTCTCATGCCTAGTTCAAATGAAGAGCATACTTTAATTATTGATTCTCTCATGCATGACATTGATGTTCTTAAATCTGAAAACAAGGACAAAGATTTTGTTTTGCATGAATTAGAAATAGAAAATGCCTCCTTGCTTGCTAAAATCAATGGGCATGAATCTTGTTCTAGTTATACTAATAAAGAGAATGATGTTGCTGCTCTTCATATTGATAGAGATTCTTATTTAACTAAAGCTCTTTGCTTAGAAAATGATCTTTTGCATGCTAGAGATAATATCAATAATTTGTCTTCTACTATTGCCTCTCTTATGCATGATAATGATAGTTTGAGATCATCTTTGCAAAGATTCTTAGTTGGTAAAAAGAATCTTAATGATATCCTACACCATACTACTAAACAAATTGGTAAACATGGTTTAGGATATGATAGTAGTCAAGGGAACAACAAAGATAAAGGACCTCCAATATTCCATGGAGAATCCTCTAGTTCCAAGACTATGGGCACATGCAACTATTGCAATGAATTTGGTCATTATTCTACTTGTTGTCCTTTTAGGAAAGCACCCAAGAGCAATAGGACTTGGGTTGCTAAACTAACCCCTCCGGACCCAAAAACATGATTGGGGACCATTTCATCTTTGTTCTTTAGGTACTTGCAAATGGATTGATTTGAGCTATTGAATTGAAAATTGACTTCTCAATCCACATGAAAGAAGAAAGGTGAGATGTGTAGAGGGTGACAACAAGTGGAAAAGGAAATGGTAAGCACAAAGGTAAATGTTTTATTGCTTATAACCAATCCTAACTTGTTTTTGTCAAGGTAGTGTGCACTATACATATGGTTTTTGAGTCAAAAGTGGCATTTTATGTTTCTCTTCACACTCTTGCTCAAAAACTGTTTCTAATGCTTTTATAGTGCATTACTAACTTGCTTAGACATGTTTGGATATGGTTTGTATTTTTTAGCATGCCTCTAGATATGTTTTATGAAAAATATGTGCTTTTTCTACAGTAGTTTTGTCGGCCGAGTTTTATCCTGTCTAAAACTCGACCGATAGGCACCAATGGGTGTTGCCAACAACTGCGATCGGCCGAGTTGCCAATACACAGAACTCGACCGATTACACTGTGCACAGAATATACATTTGGCTTATTGAGTGACAATTTCCCTCTCAACTAGATTTTCTCAACCAATAGCCTTATTCTTTGGCACTCTCATTTGGTACCTTTATATATGCATATTGCCATGTTCTAATTGCCTATCTTGCTTACAACTCTATCTCTCTAATTGCTCTAAATTGGTATATCTATATCGTGCAATTACTTGCTTTGAGTTGTTTTGCAGGTTTTGATGATGATCTCTTTGGATCTCTTGGTTGTGTCTTAAATTGCTTCCGTTGTGCTCTAACTTGCTACATCTATATAGGTGTATATCTTGTGTTTGATACAACCTTGAGGTTCTTAGGGGTAATCATCTTATGGTAAGGATGCATATATAGTGAGTTATATCCTTTCATGCTTCTAAATTTGCATATCTCTTTGTTTGGATATATCTCTAAATCTAATCATAGCTTGCTTTATGTTGCTTATCTCTTTGCTATGATCTAGATCCTACTAGTAGTCCTAACTTGTGATATCATCTACTAGTAGTTCGCATACATGTAGTTCTAACCCTATCAATAAGTGGTATACTTGATCATCTATATGTTATGTTTGTATCTTATCTTATACATGCTCAAGATTGTTCTTTAAATTGCTTATCTACTATCTTGAGTTTCTTGCATAACATTGTGATGCAGGGTTCATAGATCTACATGATATGTAGAAATTGGAGTATTTTTTGGATTTTTATGCAGGTTTTGCTCCAATTTCAGTTTTTGCTGCAAGTATAGTGCTTTTTATGCAGAAACACCCTTCTGAGCAAGACTCATCGCTACGCCATGAGCTCCGATGGTTTTTGGTCAAATTCCATCATCTTGAGGGTCAAAGTTGTGATTTATTGTTTTTCTGCAGCACTGTATCTGGCATTTTTGGGATGTTCAAGTATATGTTTTAACTTGCTTTTCTTTCTATGCTTGGACAAGACCCTATATGTGCTCTTCTACTCTCCTTATATAACTTTTGTTATCTTCTTTCTCTTAACAAGTGGTGTTTCTTAGTTTCTTCACACCCCCACCTTTTTGAAATGACAAAGGGGGAGAAAGATATGTCTTCTTTTGACAACAGGGAGAAGGCATGTCTTACATGAAGCAAAGAAGCGTGTCCATGTAAAGGGGAGAAGGTAAATGGGAGAAGACATATATGTGTAGAACATATATGAGTAGAAGACATAGTTTCTATAAATGTTATGAAAGCTAACCATGCAGGAGAAATAGCATCAATTGAGGGGGAGTATGAGAACTCCATGCGCATCAATTGAGGGGGAGCATATGAGCTCAATCCTATTGAAACCCCTAGGTTTCTCCGAAGGTATGATTTTACGTACAAGCTTTCAATACATTTATGGAATGGTTTGTCATCTTCAAAAAGGGGGAGAATGTTGACTCAAGGTCAATTAGGTCAATGTTGACTCACGTCTAAATTGACTAAACCCTTGTTTTGATGATGACTAACCATTCCACATATTGGTGTCTAATGCTTCTACATTGAGTGATTTCAGATTAGGTTTAGACACACTCCAAATGCCCTAACTTGCGCATATCAAATTGGAGAAAAGACAAGTCAAAATAGCTACAAGTGTGCAATTTGGGATCTCTATGTAAATGACCTTAGAATTGCTTTGTAATCACTTGTAATGATTGTATGACTTGTAATTAATCTTAGAAAAATTATTGGGACACAAAAATGCATCATTTGTACAGTTTTACGAAAATTCCAAAATACCCATAACAGGGATTTTGTCGGCCGAATTCCAAACTCGGCCGATCCATATATTCTGGAATTTTCTGGGCAATCGGCCGAGTTACCAACTCAGCCGATCCCTGTTCGGTCGAGTTTCTATGGTGGGAAACTCGGCCGATCCACTGATCGGTCCAAGTTGAAAGTCGACCGATCGGCCGAGTTTCTCCAAGGGAACTCGGCCGACAGTCTATCTTTCAGACTTGTCGCTTAGTGGTTCGGCCGAATTACCTTTATAGAAACTCGGCCGATCAAGACTGTACTGGAATGCAGAAAAAGCAATTCTAGCCGTTGTGGAGTTGCAACAAGTGAAAATAGATCCGTTGCAAGCCACAAAACGGCTAGTTTTCGTTCTTAAGTGTTCCCAAAGGCTAAGAGGCATCCCCAGCTATAAATAGGACCCCTTGGGCTTCATTCCAAGGTTGAGCATTCATTGCAAACTCTTTGTGAGGTTCCTATTCTATAGTTGAGTGCTTCCTACAGCCTCCTCTCTCTCTCTAAGCTTAATCACTTGCTACATCCATTAGAGTGAGTAGGAGATTTGTAAGAGAGCTAGTATCATTTGTATATCTTGTGAGGCTCTCACTTCCACCACCTCCCCATCTCTCATTTCCTATATTGAAGATGAAGGTTCTCTCTCTTGTCCAAGAGAGGTGAAGAAGAACAAGGGAAGGAGTCCCTTGGTGAAGATCAAGGCCGAAGACTTGGAGCTAGAGTGGGTAAGCCCTTGGAGAAGGCAGAAGACTCAAGCTCAAGTGGGTAAGTCCTTGGTGGAAAGCTTCTCCGAGTGAAGGTGAAGTCAAAGGCGGAAGATCCAAGAAGAGTGGGTAATTCCTACAAGGCCGAAGACTTGTGCAAGAGTGGGTAAGTCCTTGGAGAAGGCCGAAGACTCTTGCAAAGTGGGTAAGTCCTTGGTAAGGTTGAAGACTCTTTGTATTGGATAGGTAAGTCCTTTGTTGGGTCATGTATTGTAAGTCTTATGAATGAATATAAGAGTGCAATTGGTTGAAGTCCTAGAGGTTGACCTCTCTAGGCAAGTGGACTGACACACTTCTAGTTTGAAGTGTGGAACCACTCTAAATAGCTTGTCTAATTGGTGCATGTTCAATCTCTCTTATCCTTGCTATGCATGATTTAGTTGCACTCAAATTACCTATTTAGCAACCTTATCTTGTCATATATTTTGAAGGTCTGATGAATTTTGTTTAAGTGCTTTCAGCTCTATTCACCCCCCCTCTAGAGCACCTAAGTCAACCATCTAGGATCCAACAAGTGGTATCAGAGCAGGTCTTCTCCAAGCATACTTCAACAAGTAGGAGAAGATGGGTGACTACCTAGGAGGGAGACTCTCGACCAGCCTTCCAATCTTCAATGGGAGCAACTTCCTCTATTGGAGAAGAAGACTTCAATTCTTCATCCAAGGATCAAGTCTCGAGATGTGGCAAATGGTGAACAGCCCATACATTCTACCAAAGACAAACATTGAAGAATGGGATGAAGCCACCTTGATGAAAGCAACCTTGAATGCAAGAGCCATGCACATCCTTTATGCCTCCATGACCCCCACCGAGTTCAACCGGATTTCCTCTTGTGAGACGGCCTATGAGGTATGGAGAAAGCTTTGCATCACTTATGAAGGGACAGATCAAGTGAAGGAAAGCAAAGTCTACATGCTCAAAGGGTTGCTTGAGAACTTCAAGATGGGAAAGGAGGAGAGCATAGCCAACATGTACTCAAGGATCAACACCATCTTAAATGGTCTTGCTGTTCTAGGACATCCTATGTCTAGTGGAGAGATCAACTCAAAGATCCTTAGAACTCTCCCCAAGAGATGGGAATCCAAGGTGACTTCCATTGAAGAAGCAAGGTCGCTTAGGGATATTCCTATTGAAGAGCTCATTGGAAATCTTCAAGCACATGAAGCTACACTTGACAAGAGGGAGGAAGTAGAAAGACTAGAGAAGAAAGAGCTAAAGAGAATGAAGAAGGCTGAAATAAAGGCTCAAATTGAAGCTATCATGGAAAAAGTCTCTCCATCCTCTCAAGCTAAAGAAGATGCCATGTACTCCAAGGGTAGACTCTACAAAGGCAAGTCCTCCTCCATCCGATGCTTCACATGTGGAAAGAAGGGTCACTACAAGGAAGATTGCCCACAAGGCAAAAAGACCCATCTTCACAAGAAGAAGTGGCACTCAAGCTCAAGCGGCTCCTCCAACTCAAGCTCAAGTGAAGATTCATGTGAAGGATCAAGCTCAAGATCTAGTGATGAAGGAGAATGTCATTTTGCTCTTATAGCATCAACAAGTGAAGACTCAAGTGAGGTAAATCTAAACTCTCTAGATAAAGAATCTTTGATTGCTATTATTCATGATATGTGTGCCTCTCTTAAGTCTTCTAAAAGGAAAAAGAAAAAGCTTGCTAAAATTGTTGATAATTTGCATGTAGAACTAGATGATCTTGAACATGCTAATTCTTGCTTGCTTGATGATAAAAATGATTGTCTTAGTCAAGTAGACTCTCTTAAACTTGAAAATTCTAGTTTACTTGATAAGATTAAATTTCTAGAAGCTCAACCTCTCATGCCTAGTTCAAATGAAGAGCATACTTTAATTATTGATTCTCTCATGCATGACATTGATGTTCTTAAATCTGAAAACAAGGACAAAGATTTTGTTTTGCATGAATTAGAAATAGAAAATGCCTCCTTGCTTGCTAAAATCAATGGGCATGAATCTTGTTCTAGTTATACTAATAAAGAGAATGATGTTGCTGCTCTTCATATTGATAGAGATTCTTATTTAACTAAAGCTCTTTGCTTAGAAAATGATCTTTTGCATGCTAGAGATAATATCAATAATTTGTCTTCTACTATTGCCTCTCTTATGCATGATAATGATAGTTTGAGATCATCTTTGCAAAGATTCTTAGTTGGTAAAAAGAATCTTAATGATATCCTACACCATACTACTAAACAAATTGGTAAACATGGTTTAGGATATGATAGTAGTCAAGGGAACAACAAAGATAAAGGACCTCCAATATTCCATGGAGAATCCTCTAGTTCCAAGACTATGGGCACATGCAACTATTGCAATGAATTTGGTCATTATTCTACTTGTTGTCCTTTTAGGAAAGCACCCAAGAGCAATAGGACTTGGGTTGCTAAACTAACCCCTCCGGACCCAAAAACATGATTGGGGACCATTTCATCTTTGTTCTTTAGGTACTTGCAAATGGATTGATTTGAGCTATTGAATTGAAAATTGACTTCTCAATCCACATGAAAGAAGAAAGGTGAGATGTGTAGAGGGTGACAACAAGTGGAAAAGGAAATGGTAAGCACAAAGGTAAATGTTTTATTGCTTATAACCAATCCTAACTTGTTTTTGTCAAGGTAGTGTGCACTATACATATGGTTTTTGAGTCAAAAGTGGCATTTTATGTTTCTCTTCACACTCTTGCTCAAAAACTGTTTCTAATGCTTTTATAGTGCATTACTAACTTGCTTAGACATGTTTGGATATGGTTTGTATTTTTTAGCATGCCTCTAGATATGTTTTATGAAAAATATGTGCTTTTTCTACAGTAGTTTTGTCGGCCGAGTTTTATCCTGTCTAAAACTCGACCGATAGGCACCAATGGGTGTTGCCAACAACTGCGATCGGCCGAGTTGCCAATACACAGAACTCGACCGATTACACTGTGCACAGAATATACATTTGGCTTATTGAGTGACAATTTCCCTCTCAACTAGATTTTCTCAACCAATAGCCTTATTCTTTGGCACTCTCATTTGGTACCTTTATATATGCATATTGCCATGTTCTAATTGCCTATCTTGCTTACAACTCTATCTCTCTAATTGCTCTAAATTGGTATATCTATATCGTGCAATTACTTGCTTTGAGTTGTTTTGCAGGTTTTGATGATGATCTCTTTGGATCTCTTGGTTGTGTCTTAAATTGCTTCCGTTGTGCTCTAACTTGCTACATCTATATAGGTGTATATCTTGTGTTTGATACAACCTTGAGGTTCTTAGGGGTAATCATCTTATGGTAAGGATGCATATATAGTGAGTTATATCCTTTCATGCTTCTAAATTTGCATATCTCTTTGTTTGGATATATCTCTAAATCTAATCATAGCTTGCTTTATGTTGCTTATCTCTTTGCTATGATCTAGATCCTACTAGTAGTCCTAACTTGTGATATCATCTACTAGTAGTTCGCATACATGTAGTTCTAACCCTATCAATAAGTGGTATACTTGATCATCTATATGTTATGTTTGTATCTTATCTTATACATGCTCAAGATTGTTCTTTAAATTGCTTATCTACTATCTTGAGTTTCTTGCATAACATTGTGATGCAGGGTTCATAGATCTACATGATATGTAGAAATTGGAGTATTTTTTGGATTTTTATGCAGGTTTTGCTCCAATTTCAGTTTTTGCTGCAAGTATAGTGCTTTTTATGCAGAAACACCCTTCTGAGCAAGACTCATCGCTACGCCATGAGCTCCGATGGTTTTTGGTCAAATTCCATCATCTTGAGGGTCAAAGTTGTGATTTATTGTTTTTCTGCAGCACTGTATCTGGCATTTTTGGGATGTTCAAGTATATGTTTTAACTTGCTTTTCTTTCTATGCTTGGACAAGACCCTATATGTGCTCTTCTACTCTCCTTATATAACTTTTGTTATCTTCTTTCTCTTAACAAGTGGTGTTTCTTAGTTTCTTCACACCCCCACCTTTTTGAAATGACAAAGGGGGAGAAAGATATGTCTTCTTTTGACAACAGGGAGAAGGCATGTCTTACATGAAGCAAAGAAGCGTGTCCATGTAAAGGGGAGAAGGTAAATGGGAGAAGACATATATGTGTAGAACATATATGAGTAGAAGACATAGTTTCTATAAATGTTATGAAAGCTAACCATGCAGGAGAAATAGCATCAATTGAGGGGGAGTATGAGAACTCCATGCGCATCAATTGAGGGGGAGCATATGAGCTCAATCCTATTGAAACCCCTAGGTTTCTCCGAAGGTATGATTTTACGTACAAGCTTTCAATACATTTATGGAATGGTTTGTCATCTTCAAAAAGGGGGAGAATGTTGACTCAAGGTCAATTAGGTCAATGTTGACTCACGTCTAAATTGACTAAACCCTTGTTTTGATGATGACTAACCATTCCACATATTGGTGTCTAATGCTTCTACATTGAGTGATTTCAGATTAGGTTTAGACACACTCCAAATGCCCTAACTTGCGCATATCAAATTGGAGAAAAGACAAGTCAAAATAGCTACAAGTGTGCAATTTGGGATCTCTATGTAAATGACCTTAGAATTGCTTTGTAATCACTTGTAATGATTGTATGACTTGTAATTAATCTTAGAAAAATTATTGGGACACAAAAATGCATCATTTGTACAGTTTTACGAAAATTCCAAAATACCCATAACAGGGATTTTGTCGGCCGAATTCCAAACTCGGCCGATCCATATATTCTGGAATTTTCTGGGCAATCGGCCGAGTTACCAACTCAGCCGATCCCTGTTCGGTCGAGTTTCTATGGTGGGAAACTCGGCCGATCCACTGATCGGTCCAAGTTGAAAGTCGACCGATCGGCCGAGTTTCTCCAAGGGAACTCGGCCGACAGTCTATCTTTCAGACTTGTCGCTTAGTGGTTCGGCCGAATTACCTTTATAGAAACTCGGCCGATCAAGACTGTACTGGAATGCAGAAAAAGCAATTCTAGCCGTTGTGGAGTTGCAACAAGTGAAAATAGATCCGTTGCAAGCCACAAAACGACTAGTTTTCGTTCTTAAGTGTTCCCAAAGGCTAAGAGGCATCCCCAGCTATAAATAGGACCCCTTGGGCTTCATTCCAAGGTTGAGCATTCATTGCAAACTCTTTGTGAGGTTCCTATTCTATAGTTGAGTGCTTCCTACAGCCTCCTCTCTCTCTCTAAGCTTAATCACTTGCTACATCCATTAGAGTGAGTAGGAGATTTGTAAGAGAGCTAGTATCATTTGTATATCTTGTGAGGCTCTCACTTCCACCACCTCCCCATCTCTCATTTCCTATATTGAAGATGAAGGTTCTCTCTCTTGTCCAAGAGAGGTGAAGAAGAACAAGGGAAGGAGTCCCTTGGTGAAGATCAAGGCCGAAGACTTGGAGCTAGAGTGGGTAAGCCCTTGGAGAAGGCAGAAGACTCAAGCTCAAGTGGGTAAGTCCTTGGTGGAAAGCTTCTCCGAGTGAAGGTGAAGTCAAAGGCGGAAGATCCAAGAAGAGTGGGTAATTCCTACAAGGCCGAAGACTTGTGCAAGAGTGGGTAAGTCCTTGGAGAAGGCCGAAGACTCTTGCAAAGTGGGTAAGTCCTTGGTAAGGTTGAAGACTCTTTGTATTGGATAGGTAAGTCCTTTGTTGGGTCATGTATTGTAAGTCTTATGAATGAATATAAGAGTGCAATTGGTTGAAGTCCTAGAGGTTGACCTCTCTAGGCAAGTGGACTGACACACTTCTAGTTTGAAGTGTGGAACCACTCTAAATAGCTTGTCTAATTGGTGCATGTTCAATCTCTCTTATCCTTGCTATGCATGATTTAGTTGCACTCAAATTACCTATTTAGCAACCTTATCTTGTCATATATTTTGAAGGTCTGATGAATTTTGTTTAAGTGCTTTCAGCTCTATTCACCCCCCCTCTAGAGCACCTAAGTCAACCATCTAGGATCCAACAGGTAGGAGATACTAGCCTATAGGACACGAATTATGAGCTAAGGAAGGAAGTAGCCAATTGTCACAAAGCTCAAATTGCTCACAAACGGATTGCTCAAGGTATGCTCAAGGATTTCTCAAGTGTAACAAGTGTATTTGAGTGTCCTATGGCTTGTCCTATTTATAGGAATGGCCTAAGGATGCTTAAGGACGTTCTAGACAACTTCTAGGGGTTTCTAAGTGCTTAACTAGCCGTTAGGTACAAAGTTGTTGCTTTAACAACGGCTAATTAATTAATTCTGCAGTTGCTGTCAGAGACAATCTCGGTCGAGGAATGGTCGACCGAGACACCTACTCGGTCGAACTTTTGTCGACCGACAGGCACTCTGGAACAAGTGATTTGCAACGTCTTTCTCCAACTACCAACTAACTTGTCTGTTGTGTCTAACGGCTACTTTGGATCTTTCTCGGTCGAGAAGATTGTCGACCGAGAGTGTCTCGGTCGAGGAGTTTGTCGACCGAGATTGATCCTGTTTCAATGTTGCAATTTAGGCACTAATTATATGTATGAGTGTGCATATGTGATCCTATTTGAAGGGAATGACTTATCTAAATGTGGTGTTTAGCTAGGGAGAATCTAACGCTTGATTTACATGCAATCTAAGTACTTGTACATTATATATTTGTACAAGTTTTTACAAAGCGATTACATTGCATGAATACATAAACATGTAAGCATATGGATTTCCCTAGTTGCTTTGTCATCCACCTTAATCCTGCACACTCAATTAGCTCGTTAGATCAATAAGAATGAAATGTTTGTCATAATCAAAACTAAGGGATTTATAGATGTCCATTTAGCCAACAATCTCCCCCTTTTTGAAGATGACAAACATTTCCAAAAATATAAATAAAGGAAATATAAACCAAATGAGTTTCATACCTTTAGATTACCTTTTGTAGCTTTTCTTCTTTTGCAAGTAAATGCTTGGCATTTTTCATTATAGTTTTGATCTTTATTTTATTTTGATATTCTTTTCTCCCCCTTTGACATTTCAAAAAGATATCCATGTTGAATATTTTGATATTACTTCTCCCCCTTAATTTTATAATATGCTCCCCTTTAGATAGATATCCCAAGGTATAAGTGCTTTGCAATAGATGTCAATTTAGCCATAACTTTAAGTCTTAGATATTTGCAAAGATTTTCATCCTTTTTGATTTATTTGTATTTATTACTCCCCTTATTTTGTTTTATTATTGACAATATTGGGACAATTTTGTGATCATAAATTGATTTTGCTTTTAATAAAATGATATTCAATTAATTATTGTGTCAAAACTTATTTTAGGTCAATTTTGACTACGATCATAGCGCCTCTTGGTCAAATTTCATTTTAACCAAGAGGCAAGTTTGCAGATTTTCAAATTGAACATATCGAGTATAATATCTGCATAAAATTTGATTGAGTATCAAGTTGAAGCATACTACTTGATATAAATCTTAAATGAAGGTTCAATTAATATCTCAATTCTTCAAAGATACTAATTTAGAGATTTTGTCTTATGTGTTGCAAGCAATAGTATATAACCAATAAATCATTTTGCTTGCCGAATATTATCATGGATCCATGCATATAAT
Organism: Alisma plantago-aquatica; assembly: GCA_963693085.1. Lineage (NCBI taxonomy): Eukaryota > Viridiplantae > Streptophyta > Magnoliopsida > Alismatales > Alismataceae > Alisma > Alisma plantago-aquatica. The sequence goes on from OY856410.1 coordinate 1,526,108,991, forward strand.
TTATCATTATCTATGCGTACAAAGTATTGAAAGTATATCCATGATGTAATGATAACAACATATAATTCCATCACATGATCATGTGAAACTAGAAATTTTCTTTTTATTTTAGCTAAGCATAATTTCAGTTAAATCATTTATGCAATAAACTAATATTAATCTCATTTAAATTTGTAGGGATGATTTTCCATTCATCAATCACAAATAGATAGCAATTTCATTAATTTTCAAAGAAATTCAGCAATTTTGCAACAGACTGGAAATCAGTGACATGCTCGGTCGACAATTTCTCGACCGACAATGTCTCGGTCGACAGTCTCTCGACCGACAATATTTCTGGAACTGTTAATTGTTTCCAAATAAAACATAACTATGCAAGTTAAATAAATAGATACTTAAATTTATTTGTTATCCCATTATGTTGAGTTGAGATAGACGTAGAAATATGCAACTAAGGTTCTTGGTCATATCTCAACTTGATTCTGTTCATTTAGTTTGGAGGTTTTGGAACCCAAACTAACTCGACATCTTTTCTCTTGTAAGGGCATGAAAAAGAATAGTGACCAAGGCGCAAACAATAATGACAGCATATCGAGTCAACCTCATATCTTTTTCTATGGTTGTGTTCTGTGTTGTCCTTGGGTGAAGATGTTCCTTTAGGTACATATATAGATTGATGGGTTTGTGACTTTCTCCAACTAGGTTGTTGATAGGATTTCCCTTTAGGCTTGTAACCTAGTCCTCTTCTCCCAATTTGATGATAGGAATTATCTAAGATTTGATCAAGAATGCCATTATTATTCAAATTACTAACTTTTTGTTGTAACTTGGCAATCTCTTCCATTCTCTTCTTGATATCTAGTTTTGCTTGATCTAGATTAGATGACAATGAATTTTTTTCTTTGACAATAGAATCATAATCTAGATGGTTGCATAAAATGGGTTGTTTTTTAAGATCATTTACTTGACTTTGCAAATTATTCTTCTCTAAAGAAAGTAGATTACAATTTGCCTCTATAGATTTTATCTCAATATCATGATCTTCAATGATCTTTTTAAGATCTTCGTTTTCGGATGTAATAGCAAGAAGCTTAGCATGTAATTCATCATTTGCTTTATTAGATTTCTTTAATTTCTTCTTGCATTCAACATATTTAATATGTATTTCTTCAAGGCTAGCAACTAGTTCTTCTTTAGATAAATAAAAAAGACTTACCTCTTCTTCTTCTTCCTCGCTAGTTGTAGCAATGAGACAGTCTCTGTTCTCATCTTCTTTCTTTGATCTCCATGAGCATCTAGTTGTTGTGTGGCTTGTTCCTAAGCACCAATTGCAACATGTTGTAGTTTTGTCCAAGCAGCACCTTTTGTTGTGATTGTAATCACCATTACCCTCCATTCTTCAAGACCTGGTTAGGGTTCCTTGAAGCCTGCTCTGATACCAATTGAAAAACACTAGAGGGGGGGGTGAATAGAGTTTTAAATAATTTTAACAATTTATTGAACTCAAACAACCACAATTGAAAATTGGAAGAAGGAGACATGTGTTTAGAGTGGTTCCAACTTTAGCAACTACTAAAGTTGTCAGTCCACTACCCGGTTGCTTACCCAACTGGGATTTTGAAAGTATTTATTTTATTACCTTCCCAAGGATTTATACAAAATACAATACTTTCCTTTACACCCTTTGAACAGCCTTCACTTGAAGTAGGTGCACCAACTTTGAGGTAGCCTTCTTGAAGTAACTCCAAGCTCCCCCTTGAAGTAGCCTTCCTCTCTAGAAGGAACCTCCCGTTGCACCAGCCTTCTGAAGTATCTCAAAGTCACCTTCTTCACCAAGAAGATCTTCACCCTCTCCAATCAGCAGCCTCCAACCTAGGAGTAGCAAGGAGAGTACAAACGGTAATAGAGAACAAGAAAGAAAAAGGAAATTACAACTTATCCTTTGTAGCCCAAGGCTTGATTTGCCTAGATCAAGCGTATAGATCTCCTAACCAAGTGTGTGGACTTGTGATTGCAGTGGGTAGGAGATACTAGCCTATAGGACACAAATTATGAGCTAAGGAAGGAAGTAGCCAATTGTCACAAAGCTCAAATTGCTCACAAACGGATTGCTCAAGGTATGCTCAAGGATTTCTCAAGTGTAACAAGTGTGTTTGAGTGTCTTATGGCTTGTCCTATTTATAGGAATGGCCTAAGGATGCTTAAGGACGTTCTAGACAACTTCTAGGGGTTTCTAAGTGCTTAACTAGCCGTTAGGTACAAAGTTGTTGCTTTAACAACGACTAATTAATTAATTCTGTAGTTGCTGTCAGAGACAATCTCGGTCGAGGAATGGTTGACCGAGACACCTACTCGGTCGAACTTTTGTCGACCGACAGGCACTCTGGAATAAGTGATTTGCAACGTCTTTCTCCAACTGCCAACTAACTTGTCTGTTGTGTCTAACGGCTACTTTGGATCTTTCTCGATCGAGAAGATTGTCGACCGAGAGTGTCTCGGTCGAGGAGTTTGTCGACCGAGACTGATCCTGTTTCAATGTTGCAATTTAGGCACTAATTATATGTATGAGTGTGAATATGTGATCTTATTTGAAGGGAATGACTTATCTTAATGTGGTGTTTAGCTAGGGAGAATCTAACGCTTGATTTACATGCAATCTAAGTACTTGTACATTATATATTTGTACAAGTTTTTACAAAGCGATTAGATTGCATGAATACATAAACATGTAAGCATATGGATTTCCCTAGTTGCTTTGTCATCCACCTTAATCCTGCACACTCAATTAGCTCGTTAGATCAATAAGAATGAAATGTTTGTCATAATCAAAACTAAGGGATTTATAGTTGTCCATTTAGCCAACAAAAAAATGCACATCATAAAATTGTTTTTTTAAAAGATACAAAGGTGTTTGATGTATGAGAATACCAAATCCAATCATATGATTAAGATATAACCATGTATCATTATATATGTCTCACATTCATGCATATCATGTCACATGGACCAAATAAGAGCATAGGGAGGTCAAGGGGAGATATTGATTCTATGGGCAGATACAAATTACTGATTTCAAGGTTGGTTAAGCATTTATATGTAATGAAGAAGCAATATTAACAAAAATAGAGCAAAATTCATCATTTAGGTCCAAAACAATTCATATATATGAATTAGAGTCCACCTATGAGAAAATAGGGTGATTAGGAGCTCCATTATGTTTATAAGTGATTCCAAGTTATTGATTTAGAAATTAGAACGTAGGTTGAGCATTAAAGATACATAATTTATCATAATTATGGATCACCTATATTCAATATGACCAAAGTTAGCAACTTTTGGACAAAGAGGAGATAAAATATAGAACTAGGGTCCAAAACCAAGTCCAAGTTGCAGATCTCATCGTGCTAATCCAAATGACATATATGATCACACATTTTGGCGAAGGGGTTTGGTAGATATCAACTTTTGGTGTTTTGATCTAAAACTATATAAAAAAGAAGGTGTTACCAAATTGTTTACTCGATGGAAGCTGTTGATCATTGATCTCAAGATCATGATCCATTCTTATGGGTCACACATAGAGGGAGTTGTTGGTTGGCCCTGGATGATGGCCGGTATGTAGAAAAATTATAGGGATCAATGTGGGTTTCCTCCTAGGCCATTGGATTGGGTTTCATCCAAGATCCAATGACGGGTCACCATGACTGCATGCCCAACAACAGAAGTACTAACATGATAGCCGCCAATACTGCTACTCACTTGAGGAGCCAATGGCGGGTTTGCGACAACCAAGGAGACCCTCGCAAGGTGCTAAACCATCTTGTGCTTGTCGGGCGGATCCAAAGGCAGCCGCAAAAGTGGACAACGCCTGTGGCAAAGGCACCCAAGGACAATGGTGGCAACGCTAGCCATGGCTACTGGAGGAAGAAGAAAGGGATCTAGAGGGCACTAGATGTCATGAAATTACCAATGGAAAAGAGGGGGAAAAGAGAGAGGGAGAAGAAAGAAGGAGATTGGTATGCTCAAATTGACCTAAAGTAGGGTGTGGAGGTAGATTCATCCACTTTTATTTCAATCAATGACGTGGCCAAACAAAGGTAGAAGATGACTCTGTAGTACTTGGATTCAAAGGAGATATGTGTCTCACCAATGGAGCATGCTGATTGGATGAGAGGAGATGGGCCAGAGTGCCGAGTGTGTAAAGCAAAATTTAAATAACAAACACAAGTTGTGTTTCTTGGACCAACTTGCAAAATGTATAGCTTTTGATTTATATCTCTAATTTATGTGAAATTTACATCGACATATCACATTTTCCTACTCTTCTTGCATAAAAAGGTTGATAATTAAATAAGGAAGTCTAGGGCTATCAAAATTAAAATTCATTCTAAAAGTCGATTTCGACACTCAACTTAGCACATAAAAAATGATCATAATATTTTTTTTTCACTACAAAAAATTAAACATCAGGAGGTTCAAATTAATTCAATTGATCAAGAGAGGGGTCATTATGTGCAAAAGAGCATTGATGTAGTGAAGATGTGTGTTATTGAATGAGAGGAGAAAATCACTTGGCCACATGAGCTTTATTTTTTCTTCTTATAAACAATATCCATTTGTGGAATGATTCTTATTTCATTGTCATTTATTTAAATTTGAATCTTTGGTAATATATGGATAACATCTCTTGACTCCATGGTCCACCTTGTTAAGGATAATGGGAGGAGGAGTTCGTTGTCCCTAGTATCTTAGAAACAAGCGTATGAAATTAATTAATCATATGTACAACAAAACAAACATATATTTACATCTTGCATGTCAAAATGTAGGTGGTAGTCCATCATATTTACAACAACATGAACAAATATGTACATCATGCATGCCAATATGTAGTTGCTAGTCAATTTTAGATTATCATTTAAACATTTAAGTCTTAACAAACCAAGGTTTAGCATGTTCGTAGGCGATAAATCATATCTACAGGGTGAAGGTGGATTAGCCAGGTCAAACTTAGGAAAAGGTATTTTAGTTTGTTACAGCATGTTAGGACTGCGAAACAACTGGAAAACAATCTTGAGTTAGGTTTGGATCCTGCATTTTAGGCCACTCCTATCTATGGCAATGCCAGCTTCACCTCGAGACTGTACTGGTTGTGCGTCAACTACAAAATGGCCAGTGCATGCCAATTAATGTTATTTCCGACAATCGGATATTTTGGCAATTTTAGGTTTATCGGGCTTTATTTGAGGTCATTACCGAAATAACGAGGAGGAAGTCTTTTTTGTTGAAGGACCCTTGGTGTATGGATAATCATAACTATCATCTTGATATTCAAATGATGAAGAGGCTTGGTGCCGGTGAAAGCTGCAAGGTTGCTTGTTGTATCGGAAATGATGTGTGTGTGTTTTCCTAATATCAGGGTTCTCATGCTGGTATACATTTTGTTATATCCTTTCCTAGTTCTTGTGTGGATCCGGAGAACACAATTGTGTGTAGTTTTGTATCCACATAGAGTATATTCCGTTGTGTTGTTAATAAATCAGTCTTTGCTCCGAAGGATTGCTGGGAGATGTATAGAGTTACTAATACACCTCTTGATTGGACTTGTTGGATATTTGACAAAATATACTCCGCAGAGTGTTATGATTGGAAAAAGCCCACAGCCAAATAGAAAAACTTTACCGGCAACAAGAACACAGCTAAAACGTCTTTGTTTATTTGTGATCTGGTTGGAAAACGAAAGAAATGTTTGAAGGACGAGAGAAAATATTAGTGCTATAGCATCACAGGCGACACAATACACTATCACGAAACTGGAACTGGGATATCCATGGAAAGAGCAGATTTCTGAAACAGAAGTTGTCGGATTGAGGATGGAGTAGTCAAGACCGGAGTAGCTAGAACTTGATGTTTACTTTATATCGTTCTAGAAGTCCACAAGCATTTATAAATACTAGTAGGAAGACACGTGCTAAGTACGTGTAACATAATTGAATTAATCACTAAAATAACGTATTGAATAAATCTATTTAAAGAGAATATTTCAATTGATTTTATGAGACACAATGGAATTACTTGTGCTCTATAAAATTATATAATTTAAATTTAACACACCATAAAAGAAGAACTCAATTAATTGTCTGAGTGACTCCTTTCAACATGTATGTGTGGTTATCAAAATTGTCTTTGTTCCAAAATTTGTGTAATAAATATACTCACAACTCACTTAAAGAGAATAATTTGATTCTTGCGATTACTAGAGTTACTTATGTTGTAGAAAATTAATATATAGTACTCACACTAATAGAGAAGAACTTAATAAATTATTCGGAAGATTTTTTCTAATTGTATGTGTCGTTATTAAAATTGTCTATGCTATGTAGCTAATACTCACGACTCGTTGAAAGAGAATAACTTGATTGATGAGGTTACTAACATTTCTTATGCTCTAAAAGTTATAGATATTTTACTCATAATAATTTAAATATAACTCACTAAAAGAAAAGAACACAATTAACTATCTGGCTAACTCCCTCCAATGTGTATGTGTGATTACCAAAAGTGCATATGCTCCACAAAATATATAACTAATACTCACAACTCACCAAAAAAGAATAACTCGATTTATTTGATTATTGGAATCATTTATACTCTAGAAAATAATGTATATAACACTAATAACAACTTAAAATAGTACACACTAAAAGAGAAGAACTCGATTAGCTACCCGACTGACTCTCTCCAACATGTATATGTGATTATCAAAACTATCTCTACTATGAAAAATTATATAACTAATACTTACAACTCACTGAAATAAAATAACTTGATATATTTGATTATCAATATTATTAATGCTCTAGAAAATTATATACATAACTCAATATAACATAAATATAATATACTAAAAGAGAAGAACTCGATTGACTGTTCGACTGACTACCTCTATCATGTCTGTGTGATAATCAAAATTTACTCTGCTCTAAGAAATTATGTAACTAATACTCGCAACTCCGCAAAATATGACAATTTGATTAATTACCAATTGACTCACTCTAACATGTAGTTTGTCGTTACTAAAGTTACGCACACTCTCATTTTTAGCATGTCTATTGACAACTAATATATAACCAATTGTTGCTTCCCTCCCTACAACCAACAATGCTATATAAAATATGTATATGTGCCGCTAAAATATGCAAATAGAACTCACACACATACTAATGAAGTATGTAATAATGTAGATACAGGGACTAAGCACAAAACTCCTAGAACTTGAATAATGATGAATTTAAAAAAATAGTCAATCGGCCTGGTCGCTAGCACACATGATGGAAGACCTTGCTTCATTATAGGCACACAGTAATTATACATATCACATTAAGAGAGAACAAATTAATTAACATCAAGTTAACTACTTACGATGTGTAATGGCACATACACTTTATATTGATAAGCACAAAAACAAATTGTTAGAATGCACAAAATGATTAGACCCATAAATACACAACCTGGTTGCTAGAATGCAGATATAAACTGGAACGATGACCACACAGACAAAAAGTATGTCACTTATATTATAACTCCACCCTCTTTGTTCGTCGCATAACTAATTTTGAAACCCAGCTTATCTGTCATGTCGAGATGTCATCATCAAGAAATCAACCTACCACCTCTTGTTTATTGAGAGGGATAAACATGTGTCATGGATTATGATTTTTTCGATGGGCGCAAGATGAAAATCACACTACCATACACAATAATTTATATACATATCACCAAGAGAGAGTAACTAGATTGACATGAGTGGGCTCCCTTCAGTATGTAAGGATACATATAGTCTAAGATACATATAGTTTGGACTAATAATCATACAAACATACTTCAAGAACGTAAAAATTAATAGATTGGCAAACACAAACTGGACTGATGCTTAAACAGACTCAAAACCTGGAGGCTCATGTTTGACATGACAAAACAAAAAGCAACAAAAAAAGTAATGAACGAAAGATAACACACACTTGAACAGTTCGACAATGTACAAGTGACTGTCCACTCTAAACAAAATGAGTTGTTTTATTATTTGCATGTTTACCCAGATGAGTTATTCCCATGCTTATCCAATTGTACACCGATACACTTACACACAACAGATCATTTTGGTAAAGTTTATCCAATTGACGGTTTGGATATTTAAATACTGACGCTTCAAAACAAAGCAGCCAAGCACGCAGGAGTGAAAGCAGCGACCACACTATTGAGTTATTCCCATGCTTATCCAATTATATACTGATACACATACACACAACATACTGATTTTTGTAAAATTTATCCAATTAACGGTTTGAATACTTAAATACTGACGCTTCAAAACAAAGCGGTCGAGCACGCAGGAGTGAAAGCCGTCACCACACTGTTGTTTATTTAGAGGGTTATTATAGAAAAGATCGCTGAAAAGCAGGCAAACAAGCTGCTTGAAAGCAGATGACACACTGTAGAGGGTTTTTTTTTATTCAAAAGATTGCTCAAAAGCAGGCAAGCAGGCTGCTTGAAAGCAGGCGGCACACTGCCTCTTATTTAGAGGGTTATAGACAATATAGGCAACTATAGTATAGCAGAAAAGGCATTATTTTTTCAATCTGATTTCAAGAGCAGGGAAACGCAACCCAGTCTTTGTGAGAAAACGAAGTAAATTTTGAAATGGAGAGAGAGAGAGAGAGAGAGAGAAATTGTGCTAGAAAATCACATGACAAACAAACTCAAAGAAACTGGAAATGGGGATTTTCCCATGGCAAAGAGCAAAACTGCCAAACACAACTTGGTCGGGTTGAAGAAGTATATATACGAAAACTCCATTCTATACTTTCTATCTATTTGATCTATAATCTCTTTACAAAACAAACCCAACCTATGTACAACGGGAATTTTGTTGATCCAAATTGACTCATGCCGACGTCAATCAAGCTGCAAGCTTCCTCCTCTGCTGTTGAAGCTCTGCCTGCGCTTGGCCGGAGACACCCCTTGTGCCTGCCTGCTTTTCGGGGGCGACAAAAAGTTCTTGATCCGCTGCTTCGGCGGGGACATAAAGCCGCTCACCTGCCTCTGCTTAGGCGGCGACATGAAACCACCTTGACCAGGCGACGCAAAGGTTCCACCTTCGGGGACTGAACCCAAGTTCTTCCCGCTGAACCTCCTCCCGTAATCCACGGTAGTCTTGTTCTTGATCCACCACCTCCCTCCATCGCTCCCTTGCATACAGGCGGGTGTCGGAGAAGGCGCCAGGTACCACCACGCGCACGTGCAGCAGATGGCGAAGGTCCTGCCGAAGGCCGCGAGGCAGATGAGGATCACCGCGAGTAGCAACAGAGGCCGAACTCCTTGACAGGGTGGGCCCACGTGGGCCGTGCGGCACCGAGGCCGTGACCAGCACCGGAGAGCATCCGCCTTCGGTGGCGCCACAGAAGCCGTTGACGGTACGGCAGCGGCCGGTTCTGGGTGTTTCTTCTCCTGTGTTGAAGTTGACGGAGCGTGTTGGATGGGCTGCTGCTGGGGTGACTTGGGAGGGCTCAACGGCCCCGAAGCCGGGGGGCTGCAGCTGCTTGCTCGCCGTTTCAGCTTCTTCTTATCTTGCCGCTGGTGGTCGTCGCCGGCGGCCTTAGAAGCAATACCCTTCGTCTTCTTCTTTCTCTTCTCCTCCTCCAACTCCGTGGCCGTCGGGATCCTGACTACAATCGGGACCCACTGGGAGTCGGAGTACTCGAACCTGACCATGGACCCTTTCTCCCCAACCTTTTCCACGATCCTCTGCCTCCGCGCCTCCAGTTCTGCCAGCACGGCGTAGAAGGTGTCTAACCCCCTGGAAGAGTAAGGGTTCTTTGACGCCCTCCTCTCCTTCTTGGACCTAGACCTGGACCCCCTCGGCGTCGACGGCGCCGACGACGAAGACTCGCCGCCGTCGCGGTCGCCGGAGTCTACATGTGCGAAGCTCAAGCTGCCGCAGAACATACCTCGTATCGACCCAGAATTAGATCTTTGCCCCCTCCTTCTCTTTCTCTGCCGCTTTCCTTCTCGGTATCAGCTGGGATTCTCTTCCTTAATCCTCAGTGTGATAATCACGGATATATATACGACTTTGCAAGACGGTTATTATCCTCAGCGACGGCGCCGGTTGAAATCAGCTGCCGCTAGTGATGACAGAAAGGCAATAAACAAGACGTCGCTAGCATTAGACAAATAAAAGCGTGTTTGTTTGTGTAGGGGGTTCTTCTGTCTATACTTATACAACATATGGCGTGACTTAAAAACGTATGCTTGGGCAACGGGCTTGCAGCTTAAAGGTCTCGTTGAGGTGCGTCATGTGCTTGCGGTGCTAGTTGTGCCCATGGCCTCTCCTCAGTCGCTGGGCGCGTAACGTGGATGACCAGTGAATTGGGAATTACAGGCGAAGACGGCTGCTCCCACGACTCAATTGCACAACCTGTTAGATTAGACGACGATCATTAGCCTGTGGGGGCAGCTTGGATTAGGAAACGGTCTCATGGTGCATGCTCTGTTGTTATGGATTTATATTATTGATTGACACGCTGGAATGACCGGGAAACCATGACATTAATGTTTATTTTGAATGGTAATTGGTAATTTGATCAAGTGGGGTGGGGAGCTAGCTCTTATCTTCTTGTGGGGGGGGGGGGGGGGGGGGGGGTCTCCAGAAGCTTACTTTTCCTCTGTCCTCGTCGTCATCCTGGCGTAATGTTTGTTTGATGATAAAACAAGAGGTGGACTCTTCTCCCTCAGCTTAGACCCTCTGTAATGCGGGGCAAACAGTTTCTTCTTAATACCCATACGATAGTTTTTTTTTCTTCCAGCTTTGACTCTTCTTCTCCTTTGGCATTAAAAATTTCTCTCTCTAGAACTCACTATTCTTGTAGCTACTAGGTATATCCCGAGCAAAAGGAACGAGTTTAAGAATAAACATATTGTCGAGGCGACTTTCCATCACTTTATTTAATTAATGAAAAAAAGTAAAATTAGAGTTAACTACCAATTATATTTTGAGGAAATTTGATTGGAAGGAAAAGATATTTATTAAAACTTGTTTCAACCAATGTCATATCAAACGCATTGATAATGAAGAAGAAGAAGAAGAAGAAGAAGAAGAAGAAGAAGAAGAAGAAGGTGAAACAATGGATAAAAGTAGTAACAAGTGCTTCCTCGCGTTGATGATGTCACTACGCAAGAGTTTGCTCCAATGTAGAGATGCACACAACTTTATTAGGAGACACAAGGTCCGATTAGTAATTATTATAATTTGGTATAAAAATTATTTATATACACTAACGCAAAGACAAATATGCAATTTAAAAAACTAAAGACAAAGCTTACATTCAAGCTCGTCTAGGAACATCATATACCCTTATGAGAATACACAAGGGTTCATTTTTAATTTAAAAAATTAAGGGGGAAAAAACAAATCAAAGCCTTTTTATGTTCTTGTACTATGGTCTTATTTGAATAAAGAATAATTTTCAAAAAAGAATATAACCAAATTGCATACAATAACTTTTACATTCTTTTCTATTTGGTACATATTAGGATACAAGGACTATTTTGTGATTTAGAGCGGAGTCTAGGGTTTGACTTCTAGTTTTGAGCTATATTAAAGGTGGACATGAAAGAAGAAAAGATAAGAATTAAACCTAGACTAACCCTACATAATCGATGTTAAATAACAAACTAGTGGAGCAATTAGATTAAGTTAGACCAACCAACACCAAGAGAGAGCGATTAACTACACTAGACTAGTAGTTACACTACGAAAGAAAGAAACGACTACACTAAGAAATTAACTAAGCAAAATGTAGCATATTCAACTAAACAAGAACCGACTACTCTAACAAGAATAAACTAGCATGAGTATGCAAGATGAACTAACCAAACAAGAGACAAACTAGTAGCAAGAGGGCATATTAGGGTTCTAACAAGTAACAAAAATAGTGGCCCATTTGGGAGCATATGCAACCATAGACAATGCAATTATGTACTACTTATTTACAAACATCAAACAAACAAGTTATAAAAAAAAATAGAGTATGCATCATATTCTATTAGTCGACCACAGATGGCATGGCGGTGTATAGGATAACTAGTCCCTATTACTTCCCATCTATCCATATGAGGCTCTATTCATTGAGGAATATGTGGCAACCTACTATGCTAAACGAGATTACTCAAAACTAAAATACTAATAAAACACTAATTAATCATATTATCATAAAGGTACATAATTAAACATTTAAAATAAACTTTCTAAACATATAAGAGAAAATTTACACAGAAGTCCAACATCTTGCATATATATACAACCATATCATGTATCTTTATATTTTTTCCCGGATCTCAGTCACAACCTGTTATACAAAAATATATTGTCGACATATTTACAAAATGTACAATAACACAATTACACTACCAAAATATTGAGTCATTGCACATCATCTATTAAACTTCTCCGCACGGACCTGAGAGTACATGGATGACTCTAGGACTCACTAAACAACTCGCTAACCTTCTTCCTCTACAAATCTCCAAACTGTCCTTTTTGCTACCACGGGTCTGAAGGTGTTGCTGAAGATCACCTAAAAAGATGTAGTGAGCCATCATGAGGTGAGACCCATGTCCCAACAAGAGATATAACTTATAAAAACATCACTGGATTATCACAAATATAAACTTGTATTAATCAGTCAAAGCATATAGTATTACAAAGTTGAAAGACTATATAATCTACACAAAATATTAGGCATAACTATAATCATAAGTATAGTTGATTTCACTTATAACAATATAAATCATCTACATATTAAAAGAAATAAAGCAAGGATCATCATCTAATGTGAGTCACCAAGTAACCCTAACAAATATGCTACACGACTGGTTTACATATTCTTTTAGGCTGTGGGTAGTTTGAGGCCTACCATTCAAACTACTACCTAACCACTATAAAGTCACAATCAGCCCCATATAAGATCTAAAATGTCTGGAATCCTAAGATCTCTTTCCCTTGATCTGTATGAGTAACAATCATAATGGCACATCGGCCCAACTACTAAAACAACCTAGTTTGTCCTGGGTACACAAGCCATGGCAGTAGAAACTAGGGAATAACCCTCAAAATCCAAGTTATTACCGTAGTCACTCTAAACACATATCAACTCTTAGACACAGCTTCTACCTCTCTCTAAAAGCTTGGGATCCATATGGAAGAGAAATACCCTCTCTGCACTCGCATATACTCAATAGTATATGGCTCTGATCTCCTCTTTTAGTTACTCGTTTCACTATCCAACAAGTTCTGACACTAAAATAGTTCTATGGTCACACGGCGCTACATGATTAGGCTTACACTTGATTGGTTACATGTTTTTAGTGAAACTCCTAAAGTATGCCTACATAATAAATTGTAGAGTACAACTTTAGAAGATATAAAACATATGAAATATGTCCCATGTCATTCCATCATGGTGTAGTTCATCACTGGCCCTTTAGAGGTCTAAGCATCAAACTAGGACCCATAACAACCCAAAATATCATTTAGGAAAAATAGTAATAACTTCTTGTAGGAACATCATTATCATCCACAATTGTAGAGCGTTTAACAAGTCAAAAACAAGATAACGCCCCATATTTCAGCATAAATGTCCACCAGATGTAAGAGTTATGTCATTTCCAAGAACTAGGCATTTATGTGATCAAAACCTAACATGAATGAGCTACTTTCAACATTATGATTTTGTCTAACTATCATTTCTACACAAATATAGTAAATAAAAGTACTAAAAACACCATCAGTTAACCATCATATAATAAGGTTATAAAGTGTGGGTCACACTTATGTACATTGGGTACCAAAACATCACAAATATGACACTTTTAGAAGTCATAACACCAATATTTCATATTTCAGACCTTCCATGTTAAAGAAAAGCTCATTTATAGAGGAAGAAACGTTCATAGGAACTAAGAAAATCTTAGCAACTTGTTTCATCATCATTCTCATCTCAAACAATGCACAAAAGGCCATCTTTCTTTATATTATGAGTTTTCTAGAACAAGATTTACATATTAGTGGTTATATAACTTGCCTTAAGGTGAAGAAGAGTGTCCAAATAGCAAGGTATCATGAAGAAGAGAGAGTAAAACACTGAGCTGTGTACTCCAAAGACCCCAAGGTAGCCCCTATCTTCAAGAACAGTGTAGATCTAGAGCAAAATAGAGAAGAAAAGAGGTTTCTTCATCCATATGCACGAGTTTCCAACAAGAAAAACCATAGATCTTGACCACAGTGGAGGAGAGAAGAAGGAAAACAACAAGAAAATGAGGTTAAGAGGGAAGATTCATGACTTTGGTGGGAACCCATTATGTGAGAAACTCCTTATCCCAATTATTCTCTAAGTTCACTAGACTAGGAACTTGTAGGTCTTCTAACTTAGGTGGGATAAGATTCTTGGTTGAACTATGTAATGTATGATCCCTGCACCACCATTTATCCTTTTGGATGTTGATGTCACTTCCATTGATCAATATCACCATAGAGTTTTCTTCTATGAAGTCTTTGTACATCAAAGTTGCCCGTCAAAGTCTAGAAATATTTGTGATGTTACCATGCAGATGGCTTCTGAACTTCTCAATCAATTTGGAGCACCACAAAGTTTCCCTCTCGGTACTCAGTTCATATGTGTATTTAGCTTTCATGGCCATGTTCCCCTCATGGACTTTAAACCCAAACCCCTTATTGTTTATTGCAAGTGACCTTGTCCCAAGTTACAAGAGATAGTGGGTGGCTCTTATAATTACCTTCCCAAATGAAAGACCTAATGTTGTTGTTGACTCTATCACACATTTTCAATGGGATAATTGTGGGCTCTGATCTCCAAACCATGACATAAACACGATTAAAACTTAGCGGAAGCGAATCGGTAATCAGCGGAAGACAAAAATCACGGGAAATTAAAACTTTTCGAGATAAGAACTTGTATCCATAAAAATTCCTTTCATAAAGAGAGGTAACTGTTTACATCTCAGGATAATTACTTCTTGAGTAATTATATACATCAAGATACAAAATCTCAAGATCACATAACACAAGACTCCAAGACCTGAGAGTACAGAGGACACATAGGACTGACTCTAACTACACCACATGGCAGGACAAATCTCCACCTGAGATTACTGCTGCCCCTGGTGCTGCTGCTGTTGAGACTGATCACCTGTAGGCTGGTTCCTTCGTCTCCGACGTCCACCTAAAAAGTTGAAGCCTACGGGGTGAGACAATTATACATAATTGTCCCAGCGAGAGTTATAACTCTTCGCCAGAAGCTTTATTATAACATCAAAGAATATCTTAAACAGTAAAGCCTTCAAAGCATTCTATAGCAGTTGCAGTTATAACAAGATCTCTACAATTTAGGAGATATGGAGAATATCAACATTATTGCAATGTAACATCAACCAACTAACTTGGAGTCATCTCTAACAAGTTATACTACCTGGTTGATTATGTTTTACAAACAACATTATGCCCTGTGGAGATGAGGCTTACCACTCAAACTCCAACTGATCGCTGAGAAGCCGCATCAGTATCATACATAGGTCATTAAGAGAGCCGGATTCTCATGACCTTCACCTTCCTCAGTCAGTAAGAGGATCACTTGTAGGACATCTCGTGTCTCTACTATTATAGCTCACCAGGGTAAACTGGTCCTTCGCTATTCTAGAGTCACAGTGGCGTTCTGTACTCTCTTCGTCATCAGGAGGTTTCATATTTACCTACCACTGATACGGATATCTGTGCTTTCTTCGTCATCAGGAGGTTTCATGTTTACCTACCACTGATACGGTATGAAACTATAGTGAAGGATGGATGGATTACACATCTACATCACTTTCCTACACTAGGATGTAAGGTTCTACACATCCATGTACCCCACATACTCAAAAGTATGTGCTCCAGGAGTTCCCTGAGGAAAACCTGTTTCACCATCACTTAATTTCTGACAATGATGGATCTATGATCAGGGCTCTACATTATACTTGATTAGTTAGGTACATTCAGTATTCTTTAACAGCATACATTGTTCTTCAAACAATAACAGTAGCATAGCAGCTATAAAAGAAGAATACTAAATGTAACATGCCTAACTTATATCAATCATCATTTCTCATTATCCTCATCACAAGTCATCTCTAAGGCATGACCTTGATGGTATTCATGGCTCTCATAGCCCAATATCAGCATAGGATGCCACTGGCAAGGCATCAGATTACTTTACTTATTCATAAGGCTAACAACATGCCTTCAATGAATATAACATCAACATCCATACCTGGATATGATTACCTTGATATCAGAACCTGCATGGTTAATACATCTGATAAAGGTAATACAACAATAAGGAATGTACTTCCTACTTTTGTCATAAGAGTTAAATCTTTAATTCTATTCAAATAGAGTTTATTGCTCAAAAGCATGCCATTACCCTTGAATTAGGGTTTACTATTCACATCAAGGTGAATTAAACTCATAACATCATCATGTATGAGTAACATCTTCATTGATGCTCTTGGATTAGTTAAAGGTTCATCATTTATCATAATTAGGGTTTCTATGATCTCACACAGGTGGATCATACCCTAATTATGCTCATTTCTGTGTATTGGGGATGCTTCAATTGAGTTTCCATTTAAAAAGGGTACTTTCTCTCTCTAGCAGTACTTTCTCTCTCTAGAAGTACTTTCTCTCTCATCATAAGGTTAGGTGATGTCAACATCACTCTAAAACAGGTTGGGTTGAGACATCATAGGCTTACATAGCCAAAAACATCACCATTAAGTGATTAGAGTTACTTTCTCTCTCTAGGGTACTTTCTCTCTCTAGAGTACTCTCTCTTTCATCATACTAATGGTTGATGATAACATTAGACTAGATCAGGTTAGATAGAGTCATTATGACTAAAAACATCATTCTCATGTAATTAGGGTTTGAATTGAGCAAGGTATAACTCAATTGACCCTTCAGGGGTATCTTGGTAATTCACCCCATTGATCATCATCATAGTCAAAAACCTTAGTCAAATAACCCCTTACTATCCTAGATTATCATTAGGGTTTGATTTGGGTAACATTGAACCATTTACATCATCAAATGATTGAATGTGGTCAACCTTGAGTCACATTGATTGATTTCAATCATTAATCATCAATTGGGTTGAGATTGGTTGAAAGTGTTGACCGTTTGCCCACTTTGACCCTCCAAGACCGCGAGCCTCTTTCTAGCTCCAAGACCGCGAGCCCCCTTAGGCTTCAAGACCGTGAGCCTCTTCAAGGGTTCAAGACCGCGAAGCCTCCCATTGGTCCAAATTAAAGTTGAGACCGCGAGGACCAATTTGAGTTGAGACCGCGAGGGTCATGAAGACCGTTTGCCCTTCTTTGACCTCAGGACCGCGAGGCCCTTCACGGTCTTGAGACCGTGAGCCTCCTCTCGGTCTTGAGACCGTGAGCCCCCTCACGATCTTGAGACCGTGAGCCCTCTCACGGTCTTGAGACCGCGAGCCCTCTCACGGTCTTGAGACCGCGAGGCTCTCATGGTCTCAGCCGCTTGGTCCTTCAACAAGGCTCAAAGGTGCAACCGATAATGTCAACCCATGTTGAAGCCCTCAAATGGTCAAAGCTATGTTGACCACTCATGGATTTTAGTCAATTAAGGTTATGCTTGATCACTTGGTCATTCAATTGACCCATAATAGTTAACCAATTATGGTTGAAATCGATTCAATTAGGGTCTATCAATGTTCACCCATCAACACTCAACAGTGTGCATCAACACAAGGTTGAACCCTTCAATTGAGCTCCAATTGGGCCCAAACTTGGCCAAAATGGTCTTGAGGTCATGTGGGTAGACCCCACATGGTCTTAAGACCGTTTGACCAAGATTTTATCAAAGTCTAAGGTGATTTGATAGGGGTTGAACCATGATTGAACCACAAACAGAATTTTTGATTAAATTACTAACTTATTTGCAATTGGGTGCTCAATTGGTCAAATTACTCAACCCTAGACCTTCAAACGGTCTTGGTTGATTGCCCTCACGGTCTTGAGACCGTTTGGATGAGTTCCAAACGGTCTTGAGACCGTTTGCCCATCCAAATTTTGGATTCTAATGCAGATTCATCAAGGTCTGACCCATTGAGTTGATGATCATGTCAATATTTAATTGCAATGTAATTTGGTGTAATTGCACCTTTAATTGGTCAACTATCCTTGACCCCAGACCTCCAAACGGTCTTGGTTGATTGCCCTCACGGTCTTGAGACCGTTTGGTGACCCCCAAACGGTCTTGAGACCGTTTAGGTCAATCAACCCTAAAAACCCTAATTAGGTCACCATAATTTCAGTACTGATTTTATCTAGGGTTAGCCCTAGTATTCACCCTTCAACTCTTAGCCCGTTTGGAATAAGACCATCAAACTTGGTGAGTTGTTAATTAACATAATTTTGAACAGTAATCTCATACGGTCAATGCTTAGTCAACGACCTTACACGGTCTTGAGACCGTTTGCCCAAAAAGGCAATTTCAGACCGTTTGAGAATCAGCAATTAATTCATTTAAAGTTGTGACTTAAAAAGGTCATATCTCCCGATTCCTTTAGAGTTAGTCTCTCAAATTTTGAGGGTCATTATCCTATATAATTAGGAACAGATTTCTTATACGGTCCACGCTCGGTCAACGGGGCCAAACGGTCTTGAGACCGCGAGCCCTCTCACGGTCTCGAGACCGTTTGCTCACCTCGCGGTCTTGAGTCCGAGAGAGCAAACTGTTAGGACCGTTTAAGGAAAAGAAAAGCGGTGGGTTTTTCTTGGAAATCACGCCTTCATCTTCTAGCTCAAGAACAGTACAGATATCCCACGGGTTTGCTTGCAAAATAGCAGGGAAAAGTAGGGAAATACTAAGAGCTATCATCAAATCGCATATAAAGATGCACATAGTAAAGCATAGGTTTAGAGTTATAAAACCCGCCTAAAGCTTGCTTCTTGAGCTCCAAGCTTTCAAGCTCCAAGCTCTAATGGCGTCCTTGAGTTCCCACAGGTTGGCCAAGGTGAAAACTCCAAGGAACGATGAAAAGAGACGGCTAGAAAGATAGGGTTTCGAGAATTAGCCATGAAGATGACCTTGAATTCGAATTCTAACCATGGAATTAGGCAAGAAGAGGGGTTTAAACCTACCTTGCACCCCTTGTTCGTCCTCCTTATATCCAAGGAAGTCCTTGGTAGTCTTTGGTGAAATGAAACAGTAAGGGAACGAAGGTTAAGTTCCCTTGCAACTAAGGGAAGGAGAGCTTATATACATGGGGTAGGATTTTCAACATTAGTTCATAAGTTTCCCTTAATTCCAACTAAGTCCTTCCTTTATTACTTGCTCGTCCCTTCCTCTTTATTCTAAGGACAAACCTTATCTTAATGTTATAGAAAAGAAGGAAAGGAAGAACAATCTAATAATAAAGTTCATACTTAAAGGGATATTGCACATATACCCTGATTATTCAATAACAAAGCCTATTTCTTAACTTGATAACTCAATTGAGGTGAATTCCTCATCATTTCTTATATAAATGATGGAAAAGGTCTAAAAAGATACATTATATGACATTCTTTACAAATTGCATCCCATCATTTGGGTAAATTGCATTTTACCCCAAATTAGGGTTTCAAGCCCTGGGATTGCTTCCACAGCTGCACCTTGGTGCTCTAGCTTGGGAAATCCCTCAAACTTTGCCAAAGAGATTCTCATGATGTCTCAACATCAGAGGAACATCTCATCATGTGCAAATTGCAAGCTAACCCTTTCAACTGGGTAAATTGCACATAGGTCCCTGTATATCAAAACAATGCTACAACTTTAAATAAAAAGGGGCAAATACTGAAATATATGTTTCTGAGAAGCTTAATTACATGCTCAGAGTTAATCACAAAGATTTAATTACATATTTAGGCAAAATACCTAGGGTTAACTCATAACCCAGGTCAGGGATGTTACAAATTATCCACCCCTTACAAGGATTTCGTCCCCGAAATCGATAAAACATATTACGAGAAAAGGGCAGGATACTTCCTTCTCATCTCATCCTCTAACTCCCAAGTGGCTTCTTCAATACCACGATGGTTCCAGAGGACTTTCACAAGACTTATATCTTTCTTCTTTAACTTTTTAATTCGTTTATCAAGGATTGACACTGGTCCCTCCTCATAGGATATGTCATCATTTAATTCTACTTCCATAGGTTGTAGAACTGACTCGGTGTCTGGGTGACATTTCTTCAATATAGAAATGTGAAACACAGGATGTAATCTTTGTAACTCTGGGGGCAGCTCTAGTTTATATGCTACCTTTCCAATCCGTTCAATGATTGGATAAGGCCCCATATATCTAGGAGCTAACTTCCCCTTCCTTCCAAAACGAAGGACCCCTTTCCAAGGTGAGACCTTAAGATACACTTTGTCTCCAACCTGGAACTCTAAAGGTCTACGACGTTTATCAGCATAAGATTTCTGCCTATCTTGAGCAGTCTTAATCTTATGTTGTATTACTTTAATCTTTTCTGTGGTTTGCTGCACCAGGTCGGGACCTAACAACTGGTGCTCACCAGTCTCAAACCAACACAAGGGTGATCTACAACGTCTACCATATAAGGCTTCATAAGGTGCCATATCAATACTATGCTGATAGCTATTGTTATAGGCAAACTCTATTAAGCTTAGGTGTAGATCCCAACTTCCGGTGAACTGGAGAACACATGCTCGCAACAAGTCTTCTAAGGTTTGTATGGTCCTTTCCGACTGTCCATCAGTCTGTGGATGAAAGGCCGTACTAAATCTTAGCTTAGTGCCTAAGGCACTGTGCAACTGTTCCCAAAAACGACTTGTAAACTGAGGACCTCTGTCTGAAACTATTGTGACAGGAACTCCGTGCAAACGCACTATCTCTTGAACATACAACTCTGATAACCTTTCAGCAGAATAGGTTGTTTTGACAGGTAAGAAATGTGCTGTCTTAGTCAACCTATCAACAATTACCCAAATGGAATCATGTCCTTTGCTTGTCCTGGGTAGGCCAACAACAAAGTCCATGGTCACATGGTCCCACTTCCACTGTGATATGGGTAAAGGTTGCATTGTCCCTGCAGGCTTCTGGTGTTCAGCTTTAACTTGCTGACACACAAGACACCTCAGAACAAACTCTGCAACGTCCTTCTTCATCCCAGGCCACCAATACAGATCCTTCAAATTCCGATACATCTTGGTGCTCCCTGGATGCATAGCATACATGAAAGAATGGGCTTCTTCCAGGACTAACTTCCTTAAGTTGTCCACATCCGGCACTATCATTCTTCCATTATAACAAGCTACTTGATCTTTTGAGTCATGCAACCCATCTTGCTTCTCATTTCCATACTCAGATCTTATTTGTTGAACTGCAGCATCATCTAGCTGTGCTTCTTTAATCTGCTCTCTTAGGGTAGGTTTAATATGCATCTCAGCTAACAAACCGGCTAGGAATGACACCTTCAACTGTACATTGTCTTGCCTTAAAGAGATAAGCATATCTCTTCTAGAGCATACTAAAGAGTTTAGTTGTGCTCTATTCATGGTTGATGTTGCTGATTTCCTACTCAAGGCATCTGCAACAACATTGGCCTTACCTGGATGGTAATCAATTGTACAGTCGTAGTCCTTGATTAACTCCATCCAGCGACGTTGCCTCATGTTGAGCTCATGCTGAGAGAAGATATACTTAAGGTTTTTGTGGTCTATGAAAATCTGGAATGTTTCTCCGTAGAGATAATGCCTCCAGATCTTCAAGGCATGAACCACAGCAGCTAACTCTAGATCGTGTGTCGGATAATTCTCCTCGTGTTTCTTAAGCTGTCGGGAAGCAAAAGAAATCACTTGTCTATCCTGCATCAACACACATCCTAGTCCATTTTTGGAAGCATCACAGAAAACTACATATCCTTTTCCTTGTTCAGGTAGCACTAATACAGGTGCACTTGTCAACCTCTCCTTCAGCAACTGGAAAGATTGTTGACACTTATCACTCCAAGAAAAAGGAACATCTTTCCGGGTTAACTTGGTCAAGGGTAAAGCTATGGAACTAAAGTTCTTTATGAACCTTCGATAATAGCCAGCTAACCCCAAGAAACTTCGAATCTCCGTCGGTGTTTTCGGTTGTTCCCATTGTAGAACAGATTCTACCTTTGTAGGGTCAACACGAATTCCCGAGGCGGATATTACATGTCCAAGAAAAGATACCTCCGGCAGCCAGAACTCACACTTGCTAAACTTAGCATACAACTTATGTTCTCTTAGCAAGGTCAAAGCTTGGCGAAGATGTTGCTCATGCTGCTGAGCATCTTTGCTATAAATCAGTATGTCATCTATGAAGACGACAACACACTGATCAAGGAAAGGTCGAAAAACTCTATTCATGAGTTCCATAAATGCAGTTGGTGCATTGGTTAGTCCAAACGACATAACCGTGAACTCATAGTGACCATATCTTGTCCTGAAAGCAGACTTGGATATGTCACTATCTTTAATACGGAGTTGATGATATCCAGACCTCAAGTCTATCTTTGAAAAGACTGTTGCACCACGCAACTGGTCAAAGAGATCATCAATCCTCGGCAGAGGATACTTATTCTTTATTGTCACTTTATTAAGTTGTCTGTAGTCGATGCACAACCGCATTGACCCATCTTTCTTTTTAACAAACAAGACCGGAGCACCCCAAGGTGAAGTACTCGGTCGGATAAAACCTCTCTCAAGTAACTCTTGAAGTTGTTTCTTGAGTTCTGCCATCTCGGCAGGAGCCATTCTATACGGAGTTTGAGCTATGGGTTTCGTATCTGGAATCAGATTGATTTCAAAGTCAATCTCCCGAGGTGGTGGTATACCAAGAAGTTCTTCAGGAAACACATCTTCGAATTCCTTGACTATGGGAACTTCGGCAGGATTGGTCCTTTCCTTGGTAACATCTACCACATGGGCTAAGAATGCATAACATCCTTGCCTCAACAGCTTATCAGCAACCATAGCTGATACAAGACAGGTGGGCAGAATCTTTCTTTCAGCTTGAAAGATCCATGTGTTGCTTTCATCAGCAAACACAGCTAACTTGGACTCACAATCCAAGACAACTCTATATCTTTCTAAGGTATCCATCCCAAGGATTATATCAAACCCCTGCATATCAAGTGGTATAAGGTCCACTTGAATGCGATGGTCAGAAAAGAAAAGGATGCAGGGAGAACATACCTCCTGCAAAACGGCAGACCCACTCAACGGAGTCTCTAACAACAAACTATCTGCTCTATGACTAACAGTCACATTGCAGTTACGAATTATTTCACGAGTGATGAAAGAGTGCGTAGCACCCGGATCAATCAGAACAGATACATCACAGGATATAGACATATCAGAATATAAAAGTTTCATCTGACCTGCCACTACCCGTGGATTGACCACTGCCTCAGGTGGGTTCATAGCATAGAACCTCACAGTCGCCTGGTGTTGAGGTGGTGCTGATGATCCAGCTTGAGACGCTTGTCCACGTCCTCGAGCTGCTCCTTGATGTTGTCTATTCTGAGATCCCTGTTGATTCTGTCTCGGAGGTTGTTGTGTCACACCGATAGGCCTAGAACGGCAAACCTTCATCAAGTGTCCCACCTTACCACAGTTGTAGCAACTCTTCTCCTGTTGCTGTGGTCTGGGTGGTCCAGTAACTGACACTGATGCAGAACTGTGTGTCCCTTGAAGCGGTTGACTCCGCCCTCTACCTCTGCTTGGTGTCCCTTGAGTTTGAAAACTCGATCTGGGTGGTGGAGGGTTAGGTGCAGAGAATCTAGGTCTCTTGGGATCCCTAGATGAAGAACCCTGGAACTGTGGATATCTTTTATGGGTTTGTCTTTTCTCAACCACAGATCTCTCTATCCTTCGGACTGACTCAACAAAGGTAGAGAATCTTTCTCTATTTTCTAAGGCAGACACAGGGGTTGACATATCGGAATTCAAACCCTTTTCAAATCTTCTGATTCTTTCCTCATCCGTAGCGGCCATGTGCGGACAGAACCGCAGCAACTCCATGAACTTAGCTTTATACTCACTAATGTTCATCATACCCTGTCTTAGTTTCTCAAACTGAGAGATCTTCTCATCTAGGAAGGTCTTTGGAAAATATCTATTGATAAATTCCCGACGAAACTCTTCCCATGAGAACTCTACTCCAGGTCTCTTCTGCTCTTCCATGTTCCACCAGTGACCAGCACTGCCTTTGAGAAGATAGACAACATGTCTAACCTTCTCAGCTTCCGGAATCATAAGAATCCTGAAAGCCTTCTCCAACTTTGTCAACCATAAGTCAGCATCTGCAGGGTCGGCAGTTCCGAAGTACTCGGTAGCTCCGACACAACGAAGTCGTTCGAATGTCTTACCAATACCTTGTACTTCAGGCTGGACAGGTGCCCTAGGTGCAGGAATGGGCATCCTATCGGTTATATGTGTCATGGCAGTCATGAACTGCCCGAACATCGTCTGTACAGCTGGATCACTCATGTCAGCTGGGTCGAACTGGGGTGGCTCTCTTGGCGACTCAGGTGCAGGTTGTTCTATTCTCGGAACTCTTGCACCGCCTCGAGGTGCACTAGCACTACTCTCTGCCACGTGCTCATCACGATGTTCTGACATTCTTATGTATCTTCTTCTCCTGAGGAGCAGAAGATTCTATTAGATAAGGAAGGAGTACTAAAGGTAGACTCGACATCCTAAGTCCTATGACTCTGTAGACTCAACTGAACCTGGAGCTCTGATACCACTAATTGTGGGCTCTGATCTCCAAACCATGACATAAACACGATTAAAACTTAGCGGAAGCGAATCGGTAATCAGCGGAAGACAAAAATCACGGGAAATTAAAACTTTTCGAGATAAGAACTTGTATCCATAAAAATTCCTTTCATAAAGAGAGGTAACTGTTTACATCTCAGGATAATTACTTCTTGAGTAATTATATACATCAAGATACAAAATCTCAAGATCACATAACACAAGACTCCAAGACCTGAGAGTACAGAGGACACATAGGACTGACTCTAACTACACCACATGGCAGGACAAATCTCCACCTGAGATTACTGCTGCCCCTGGTGCTGCTGCTGTTGAGACTGATCACCTGTAGGCTGGTTCCTTCGTCTCCGACGTCCACCTAAAAAGTTGAAGCCTACGGGGTGAGACAATTATACATAATTGTCCCAGCGAGAGTTATAACTCTTCGCCAGAAGCTTTATTATAACATCAAAGAATATCTTAAACAGTAAAGCCTTCAAAGCATTCTATAGCAGTTGCAGTTATAACAAGATCTCTACAATTTAGGAGATATGGAGAATATCAACATTATTGCAATGTAACATCAACCAACTAACTTGGAGTCATCTCTAACAAGTTATACTACCTGGTTGATTATGTTTTACAAACAACATTATGCCCTGTGGAGATGAGGCTTACCACTCAAACTCCAACTGATCGCTGAGAAGCCGCATCAGTATCATACATAGGTCATTAAGAGAGCCGGATTCTCATGACCTTCACCTTCCTCAGTCAGTAAGAGGATCACTTGTAGGACATCTCGTGTCTCTACTATTATAGCTCACCAGGGTAAACTGGTCCTTCGCTATTCTAGAGTCACAATGGCGTTCTGTACTCTCTTCGTCATCAGGAGGTTTCATGGTTACCTACCACTGATACAGATATCTGTGCTTTCTTCGTCATCAGGAGGTTTCATGTTTACCTACCACTGATACGGTATGAAACTATAGTGAAGGATGGATGGATTACACATCTACATCACTTTCCTACACTAGGATGTAAGGTTCTACACATCCATGTACCCCACATACTCAAAAGTATGTGCTCCAGGAGTTCCCTGAGGAAAACCTGTTTCACCATCACTTAATTTCTGACAATGATGGATCTATGATCAGGGCTCTACATTATACTTGATTAGTTAGGTACATTCAGTATTCTTTAACAACATACATTGTTCTTCAAACAATAACAGTAGCATAGCAGCTATAAAAGAAGAATACTAAATGTAACATGCCTAACTTATATCAATCATCATTTCTCATTATCCTCATCACAAGTCATCTCTAAGGCATGACCTTGATGGTATTCATGGCTCTCATAGCCCAATATCAGCATAGGATGCCACTGGCAAGGCATCAGATTACTTTACTTATTCATAAGGCTAACAACATGCCTTCAATGAATATAACATCAACATCCATACCTGGATATGATTACCTTGATATCAGAACCTGCATGGTTAATACATCTGATAAAGGTAATACAACAATAAGGAATGTACTTCCTACTTTTGTCATAAGAGTTAAATCTTTAATTCTATTCAAATAGAGTTTATTGCTCAAAAGCATGCCATTACCCTTGAATTAGGGTTTACTATTCACATCAAGGTGAATTAAACTCATAACATCATCATGTATGAGTAACATCTTCATTGATGCTCTTGGATTAGTTAAAGGTTCATCATTTATCATAATTAGGGTTTCTATGATCTCACACAGGTGGATCATACCCTAATTATGCTCATTTCTGTGTATTGGGGATGCTTCAATTGAGTTTCCATTTAAAAAGGGTACTTTCTCTCTCTAGCAGTACTTTCTCTCTCTAGAAGTACTTTCTCTCTCATCATAAGGTTAGGTGATGTCAACATCACTCTAAAACAGGTTGGGTTGAGACATCATAGGCTTACATAGCCAAAAACATCACCATTAAGTGATTAGAGTTACTTTCTCTCTCTAGGGTACTTTCTCTCTCTAGAGTACTCTCTCTTTCATCATACTAATGGTTGATGATAACATTAGACTAGATCAGGTTAGATAGAGTCATTATGACTAAAAACATCATTCTCATGTAATTAGGGTTTGAATTGAGCAAGGTATAACTCAATTGACCCTTCAGGGGTATCTTGGTAATTCACCCCATTGATCATCATCATAGTCAAAAACCTTAGTCAAATAACCCCTTACTATCCTAGATTATCATTAGGGTTTGATTTGGGTAACATTGAACCATTTACATCATCAAATGATTGAATGTGGTCAACCTTGAGTCACATTGATTGATTTCAATCATTAATCATCAATTGGGTTGAGATTGGTTGAAAGTGTTGACCGTTTGCCCACTTTGACCCTCCAAGACCGCGAGCCTCTTTCTAGCTCCAAGACCGCGAGCCCCCTTAGGCTTCAAGACCGTGAGCCTCTTCAAGGGTTCAAGACCGCGAAGCCTCCCATTGGTCCAAATTAAAGTTGAGACCGCGAGGACCAATTTGAGTTGAGACCGCGAGGGTCATGAAGACCGTTTGCCCTTCTTTGACCTCAGGACCGCGAGGCCCTTCACGGTCTTGAGACCGTGAGCCTCCTCTCGGTCTTGAGACCGTGAGCCCCCTCACGGTCTTGAGACCGTGAGCCCCCTCACGGTCTTGAGACCGTGAGCCCTCTCACGGTCTTGAGACCGCGAGCCCTCTCACGGTCTTGAGACCGCGAGGCTCTCATGGTCTCAGCCGCTTGGTCCTTCAACAAGGCTCAAAGGTGCAACCGATAATGTCAACCCATGTTGAAGCCCTCAAATGGTCAAAGCTATGTTGACCACTCATGGATTTTAGTCAATTAAGGTTATGCTTGATCACTTGGTCATTCAATTGACCCATAATAGTTAACCAATTATGGTTGAAATCGATTCAATTAGGGTCTATCAATGTTCACCCATCAACACTCAACAGTGTGCATCAACACAAGGTTGAACCCTTCAATTGAGCTCCAATTGGGCCCAAACTTGGCCCAAATGGTCTTGAGGTCATGTGGGTAGACCCCACATGGTCTTAAGACCGTTTGACCAAGATTTTATCAAATTCTAAGGTGATTTGATAGGGGTTGAACCATGATTGAACCACAAACAGAATTTTTGATTAAATTACTAACTTATTTGCAATTGGGTGCTCAATTGGTCAAATTACTCAACCCTAGACCTTCAAACGGTCTTGGTTGATTTCCCTCACGGTCTTGAGACCGTTTGGATGAGTTCCAAACGGTCTTGAGACCGTTTGCCCATCCAAATTTTGGATTCTAATGCAGATTCATCAAGGTCTGACCCATTGAGTTGATGATCATGTCAATATTTAATTGCAATGTAATTTGGTGTAATTGCACCTTTAATTGGTCAACTATCCTTGACCCCAGACCTCCAAACGGTCTTGGTTGATTGCCCTCACGGTCTTGAGACCGTTTGGTGACCCCCAAACGGTCTTGAGACCGTTTAGGTCAATCAACCCTAAAAACCCTAATTAGGTCACCATAATTTCAGTACTGATTTTATCTAGGGTTAGCCCTAGTATTCACCCTTCAACTCTTAGCCCGTTTGGAATAAGACCATCAAACTTGGTGAGTTGTTAATTAACATAATTTTGAACAGTAATCTCATACGGTCAATGCTTAGTCAACGACCTTACACGGTCTTGAGACCGGTTGCCCAAAAAGGCAATTTCAGACCGTTTGAGAATCAGCAATTAATTCATTTAAAGTTGTGACTTAAAAAGGTCATATCTCCCGATTCCTTTAGAGTTAGTCTCTAAAATTTTGAGGGTAATTAGCCTATATAATTAGGAACAGATTTCTTATACGGTCCACGCTCGGTCAACGGGTCCAAACGGTCTTGAGACCGCGAGCCCTCTCACGGTCTCGAGACCGTTTGCTCACCTCGCGGTCTTGAGTCCGAGAGAGCAAACTGTTAGGACCGTTTAAGGAAAAGAAAAGCGGTGGGTTTTTCTTGGAAATCACGCCTTCATCTTCTAGCTCAAGAACAGTACAGATATCCCACGGGTTTGCTTGCAAAATAGCAGGGAAAAGTAGGGAAATACTAAGAGCTATCATCAAATCGCATATAAAGATGCACATAGTAAAGCATAGGTTTAGAGTTATAAAACCCGCCTAAAGCTTGCTTCTTGAGCTCCAAGCTTTCAAGCTCCAAGCTCTAATGGCGTCCTTGAGTTCCCACAGGTTGGCCAAGGTGAAAACTCCAAGGAAGGATGAAAAGAGACGGCTAGAAAGATAGGGTTTCGAGAATTAGCCATGAAGATGACCTTGAATTCGAATTCTAACCATGGAATTAGGCAAGAAGAGGGGTTTAAACCTACCTTGCACCCCTTGTTCGTCCTCCTTAGCTCCAAGGAAGTCCTTGGTCGTCTTTGGTGAAATGAAACAGTAAGGGAACGAAGGTTAAGTTCCCTTGCAACTAAGGGAAGGAGAGCTTATATACATGGGGTAGGATTTTCAACATTAGTTCATAAGTTTCCCTTAATTCCAACTAAGTCCTTCCTTTATTACTTGCTCGTCCCTTCCTATTTATTCTAAGGACAAACCTTATCTTAATGTTATAGAAAAGAAGGCAAGGAAGAACAATCTAATAATAAAGTTCATACTTAAAGGGATATTGCACATATACCCTGATTATTCAATCACAAAGCCTATTTCTTAACTTGATAACTCAATTGAGGTGAATTCCTCATCATTTCTTCTATAAATGATGGCAAAGGTCTAAAAAGATACATTAGATGACATTCTTTACAAATTGCATCCCATCATTTGGGTAAATTGCATTTTACCCCAAATTAGGGTTTCAAGCCCTAAGATTGCTTCCACAGCTGCACCTTGGTGCTCTAGCTTGGGAAATCCCTCAAACTTTGCCAAAGAGATTCTCATGATGTCTCAACATCAGAGGAACATCTCATCATGTGCAAATTGCAAGCTAACCCTTTCAACTGGGTAAATTGCACATAGGTCCCTGTATATCAAAACAATGCTACAACTTTAAATAAAAAGGGGCAAATACTGAAATATACGTTTCTGAGAAGCTTAATTACATGCTCAGAGTTAATCACAAAGATTTAATTACATATTTAGGCAAAACACCTAGGGTTAACTCATAACCCAGGTCAGGGATGTTACAATAATTGTTGTTTAAGTAATGTAGCTTGGGATGGAAGATAGCATGGACTTGGCAAGGCTTACTTTGCAGGCGAAGGAGAGGCACCTGGTTGACCATGAATTTATGCTAGCTGACATCTTGTTCATGATCTCTTCGTATGTATCTTGTGTCACCCTAGAGTGGATTAAGGGTACACCAAGGTATTTGCCTAGGTTTTCCGACTGGTTAAATCCACTAATTTTGCATATCTTTCTCCTTGTTCTTTTTGGGACACTTCTAGAAAAATGAATACATGACTTCTTGACCAAAATTGTAACATCCCTGACCCGGGCTATGCTCTAACCCTAGATGTTTTACTTAATAATGTTGATTAGATGCTTGTTCATATTTCTTGGAAAGTAATTAAGGCCCAAGAGGAACTTATATTTCAATTTTAGTCCTTTTTTAATAATGTTGAAACATTGTTTTGTTAGTTTTGGATTAAAGTGAAAATTACCCAAGTTGAGGGGTTAACTTGCAAATTGTACATGATATAATGTTCCTCAGATGTTGAGGCATCATAAGAATGAGAATGATGTAGTGGTATGGTTTCCACAAGCTTGAGCACCAAGATAGAGCTGGCTGAGCAATCCTTGTGCATTAAAACCTAGTTTTGGTGTAATGTGCAATTTACCCAAAACCTAGGGTTCAATATGCAAAATACCACTTCTAGAGGCCCCCCCATATTTCTTGGCATCAAGTAGAGAAAAGAAAATGGGAGGGGCGCCTCATTTGAATTATTTTGGAGGAGAGAGAATCTTGATATTAAAATAATCAAGATTTAATCATAATTGAAACCCTAATTCAATTGGGCTCAAAACCCTAATTGATGATCAATTGAACGTTGAATCAATTAGAAGATGATTAATTAATATCAATTGAAGTATGGTGCTTAGGTTCACCTGATGACTAATTACAAGGATTCGATTATGAAGGAATTAATCTTGGAAACCCTAAATCAATAAGAGTGGTTGAGACCATTTTTGGTCCAATCAATTTTGAGGAGGTTTGGACTCAAACGGTCTCAAGACCGTTTGAGTCCAAATGGTCTTTAGGGGATATTAGTATAATATGATTAAGGTGTTTAATTCCTTTTCTTTTAATTCTTGGATAATGAAGAGGCTTTGCAAGGGGATAAAGATGGCTTCGTGGCCAAGGAATTGAGGAGGAAGAGGCGACACTAATTTGGAATTAAAAGATTTTATAAGACATTTTCTCTCTCATTGATTTTCTTGTAAAAACACCTTTTACAACCCAAATCAAAGGCTTTTTTGAATCCACTTCCTCTCTTTGCTGGCAAACCGACCAAGGGAGCTAGGAGCAGCAGGAGGACGACCCCCAACCTGTTGGTAAGCTTCTTGATCTTCTTTCACCTCGATTTCATGGTGGAAATCAAAAAACAATGCATGATTTCTTCTCTATTTCACTCCATCTTCAATCCTATCCAATCTTTTCACTGCAATTCTTGAGGACGAGCCTTGTGAGAGTTGCAAAAGCTTCCTCCACCATTGTTGACGTGAAGCTCCAAGCTTTGAAGCTCAATTGGAGGTGGGTTATATAACTTAAACCCTTAAATGTTGTTATTGCATTCAATTCTCCATTATTTGTTGAACATTTTGTTCTATTTGAAATTCCCTTGATCCATTGCTGTAATTACCATGAAAATGACAGTATCTTTTGAATCAATGAAGGTAGATGATGATGACATCATCTTGGGTACGCAATCCAACAAGTTTCCCTTGCAAACGGTTTTGAAGATCTTGGTCCAAACGGTTTCACCAAACCATTTGGAGACTAAACGCTTTGCAAACCGTTTAGATTCTTGAAACCCAAACCATTTAGGGTGGTTGACCATTTGGATGGGTTGACCATTTGAGATCAAGACTCTAGTACTTGTTGGATGAAGATCTAATAGTTCCAATTGATTGAATCAATATATGGACAATCATCTAATTAGGAACCCTAATCGGGTTGAGTGCTGATTTTGCAATTGATTAATTTAATTCTCTGGGTTGATTAACCCAAACGGTCTCAAGACCATTTAGAGATTACCCAAACGGTCTCAAGACCGTTTGGAGATCAAACAAGACCATTTGGAGGTCTAGGGTTGAGTATGGTTGAGTATTTGAAGGTCCAAGGATATCAAATGGTAATGCAATCAATAGTTTAATTGTTGATCAATCTAATGATCCAAATCCTAATTGAATTTCACAATTTTAAGTGATGGGATGGGGAAAACGGTCTCAAGACCGTTTGGAGGTCATCCAAATGACCTCAAGGCCATTTGAGGTTAGGTCATGCCCACTTTTAATGATGGTCCAATGATTTCAAAGCAATTAGTTCTACAATGACTAATATTGAAAGTTCATCGATTTCAACCCTAATTCAATTGGGTTCAAAACCCTAATTGATGATCAATTGAAGGTTGAATCAATTGAAAGATGATTCATTAATCTCAATTGAAGTATGGTGCTTAGGTTCACTTGATGAGTAATTATAAGGATTCAATTATGAAGGAATTAATCTTGGAAACCCTAAATCAATAAGAGTGGTTGAGACCATTTTTGGTCCAATCGGTTTTGAGGAGGTTTGGACCAAACTGTCTCAAG
This sequence comes from Alisma plantago-aquatica, assembly GCA_963693085.1. NCBI lineage: Eukaryota > Viridiplantae > Streptophyta > Magnoliopsida > Alismatales > Alismataceae > Alisma > Alisma plantago-aquatica. The sequence goes on from OY856410.1 coordinate 1,526,141,747, forward strand.
ACCGTTTGAGTCCAAATGGTCTCAAGACCGTTTGGGACCAAACGGTCTCAAGACCGTTTGGGACCAAACGATCCCAAACCGATTGAGACGCAAACGGTTTCAAGTATCTACTTTGTCAAACGGTTTCAAGTATCTACTTTGTCAAATGGTTTCAAGTATCTACTTTGTCAAATGGTTTCAAGTATCTACTTTGTCAAACAGTTTCAAGAACCTACTTTGCTAAATGGTTTCAAACCGTTGGACCAAGACCGTTTGGAGGTCTAAATGGTCTTAGACCGTTTAAAGGTCATCTATGCAAGACCGTTTGAGGTCTGGTTGGTCAAGACCGTTTGGGGTTTAAGTGACCAAGACCATTTGGGAAGTAATTAACCAAAACTGTATGGACACTTAAGGTGACGAAAGATCAATTGATTAATTAATTATTATATAATGGAATTCAAGGATGATTATGGTAATTGTACTCTTAATAAGATAGAGTGATTAGCACCTTTTGAATGATTAATCTTTGATGATTATGGAAGTAATGATACAATACATGTGTCTGCTCTCCAATCAAGTTGAGTTGACCTAATCTAATCAAGTCGGAATTAAGCATCATCTTATAGAAGATGAGAGAGAGAGGACTTCCTACATGAATGATAATCATGTAGTGGTTAATCCTCAACACTTTCAACATTAATGAATGTGTAATTAGGATATGATCCTTGAATAAGAGATCATGAACCCTAATTAAGAAGGTCAATGAGCCCTAACCCTAATTGAGGACAATGATAGGTGAAACCCTAATCTTTGGTAATGGTATGACCCTAATTTAGGGTAATGACTTGAGAAAACCTAATTTAGGGAATTTTAATAATAAACCCTGATTGAATGTGAATAGTAAACCCTAATTGAGGATGATGTTATGAGAAACCCTAATCAAAGGTAAAGCTATATGAAACCCTAAAGTGAGGGTGATGTCATGTGAAACTCTAGATAAGGTTAAGGTCAAAATGAAACCTTAATGCAATAATGAGATGTAAAACCTGATTCAAGGTGATACGATGTACTGGTATGTGACATTTTGATATGAAATCCTACACTGATATATGATAAAGATATGTGGAGCCCTAATCTTGGGTTGTAAGGTATGAAACCCTAATTTTGGGAAGTATGATGATAAATCATAACCCAAATCTGGGAAATGAGATAAAGTATTCCTAATGGACATAATTTGGGAAATCCTAACTCAAAGGAGGAAATGATGATGTTACTCTTACAATGCATAGTGCTGATTTGTAATTGATATAATTGTTATCATGTGCACTAATTATGTAGGTTTCATGAGATGGTGGACATAGCCAGGTATGAGCTATGATGCTTTACTATTGAATTTTCTTTATGGGCCTTGTGAGCCATAATATGTTGTGTTGCCTAGTGAGAGGTAACAAGAGATATTATTGGGCTTTAAGAGCCATGTGAAATACCTACACTGTAATTATTATGTTTACAATGATCAGATGACCTGAAGGCATTAAGTTACCTGATAAAGTGGTAATAAGTGTTTTGATGAATTAAGGGTTTGAACACCCATGTTTCATAATCATGATGATGAGATGTTAAGGGATGAGAATACCCTGATGTGATAAGGGATTGAGATCCCAAAGTCTAATAAAGCTTTAAAAAGAACTTGATAGAAATAGTACTCATTCTTTGTAGCAACTGTTACAATGTTTTATGTTTGAAAAACATGTTTGATGCTAAAATAATATTGTAACATACTTATTTAATCAAGTGAAATTGTATCATGTAGAGCCCTGACCATAGATCCATCATCGTCAGTAGTTTGATGATGGTGAAATAGGTTTTCCTACGAGAACTCCTGGAGGGCATACTTTTGAGTATGTGGGGGTTATGGGTGCGAATATCCTTACGCCCTAATGGATGAATTGATGTGGGGTAAACATTAAATCTCTCAATCCTTCATTAATTATGCCGAGATGGATGTATCACTAATCTACCGAAGACCAGGATGGATGTATCATTAATCTCCTGATGATATTAATGCCAGATCGATGTGAGATAAATATAATATCTCTCGATTGCGAAGAGAGTAGAGCATGCCACTGTAACTCTAATAACGAAGTTGCCAGTATACCCTGGAAAGCTATTTAGCAGAGACACAAGATGTCCTATATTTAGTCCTCATACTGACTGAGGAAGATGAGGTCATGGAAATCCGGCTCTTCTATTGACCTATGTATGGTACCGATTTTGATTTCACAATGGTCAGTTGGAGTATGAGCGGTACACCTCATCTCCTCAGGGCATAAGTATGTTTGTAAAATGTAATCAGTCGTGTAGCGTATTTTCTTAGGGTTGTAATATGAGAATCAATGGTTGATGATACATTTCTTAGTATGTCTTAGTTGGCTAAATGCTATACATGTTCTTCATATTCCTTATTAAATAAATGACATACTGCTCTATCAAGATATAGCTGAAATGACTTGAATAGAGAATACTGCTCTATCAAGATATAGCTGAAATGACTTGAATAGAGAATACTTCTCTAAATTGTTTAGTCAATAATTTAGCTGCCATTGAATACTTATGATTCTTCTGCTCAGTTTTATTCTATTATCTGCAGTAATAATGTTTCTGGCGGAGAGTTATATCTCTCGCTGGGACAATTTTCAATTGTCTCACCCCCGTGGGATTCAACTTTGTAGGTAGACGCAGAAGAGGCAGAAACCCTACAACAGGTGAAGAACAGCAGCAACAACAGCAAGGACAGCAGTGAATTCTCAGGTGGAGACAGTGGCTGTCATGTCCTGTATATAGAGAGTCATATGTTTTGTCTCTGTACTCTCAGGTCCTAGGGGTCAGTAGTTAGTTTAATATTGATATGAGATTTTGGCTTGATGCCTTGAGATTTTTATACTGCTTATGTACAATTTAATAGGGCAGTTAATGCTTGTAACTCTCGAGAAGGCATGGTACCAAAGATGTAATGAAGAATCAGAATGTAAATAAATTACTTTGGTTCTTTATGAAAGAGTCTTTCCATTTATGGATCTCTTTGTAAAACCTTTTAATTTTTAGTGATTTTAAGTAATTCCGCTGCTAATGAATGCTTCTGCCTAAGTAAATCATGTTTTTAAAAGTTAGCCGCCATAAAAATGGCATGTCATGGCACTAAGCCAAACTCCACAAAGCATTTGATGATATCTTTCATCTGAGAAGCATCTGCTATTGCAAATAGAAACATGTCATCTGCAAAACAAAGGTGTGCGACTCAAGGGCCACTGGTATACAACTTGACAAGGTACAATTTCTTTCTATAACCATGGTTTCAATCATTTAGCTCAGTCATTCTAAACACAGAACGAAGAGATATGGAGATAGAGCCCCCCACCTAATGCAAGCCTCTTATCACTTTAAAGTATCTTGCTAATTATCCATTCCAGGTAATGGAGGCCTCACTGCCTGAGATGGAATTCATAATATAGTTCCTGATAGACCCGGGAATGTTGGTCTTTGAAAGAGTGTCTTCCATGAAAGGCCATGACATCTTGTCATAAGATTTTGAAAGATTTATTTTGATGGCTATATATTTCAATAAACTTTTCCTTTTCATTATATGGTTGATTTCCTATGAGACAATGATATAATTTGAGATCCTCCTACCTAACACAAAGACACTCTATGCAAGGGAAATCCATTAGGCTAAGAAACATTTCAAATGCTTCACAATGACCTTTGAAGAAATCTTTAGGCCAATGTTATTAAGGGAAATAGGTCAGAAGTGTTCACAAGAATCATGCTCAGGAACTTTGGGGATCAAAACAATATTGGCGTTACAAAGTGTGTCATTCAACTCTGACCCCCAAATAGCTTTGTCGATAGTGTATAGAACATAACTCTTTATAGTGTGCCAATTTGCAACCAAGAAGGAGCCATCTATACCATCATATCTGACTTTGTTATGTGGGTTAGAAGCAGAAAGTATCTTGTAGATTTCATCCAATTTAGGTGATGGGGCTAGGGTCCGACATTGATCACTAGTAAGAGTTTTGAACTTGCCAGTATATCTTTGAATAGTGTTACCATTTGATGTTCCAACTTAGTAAAGACATTCTTGAAGTCCCCACATAACATAGAATGAATATCCTTGTCCTTCGTCACCCATTGACCATCCCCATTTCTCAACATGGTAAATGTGTTTTGCCTTCTCTGTTGCTTAACATAATCATTATACAACTTATAATTATTGTCCCCATTAGATACCTAGTTTATATGGCTCTTCTATTTCCAGTCCTCCTCCCCACGCTTAAGAATTTCATTGTATTGATTTTACATATCATGAATAAGTATGTCTGTGATTTTGTCATAGTGTTCACCTAGGCATGTTTGGAGTGTATTGAGGTTCCTCATAATCCTTTTCTTCTCTTTTCATATATTCACATTTCTTTTAGTTGCCCAGTTTAAAATATTTACTTTTACACCCTCAAGGGCATGTTCGAAGGCTAAGTTAAGATTCCAACTATCCTTGAGAAACCCCTAGAACTCAGGGTCTTTAGACTAGGATTCTTTCACTAAAATCTATTTGAGGCGGCTGTCGAGTTGTGGATCTAATCAGGATAGGGTAATGGTCTGAATTAGATGTGGGAAGATGCCCTATAATAAAGTTTGGTAACTTATTAAAGAATTTAGAATTGGAAACATCTTGATCTAGACTTTCTTGAAGAGCACCGTGAACATAAGTAAATTTCCTCCTTGTGAATCCCATGTCAGATAAACCAACCTCCATAAGAGAGCTGTTAAATAGGCAAGCTTCAGTCAATTCATAATGTATGCTACCATTCTTCTCGGAAGGGTTCAAAGTGGTGTTCAAATCCCCCTACCATGATCCATGGGAGAGTAAAACTTTTTCCCATGTTGATCAGGTGCTTCACGATGACTTCCTAATAGAAATGTGGAGGTTCACATACACAAACATGATGTCGGTAGTTCTGTTTACTTTGAACTGACAACGATTGTTGATTATCTAAACTTTACAATCTTCCTCTTTCTAGCAGACCCAAATGTCGTCAGCAAAGCCTCTATCTTCGACTCGATAGGATTTAGTGAACCCCAAATCCTTGATTGTTTTTATAGATTTAGGTCCACTGATCCTAGGTTCTAGGATATAAGCCAATTTAGATTTCTTTAGCAAGGTCATATCTTTGAGACGTGACAAGTATCAAGGTTTCCAATTCCTCTATTATTTTAGTAGGTCATATCTAGCATAAAAGTATGGTGAGGAAAGGAACGATTAGAAACCGTATTATACATCCAAGCCACCTTGGTTTGGGGCCTGGTTTTCCTTTCCAGCAGTTGAATCACCTATATGAGCCTATGATGATTCTAGATTCAATCTTGGGATTTTTCAACGTTATTCGCAAGGAGGGTTGGATTTAGCCTTCTTCATCTAGGGTTCGTTGCCCTTCAATTTTCTGCCAGGAGGCAATGGACCTGGGGTTGGCTTCAAATTATAGTAAGTGCTAGTCTTAGTATGATCCATCATCTTCTCTTCTTTGTCAGATGGGTCCCCTACGATTGAATTGGTGGAGTTACCCTTAGTAGACTTAGGGTGATCATCAAATTTCTCTATTGAAGTATCCCTCATTTTAGGTTTTTCTTTGGTTGTATCATTGTCATCCTCATTGTCTTCAATACTAATAAATTCCTCAATAATTTCATCTACCTCTGGGTTCATAACTTTAGATCTTCTTTGTTGCCAGCATTCTGGGTGTTCTCCTTGCTTATTCCTTTCAGTACCCCTCTC